>MU968411.1:0-571418 GCA_034641835.2 Pinus albicaulis | reverse complement strand
GGTGTTTCGGGGAAAATCACCCTAGAGGTTTGTTGGGCTTAAACCTCCACAGAGCAGGGCATGCTACTTAAGAAGGACTCACACAACCATACATGTTCATGAAAAACTAAATAGAGTAGATCGAGGAAGTTACCCGTAGGTCCTACGGTTGAAGCAGATCCCGCGGGGTCCAAACCCCCAGCGACCCTTCTTCCTTCTTAACCTGAAAGACAAGAAGAAACAAGCACGAAGAACTGGTTGTATAGCATATATCTACTCTAAATGTTAGTGAAATCCACGTGAAACATTAGATAAACCATAATAAATGCTTAAATAACAATATTCTCATATATGCAAGCGGACACTAACACGTATATTTCGGGAACAAGATGGTTCTTCTGTATTATAAATAGCATGTACAGAAATAACGAGTGGAGAGATCACTTGAATCCTTCCACGATCTTCGAGCAGACCATCGTCCGGATCCGTCCCACCCTTGCCTCGCTAAGATTCCTTCCGAACTGGTGCATACGAGATGACATATAAAGGAATGAGCATCTCCAAGAAACAAAGGTTTCTTGTAATGAACTGGGAAGTGCAGGAGGCACGGGAATTCAGACTTGGATAGGGAATACCAACATAGTATAATATCAATAATTCTCTCTCTCCCTTAGGCCATACACATGAGGTGCTTTTATACTCCCTCAAAGTAGTTTCAACAGTTGGAAACAGTTGGCCACGTGCTGGGGTGGTTGAACTACCTGAGTAACCATCAACCCAGCCCGAAAATAGGGAATAATTATATATTTTTTAATCATTTTAATGGCATACACGGAAAAGTCTAGCTGGACTCGCGTATACACACGGAAAATTACGGGCATAGTCGCGTATGGGGATTTTTACACTGTTTTTAAGTGAATTTGTCCAAGTCTGTAGGAATGGGTGCCCAAAACCATCAAAGCAATCATGAATCATATGAAGGTGAGAAATGATGCTATAACAGATGCCCCCTAATATATGAGGTCATAAGGGGTACATGATGGCCGAAATGTATTATGCACATAGAAAGAACTTCGCAAGGACAAGAGAGGACTTCACCGGATTTCAGCCTGCCAAAAACCAATGAAAGAAAACAGAGAGTCAACTCATGCTGAGGCGGGCATACCCATGCTCAGTCAAAAATACATCATATAGAAAGTAGTGAATAGATCCAACATGTATACAAGTATAGCTGAACTGAAAGTACACAATGAATCATCTGAGCATGGCCCGGAAGTATAAGTCTGAATCAATGTCCAAGTATCACATATAGAAAGCTGATCAAGGATGCTGCAATTGGATGTCTGATCAAATAAGTAACTGAATCTCCAAGTACCAAATCATAAGGGGTGGAACAAACGGTACTATCACGCAACTCGGGAGCCAACATATAGGATGCTGCTGTACTGAACTGCAACATATAAGGGTGGACGGCATCACTGGCAGAAACTGAATGGACTGTCAAAAGTGAACCGAGAAATGCTGATGCAACCCGAGGTCTTCACCAATCACTATGGCACAATTCTACACAATGGGAATAAATGAGCTGAAGTCGACCATGTGAGAAATCGTTGGATTACCGGTCAATGATGTATACCATTAACCAACGTGAGACAACCCACCAATAATGAAAATGAGTGTCAAGGTGCCCCAGTACAATCTAACAAGTGCGAATGAATGAGTTGAAGTCGAACACTTGAAAGAATCTACCAATCGGGAGGCAATGATGAATCCCCACTGTCGATAGCGAAGAGTCTGCCACTGATGACTGCAAACCCTAAGGTACTGACAAAAAGACTCTAGACCTTATTCCCAGAGCAATGATTCGGAGTCGATGGGAAAAGATCTGCTGGAAGGAAGGCATTAAGGCATCCCACATCAGTCCAGCGTGAGTGTAACCCGCAGGCCAAGATTTGGAAGGAATCGGATGAAGTAGAGTGATGGAACCAAAACCGAAGTACATTTCCGACATGCACAAGATGAAGCTAGCGCACGGAAGAAACCCTTTGAACCAACCAATAATGAAAGCTGACACAGAGGCGAGAAATCCACCGATAGGGTCAAATGGAAATCAAGGTACTGCACGAATCCCAAGTGTGATAATGTGTGCTGACGTCGAACACGGGGGAAACCACTCAGTCAAAGACCCATGATGATGATCAAATGCTGAGCACGAGGTCACCTATCAATGATGGAAATAGGCCCAAGGTGCGGCTCTAGGCTTGCTCTCAGAGCAATGTGCCGTAGTCGATAAGAGACAAACCCGCCGGCAAGAAGTCAATGGAGACCTTCTCAAACCAGCACGAGCAGAAGATCAAAACATCTGATGTGATAGAACATGATACTGACAAGACGGGGAAGGCCGACTGAATAATGAGTCAAGAGACACCGCAGAATGGCCGACTCAGGCTAGACTTCCCTTGAACAAAAGCACGACTCTGTGATGACCATGGCAGTAAAAAGTGACACTGTATAAGTCTGTCTTGCAGGAGGCAAAACAAACTCTCCATATGATTGGAAGAGATAACCAGCCGGGGGAGAACTGACAAGTGAAACATGGTAAAGGCTGAACCTAGGTCAAACTAGAACCATCCCAAATGAAGGAAATATATATAAGTATATGTGCTTTGTTCAAGGGCGACAAAACTGACTCTGTACTGCCATCAAAATAACGAAGATACATCCCATTCCCGCTCTTTTTGTTATATTTGATTTTTTTGTCTTTTTCATAATAAGCCTGAAAAAGAATAAAAGAATGCTATGGTACAATGGACAGAACGAGTATCAAGAAAGCAGATGCACTAGTTCCTGGGTTTGGAACAATCCTATGCTCAATGCAAGGTGGCGAAAACTGGTCAGTGATACTCAGAGGAACGTTCCATCCATGGGTACAAAGGTGTAAAGTCGTGATAGCTAAGTGCATGCAATGGTTAACTTGTACAGAAAGTCAAGGTCAAAAGTTGGCTTAAACATCGAGTCCAAATGAAGCCGGCTAAAGGCTAGGATAAACAAGTAGCCAATATGCAATGCAGTAATACAACTTAACGACACCAGGGAGCCTCTAGGGTAATAGCCAGAAAAATGATAGTGAGGAAGAAGAAGAATGAAGCTTCAACACATAAGTCATGGCGGGACTAAAGAGGACTCCCGAGCCTACATAAAACGCAACATGGGCAACAAGTGATAGCGAGGAACTAACTAGGAAGCCCATGTAAAGGAAGGCTCTACCACCAAGTCATGATTAAATAATTGGCGAGTGAAATGGGTGTAATAGTCATGACCTGATGGGATCGACCCTATGGCAAGTGATCAGTATGAAGGCTAGTATGCAAGATGCAATGGAAAGTGATTTCCCTAACCTATATGCCAGTGAAGATCATATACCTGCCGTGACGAGTCGGTAATCATGGATCAAAAACGGGAAAAATCTCAAATTCGTCAAAATGTACCTGAAAACATACCAAACTGGGCACTTCCAAGCATCCGGGTTATGCAGCTTAAGATAGATCGAAAAAATGAGCATAACAAATTTTTGCGAAAATTTTCAAATTTTTAGGCATAAATAGACAAATTACCTCATATTTGGTTCATTATTGCATTGCTGATTTGGAAAAAAGTGCTCTGGAGCAAAAAACTTCTTTCGTCAAATCAGGAACAACCGACCGTCGAATCGCACCGAATTTGTCAGGTAGGCTCCTCAATCATCTTTGCAAATCATTTTGTCCATTTGGAAATTAAAATTTAGTGATTTTCACCATTAAAACCCTTGCTAAAAAACTCGGACTTGCGCATACGCGGGTTGGTAATAGGAAAGTCGCGTATACACGCGACTGTGCATAGAAAAAGTCGCGTATGCGCAGGTCCGAATCAAAAAATGCGTGGCTAATGGATGATTTGTTGAAATTTGACAGGATGACAATCTCATGGAGGGAGCGTGAACATAGCGCAATTGATCAAGAGGTCATGCAAGATCGAGCATCGCAAAATATCCTTCGGAATTGTGGATTGTTCAAATTCTTCAAAATGCCAAATATGAAAAGAAATCCTCGGTTGCTAGAAATGCTCGTCAATTACTGGGAACCAGACCAAGATTGTTTCGTGATAGATCAGATGCCAGTACGCATTGAAGTGGAAGACATATACTTTATTACTGGACTCTCCCGGAGGGGAGAACCAGTAGACTTGCACGGGAAGCCCCTGGGAGGGCTAACCGTGGAAGATTATGTCCACGTGTATTGCGTAGAGGGTTCCAAGAAAGTTGGAACTCAGATTGCTATTAAAGATTTACGGGATTTGCACATGAAAATCCTCCTTTTCACCATCATCAGAGTGGCAGGATCTGCCTCCCTACATCAGGCGTCCAGGATGCAAATGAGCATAGCAGTAGAATGCTTGACTCATGTGTATGATTGGTGCACAGCCCTTTTACTGAACATGAAACAACAGTTGACCTCAATCCGCCAAGAAAAGACCAAACACTTTGGGTACGATACTATTTTGATGACATTCTTCTTTGAGAAGATACCAGCATTGAGACCCAGAGTTATCTCTACCATCAGTAGCCTGCGGGACCCAAGAATTTCCCGTTGGGCGGACATGATGAAGAGATTAGGGGGAAGTGAAGTTCCCCGGACCACTTGGGACGATAAGTTCTTCCTTTGGTGGGGAGAACAAATCATCACAGTGGACGACTATCCCTATGCCGGGATGGACTTCCATGGAGATCCAGATCTAGTTCTTCCACCAGGCACAGCATGGGGCACGGTCGGTAAGTTTGCAAATTTTTTTGACTTATATAATTTTTTTGGATTTTTTCAAATATGTATGAAAAAATGAAAATAAACATGTTTTTGATTAGATTCATAATGACTGACAATGTAAACATGATCATGATACAGATATTGGACCAGTGCGACCTGAGGGTTTCCCGTGCCACAAGCGTCGCAGGGGCGAAGCGGATACAATGGATTCAGATAGGACCCTCCAGGATGTGCAGAGGAATTTGGAGGGGTTAACCCGCCAAATACCTATGGCTGCCATGGAAGACCTGTCGGAAGCCATCCAGAGACGGGTGGTAGGAGTGCCCCGAGACTGGGTAAGATTATTCCGCCGAGTTGCCACCGCGGTCACATTCTATAGGAACACGACTTCTGGGTAGGGACCTCAGGAGTAGACAGATATTATGTATTAGATGACTGTATATTCTTTTTTGAGACTGAACATGATAGAGCATAAGCCCAAGTTTTGTATGACCTTATGGATCCAAATTTTTGTAAAATTTTTGAACACTGATGATATATATTTAGCGATATTTGATGTGATGTGATAAATGTATCAAATGTATGATGTTTTTTATGATTAAATTTTATTGTATGGAATGATTAATATGCCAATCAATTACCTGATTCGCTAATGAGTCTGCTAATCAGTTGTCAGCTCGAGGAATATGAATGAAAGTTAAAAATTGAAATGATCTTTGTAACAAATGTACCCTCAAGAAAAACCGTAATAAAAATGGGTCACGAACCCGATAAGTATTGTTCAACTGCGACACCACCAGCTGAGAGTCCAAGAACACTACCAATGAATCAACACCCAAAGATATTGCCTCCGAGAGTAGATAAACAACTGCAGTGTATTCTGCTATAATATTGGAAGCAGGACAAATGTAGACCCCTATTGATACTAACAGCTGACCGAAAGGATAATGAAGCACCCAAATGACTGCCATGGTCAGTGACAATCTCTCTAGGAATACCAAAACGAGCGATAACCTGGTTGAATAGGAAAAGAGCTGCAGTCTCACCATCATTCCCAAAAGTAGGCATAGCCTCGACCCACTTCATAAAGTAGTCTACTGCTACGATAATGTACTTGTGACCTTTTGCCGAAGGTGGGTTACAAGTAGTATAATCAATACCCCACTTTGTAAAGGGTCCGACAGTAACGACTGGAAAAAGCAGAGCTGGATGAGCGCGCATTTTTCGAGTATATACCTGACACGGATGACACCTTTTGACCGATTCAATACAATCTTTGAAAATCGAGGGCCAAAAGTATCCAGCACGCAAAATCTTTTGGGCTGTAGCAAGCCTAGATAAATGACCCCCACAAGCTCCACTGTGAGAATCATTGAGCACAACCTCAGCTTCTTCGAGAGTTAAGCAGCGTGTTAGGATTGAATCAACCCTTCGATGGTATAAAGCATCACCAATAATCAAATAATTCTTGGCCAAGTGACGCAGCTTACGACGCTCATCTTTCGAAAAAGTAGAGGGAAACTTCGCAGTCTGGAGATACACAATGATATCTCTGTACCAAGGATCCTGTGAAGAGATAAGAAACAAATGTTCATCCGGAAAGGATTCATCATAGATCATCTCTTCTCCACAGGGCAACTCGGAGATCAATTCCGCGAAAACTAATGATTTCTTAGATTTGGCAGACATAAACTCAAGATCAAATTCCTGTAAAATCACAATCCATCTATTGTATTTGCCCCCAATCACTCGCCTACTGAGAACAAACTGAAATGGATTAGCAGCTGCCAAAACATAAGTTTTGTGAAGAATAATGTATGTCGGAGTCGCTGCACAGCATGAACTGCTTCTAAAGCTAACTTTTCTATTAGAGTGTACCGGAGTTCAGGTCCTACTAGTCCTCGACTAAGGTAGTATATAACATGCTCTGCAAGAGCATCATCCTCCTGAACCAGAACCATACCAATAGTAGATTCTGCTGCTGCTAGATACAAAAGGAAATCCCTGCTATAATCAAGTGGACTCAATAGAGGAGCAGAGGTCAATGCTTTCTTCAAAGCATCGAATGAGCGTTGAGCGTAGTCGTCCCAAAGAAAAGGAACTCCCTTCTTCAACAATCTCATAAATCCCTTTGTAACTTCAGCATAATTGACGATAAACCTCCGAAGAAAATTAGAATTACCTTGTAGACTTTGAAGCTGGCGGATAGAGGACGGGGGAGGCAACCGAAGTATTGCCTCAACCTTGAAGGGATCTACCCTTATCCCTTCCCTAGACACAATGAATCCCAATAGCCGACCAGATGTAACCGCGAAAACGCACTTGTTCGGATTCAATCTAATCTTATAGAAACAACATCTTTCAAATATTTTTCGGAGGTGACCAGGATGATCCATCCTCTTTCGAGAATGAGCAGCTAAATCATCCAAGTATGCCTCGATGATCTTTTTGATGTCGTGGAAGGCATATGACATGGCCCGCTGAAAGGTAGCCCCAGCATTTTTAAGACCAAAAGGCATCTTCTTGTATGCAAATGTACCCCAGGGACAAATAAAGGCAGTCTTATGTTGATCTTCAGGACGGATAGTAATCTGATTATATCCGGAAAAACCGTCCATGAAGGAGAAAATCTCATTACCGGCACACTCGTCAATGATCTGATCGATAAATGGTGTGGGGTAATTATCTTTAGGACATGCTTTATTTAGGTCTCTGAAATCAATGCACACTCGAATCGTTCCTTGCTTTTTATCTACAGGAACGGGATTTGAAACCCATTCAGTCAGAGGAACAGGGAAAATGAATCCTGCCTTAAGCAGCTTCTCAACCTCAGCTTTGATAGCTGCTGCCTTCCTAGGATTGACCGGACGAAGTTTTTTCCTGACCGGCTTAGCGTTTTCATACGTCTTGATCTCATGCTGGACAATAGATGGATCTATTCCAGGCATTTCCTCATAATACCAAGCGAATACATCCCTATACTCTTTAAAGAGCTCGGTGTAAATTTGAATCTCTTCACGGGAACATTCAGCTCCGACGAAGACATTCTCGATAATATTGGGATCCCTGGAAATGTTCATCGGGATAGTAGGAGAAATCACAGCCATGTTCCCTTCAGCATAAACCTGTGTTGGTGCTAAAGGGTTCAAGACTGGGTGAACAGGACCAGGAGATGGAGGACTTGGAAAACTTGTTTCAACTTCGCTCAAGTTAGGTAAGAAGTAAGACCGATGATGCAAATCATCCCACGGTCTATCTATACCAGTCATGGCTTCCAGGATGGCCTCTTCAGATGGAAGAGTAGTATCAAGGAAATCCTGTGCCGAAGAAGAACTAAGCGTCCAAGCCGGAGCCACATCTCCATCCAACTCTTCCGGTGAAAGAGGAGCTGGAATAGATTCTGCAGAGTCAACAATAGACTGATAAGCAATCTCAGCTGCAGAAATAGGAAATGCCATTCCACCCACTTGACCTTCCGCTAATGTGGCAGTAGGGGAAGGTAAGGTCCAAGGGTCCGAAAAATAATGAGTTATGAAGAAATCTCTTCGAAGAGGAGCCTTGGAGGATGAAATAGCATTAATATGAACCGTAGGAGGAGGAATATCAAAAGTACCCATCAAGGAAAAATACATTCCAACTCCTAAATTCTCTACAGGCGCCTTAGTATTATCCAACTTAGGAATAGATGAGTCAGTAGACGCATTCGAGTCTACAGGAGGACAGTCCAGTTAATCCACTGTAACAATCCTCCCTTCGTGGGGGAAACATATAATTCGAAATAATGAGGATGCAATGGTATCCATCTCATAAATCCAATTTCTCCCCAACAGAAGGTTGTAGTCCAAGCTTGCATCCACTACCTCAACCTCTATATTAACAGTTTTTCCCCCAACACAGATGGGAAAAGCTGGGACAATACCATGGGGTCTGTGAGAATGACCATCGAACGCAGTCAGAACAGTGCTAGATGGAACAACTTTGGGATATCCAAGTGTCTTCCAGCATGCGAGAGACATCACGCATGTGGAAGCACCCTCATCAACTACCGTACGAAATATGTTACACTTCCAGTACGATGATTTAATATGAAAAGCCATGTGATAAGGAAGTCTCTTCTTAAAATTAGTCATATCAAAAGTAATCAGAAGAGAATTTTTCGGATCAATAGCCCCAATGGCAGTGAGAAAAGCACTGCGTTGAGCCGGACAAGACTGGAGTACCTCTAAAGCTGACATAGCACAATTACTCTGCGCCAGATCTTCCACAATCAAGTAGTTCTGGGCGGCCCTAGCATTCGGATTAATTGTTGATCGCTTAGAAGATGCTTTAGGCATCCGAGGCATAGACTCAATAGTAGGCTTCGTGATGTGAAGCGGCTCAGTAGCATCAGGAACATCCTTAGCTTTCGAAGACTCTTCTCCGCCATAATCACGAGATCTCATAGCGATATCTGCGTGAGAACTCATCATAAAAATGTTCGATGGAATTTCCCTTTCATGGATGCCCCCAGAGGAAGCCCCAGGATTTTGGTTCGCGCCAACAACTAATTTTTGCCCTTGGGGAAAAGGGTTTGTTAACACAGCCTGGGAACTAGAAGAACCCTGCTGGGCTAACAAGCACTGCGCATCCTGAATTTTAGGGCAAAGGTGCGTAAGATGGTCTCCAGCACACAGCTTGCATGGAAAATTCACTTTCCTTTTCTCCTTTGGACCCTCACCAACATGCTCGTTGATTTTATTTTCATTACCCTTCCCGTTCTTACCCTTATTCTTGTTATTTCGTCCCTTCTTCTTCCCTTCAGATTGTTGATTTCCTTTGGGATCAGAAGCTTGGACAGCATTTATGGACAAAGACTGGGAAGGCGATGACTCAGCAGGCACAGCCTGACCAGAAGGAGCAGATTGTAAAGACAACTGCTGCAATTGAGAAAGCAGGTTGGCTGCACCGCTATTGATCGATCCAATCAATCCGTCACCATGAGCACCGGGCTTAGTTTTTGATAAATCTAATTTGGAGCAAGGAGCATTGGGCAGATATTTATGGAGGACCCCAGACTGAGAATAGATCAGTTCCAGCTGCTGGGCCCTAAAAATGGCCTGCTCCTCGAAAAATACCCCAGAAAGGGATACATCTTTCGAAATATCTGACTGCAGAGATTTGAGAAACCATTCCAAAAGGAATTCACCTGGAATATGAGCTTTAATAAGCCTCTTCCTTCCCCTCCATTCCTGAATGTGATCAGAAATGTGGGTTGCATCGTCCTGCTCAAAGTTAGCTAGGAGTTCAGTCCCAGCGTCGTATCGGACAGGCAACTGAAAATGGTTCAGAAATGTAATAGCCAATTCTCCAAATGTAGCAAAACTGCCCCCAGTTAGCTCAATATACCATTTGGCGGCGTTTCCAGTTAGGGTGCGTTGAAATAATCTCAACCTAATCGAATCATCGATCAGGGAGTTCGAAGAACACCATAAATGGAAAGTAGTGATGTGGTCAGTCGAATCTTCTCCATTCTTGCCTTCAAACTTTGGAATGTCTGAAGGAAGTTTGGTGGGAACCGGAGGCCACCCCGGACCATAACGAATCGGATCATTAGTCAACTTCGACAGATCTGGCAAGTTTAACGTTGCCAGAAAAGGTAAGCGAGGCGGAACCTGAGGATTCCATCCTTCATGGGATGGATTCCCAACATTCTGAAAAGAATACCCTGGATTTGATGAGGCACCAGGTTGCCAGAAAGGACTCGTAGAAAAAGGAGAAGAACCTCCTCCCAACACAGAGTTACCAAAACCCAGACCAGTTCCCCCTGCTGAAGTATGAAATGAAGAGGAGAGCCCCTGATAGGGGTTCCAGGCATTAGAAAGAGGAGAAAAGGTCTGATAAGCACTCGACGAAGGGAAAGAAGTATTCCCTTGATGACCTGCGTAAAACTGATTCCCTGCCCCCACTGTAGTGAATACAGGGTTCCATCCTATAAAAGTGGTCGAATTCTGACCTCCAGACCAAGGGTTGAAACTCTAGGTCTGAGACGTAAACAGAAAGGACCCTAAAGAAGGGTTGGAACTAGGAATTTGCCCAGTTCCAAAGGGGAAACCCTGAAAAGAAGCTGATCCACTAGCCATGGAAGACATGGGTGTAGATCCAGCTGCAGTAGCAGAAAAGGAAAAAGAGGGATTCCCACTAGTGGGCATCCCTGAACAGAAGGGACCAGAATGAGAAGCATGTGCTTGGGTGAAACCAGAGCCAAACACAGCAGCACTAGAAGCAATCGAGGATAAAGCAACAGTGCCTCCTCCTTCAACAGAAGCAGGATTCTGAATGCCTGCAGCACTCACAGCAGAAGCCGCGTTCCCAGTCGTGGCCATCGAAAGGTATGAATGATACGGAAGATCTTCCGGTCTCTCTGACTCAGGTCCAATGTACTGAACAACAAATGGATAATCAGGAGGAAGAGGAGATGGACCTGACGTAGGAGGTTCAGGTACGTATTCAATTTGAAAATCTTCTTCCTGAGGAAATAAAACTCGCGAGGTGAGCGGAACGCTCCTCTCGGAACCGACACCAGAATCAGCTATGAAACCTTCAGACCCTTGTAGAGGATATCTCTCCACTGCGTTAGACGCCACAGGGTGGTAACCACCTGCTAAATCACTCCTACGCCTTCTCGAAGAAGGCTCTGGACTCTCGGGAGATAACCCCCGGATTCTCCTCGATCGACGAGGCGCTTGATCAGCCACTTTAGCAAATTTTAATTAGACTCAAAAAATATAAAGCTAAGCAAGCTAGGAGCAAAGAGCACTCACTAAAAGAAAAATCCCTGAGATACATTCAAGCAAACAACCCTCAAGTATTTCCGCTCCGAGTGATGAGGACCGGACACCAAAATACAAGAAAGCGAAAAATATAGGACCTCCCAAAAGCAGTCTGGGATAATTACGGCCCAGGCCTACTAGCGAAGGTATCAGAAACAGTTACGCCGACCTCCTAACGACAGCCTTTTTTGGCTCAAGCACCCAAGCTTCGCAAGGGCACCCCCCAGAAGTACTGCTGAAAGTGATGCGACGTCTGCCTCAGGTACCACGGGTATTCCCCCCCGCAGTCACCTGTGTGGAACCTAGGAGTGGCAACTATGGGCACCAATCCATGTCACCTATTCCAAGGCCCTACAACCTAGCTAGTTGGTGTATGACACTTAGAAAACTTCCTAGTTGATTTTAAATTATATCGCTTATTTTAATGGGCTGTTATGTTAAGTCACAAGGATATGGAGATGAAACTTATGGTGTTTTGACGCAGAAAGAAATTAATAAAAACCAAACTACATGCAAATGCAGTTATTGTCTTTCGATGAAAAGAAATCTCTATACAGGTTCTACGAGATTAAAAATTGTATTTTTCTTTTCAAATAACACACTCACACTCACAAAAACTATGAAAATGACTAAATGCTTAAGTGCACCTGATGCAAATCACTACAAGCATGCAAATTCTAAGATGCAAAAATTCTCCTAAAGCAGAGTGAAATTTCCCAAAAGATCCTTCAATTTTAACTCTTTTTGGTTGTCCAGAAAGCTAGTTCCCGAAATCAAGAACTCTTAATATGAAGACACCAAAAACTCTTAAAAAACAAAAGGAAGAAATCAATAAAAACTCCTTTTCAAAATCAAGCCAAAATCCGAAGGCAAGAAACCTCAACAAAGCTTCAAAAGATACAAAGAAACGAAAACAAAAATGCAAAAACAAAAGCAAACAACAAAGAAAAATGTTTTTTGAGCTTTTGAGTTTTATAAAAAAGTTCGAAAAGACCAAGTAAAACTATAAAATCCCAAGCCAAACAATACTGAATTCCAAGCACAAACTTCAATAATGCTCCAAATCTTATAGGGCTAACTCGTAGCAAGATTAATATGAGCAAAAGAAGACAAGAAAACTCAGCCACTCAGCCTAGAATAATAGTGCAACCTTGCCGCAAACAAAAACTCCAAAGAACCAAGAAAGACTCTTCAAAAGTTGCAACAAGACCTAGCCAACTGAACTCAAGAAAACCAATCAAGAAATGAGAAAAAATCGTAGTGCAAAGAAAAACACAAAGACAGGAAAGAGTAAACGAGCAGGAGCTCTCTATTCTGATGAAGCAGAACAGCCAAGAATGCCCAGAAGGAGATCTTGGTACTCAAACCAGAAGTGCCAGCACCAGAAACAACACTTTGCCAAAAAGACTAGTTTTCAATCAAACGAAAGAGAGAAAAGACCAAATACCACTTTCTTCACAATCCAGAGGGTACAAAGACAGTGCAGGAACAGGTCTCCACAGACAGAAAGGACTAAAAAGCCAAAGAATCCAAAATTTCAAAATCTGCCTAGGTATACGCTACTTCACAGTTTAGCAACAAGCATGCATACGCGACTGTGCTAAAGGAAACCCGCGTATACATGACTCCCTTTAGACAAAATTGCGTGTATACGCGACTGTGTGCAGAAAAAAGCGCGTATATAAAGGTAAATAATGAAAAAACAAAAGGATCAAGCCTGGATAAGAAACCAGAACTTCAGTCTGACTGAGAAAAAGTAAACTGGACTGAAAATGAAAGTTAAAACTGCTGGAAACCTACCAAACAGCTAAAACCACCCAACAGGGGAATCACAAGAATGCAATCCCCGGCGGAGTCACCAGTTCTGTTTCGGGGAAAATCACCCTAGAGGTTCGTTGGGTTACAACCTCCACAGAGCAGGGGCATGCTACTTAAGAAGGACTCACACAACCATACATGTTCATGAAAACTAAATAGAGCAGATCGAGGAACTTACCCGTAGGTCCTACGGTTGAAGCAGATCCCGCGGGGTCCAAACCCCCAGCAACCGTCCTTCCTTCTTAACCTGAAAGACAAGAAGAAACAAGCACGAAGAACTGGTTTTACAGCATATATCTACTCTAAATGTTAGTGAAATCCATAAGAAACATTAGATAAACCATCATAAATGCTTAAATAACAATATTCTCATATATGCAAGTGGACACTAACACGTATATTTCGGGAACAAGATGGTACTTCTATATTATAAATAGCATGTACAGAAATAACGAGTGGAGAGATCACCTGAATCCTTCCACGATCTTTGAGCAGACCGTCGTCCGGATCCATCCCTCCCTTGCCTCGCTAAGATTCCTTCCAAACTGGTGCATACGAGATGACATATAAGGAGATGAGCACCTCAAGGAAACAAGGGTTTCCTGTAATGAACTGGGAAAGTGCAGGAGGCACGGGGAATCAGACTCGGATAAGGAATACCAACAGAGTATAATATCAATAATTTCTCTCTCTCCCTTAGGCCATAGACATGAGGGGCTTTTATACTCCCTCAAAGTAGTTTCAATAGTTGGAAACAGTTGGCCATGTGCTGGGGTGGTTGAACTACCAGAGTAACCATCAACCCAGCCCGAAAATAGGGAATTTTTATATATTTTTTAATGATTTTAATGGCATACGCGGAAAAGTGCATGTGGATTCGCGTATACATGCGGAAAAGTCTGGGCATAACCGCGTATGGGGATTTTTACACTGTTTTTTAGTGAATTTGTCCAAGTCTGTAGGAATGGGTGCCCAAAGCCATAAAAGAAATCATGAATCATATGAAGGTGAGAAATGATGCTATAACACATATATTTTTATATATGGTCAAAGCAATTTCTACCCTATGCATTTTGACAATCCTGTAGCAAAACAAAACTTTCATGTAGCAACTTAGGACAGCGAGAAGAATGAATGGGGAAGCCTTGGGAATGATTTGTTGAGGTTGTGGATGGTTAGGAAATGGATGAGAGTGATTTGGGAAAGCTTCCTGGTTCCTTTAAATATGCATGCATTTTACTTGGAGCCAAATATGCAAGTTGACTTGTTTACTCTATTTTGATGATTTTCCTGCACATTCATCATAGTAAGAAGGAAATTTCCTATGTTTTTTTTCTTTTATCTTATTTTTTTATCTTTTTCTATTTTTTCCCTAGGCCTACTAGTTTCCTCAATGAAGTTTCCAACCAACAGGTCTACTTAGGCACCTCAGAAGAGGTTTTCACCTAGGATATTATTTTTTTTATTATATTTTTTCCTCTTTTTTCCAACCCATTGAATACCTCATGAAGGTTTTCAATCAATGAACCAATATCAAGTGCCTTAAAGGAGGTTTTAACCTAAGATTTATTTTTTATGTTTTTCTCTTTTTTCCTTTTTTTACCCCTATCCTACTATAGTTGAAATAACGAAAATCTCTTTCAAGTATGAGAATAAATCCAATGGATCCATGTGCCTATCAAGATGACAGATAAAATCGTGTGTAGGCTCGAAAGATATGATTTGACATGTACCTGAATACGAGAGACCAGCTGTTTTGTTGAGATGAGATCAAGAATTGTTGAAGAAGAGGGTGTTTCTACAACTTAGTGATTTTCTGGAACCAGATTTCAATATAGTTGTGATTCCCTTGGTTCACTTGCACATTTGGATCACTTTTTGTGTCCTCTTGTACCATAGAATTCAAATCTTATATTTTTTTTTTATTAGTCTTTTTAACACATAAATAATGTTATGATAAGCATAACATAAATTCTTCATTCTCATGCTCCAATGGATTCTCTCCATTAAATGTGGTCAATGATTCCTTCATCTCCTCTGGATCTTCTTCTTCTAGATGTTGTTTTTCAATTACATAGAGAGAAATTTTTTTTCAATACACTTACTGATATAAGGTGAATACCATTTATATGATCAAGAGGATTTTTTTGGAAGTATTTTACCTCAACATTGTTTGTGGGTTGATTTACTAGATTGTTTGGGTTCATAAATGGTTGTACAAGTAGTTGAGTGGGAGTGGATATTTGAGATGGATGTGGTTGAGGTTGAGGTTGTGGTTGTGGTGGAGGTGGATGGTAGGGTTAGCATGGAGTTTGTTGGCTTGAGGGGTCCTGACCTAGGTTCAAAGTGTTCTGCTCAACCAACAAAACCCTTCAACTACTGGCCCTTTCAAAAGTGATCTTCTTGCGCATACCAAAGTCTCACCCAAAGCAGTATGGGGGAGTGTTGGAACCAGGTTTCCACACCCTAAGAGAGCATATGATGTGGTCCTTAACCCTAATTATCAGATCTAATGCTTATATTTATGCCTAAGACTTCACATAAACACAGATCTAATTGCAGATAAAACCCTTAACAGATATGTGTAAAACATATTGTTATATTTCAGTCATATCTAGCTTATTAGATCGAAAATAACACTTGCGCAATCACATATATAGTTCTTCTATAAAAGCTTTAACACTGATGCAATCCTAGCATGAACACAAAGATATTTCACATGTACTTAACTCAAATAAATTCACATTAAACCAGGAACAGAAACAGATCTATAACTTGCAGTAATCAACAGATATTTAAACCAACATATTCATGCATAAACACAGAAATCACAATGAAATAGAGTTCCCAAATATTATTATTTATTAATAAACCTTCAATTCAGTACAATCGTTTTCACCTGCGCACACAGAAACAGGGTCCTTGTACACATATCAAGGCTAAGTCTCTGCACACATAGCTAGTAGGAGCCTTTCTACCCAGACTTACCCAAAACTTAGATCAAAACATTTATCATCAAAAAACATACATAGATTGATCGATTTCCTTACTCGACTCAACTCTTACATATTTATACGACTCAGACGTGCACATACCATGGTCTCAAACCATGGTTTAAGACTCATGGTTTCCCTTTTCACCCATTACAATTATAAAGGAGCTTTGACCCACCCCAAAGCTCCTTGATTTTTGCGCTCAACACATATTGACAAAAGTTAACCAAAAATATACCCAAAAATGTGACCCAAGGGGACCTTATCCCAACAAGCCCCCAACACAATCTAGTGACTCGTCTCGAGTCATTTTGGTCCAGGTTCCTACATCTTGTCTTTCAACACCTTAATGGAAGCTTGGAATGGCTAAAGGAATTTTGTACTCTACGTTGTGGCATTCTACACTTATTCAACTAGTTTCTTTGTCGTTGGCCCCTCGGCTTCCAGGTTGATGCTTCTCTAGGTTTTCTGCAGGGCTTTGAGGGCACCATTGATGCTCTGTGAAATATCAAAGGCTTCCTCAACCCAAATTTTCATTTTTTTTTTGAGTAACTACTCTCGTCAATTCAGTGTATTGATTTCTTCTTGAATGGTTTGACTTTCCTGTAGTTGAGCTAACATTTGGGACGACATGAGGGCCAAAGCAGCGACCCAGATATCATTGCAATGCTACTCCTTGGCCTGAAGATCTGTCTTCAATTTTTTTACAAAGGGGTCACCCTGGGTGGAAGTCTAAATTCCCATGGCCTCCTCCAAAAACTTGTTGCAAGCCTCCACAACAACAGTGATGCTAGTAGTTGATTCTTGTACTACTGTAGCATGCTACACGCAAACTTCTGGAGGCGTCTCGGGTTGCAAATTTGTCTGCAAATATGCTATATTTTGCTCAAGCTCTACACGCATTGTTGCTATTTGTGAGAGAAATTATTTTAATGCGGCTACAAAAATTTCCAACTTGATGGTGGGCGCTGAAGTAGTTGGCACGGTGATTTTGGGGAGGCCAGAGCACAGCTGATTGATCATGGTTTCAAAATTGGCACACTGGCTTTTAGCGGCGTGACACACATCCTCTATTACTTCTTGTCCCTTCTGCATTGTTGCAGTTTTCTATTGAGCCTTCGTGGTGGCCTGCAATGCCTTATACTCCATGAATTGGATCTCGAATGTAATCATCATATGCATAGCATGTAATCTTCCACTGGGAAAGATAGCCAATTCAACTCCCACCTCATGCTGAGCCTGGACGGAAGTGTGCAAGGTCAGATCTTCAAGATACAGTGCAGGTCCTAGGAGCTGGAACATCCTGCGGTCCGAGGGAGGTGTTGAGATAGTGCGAAGTGGTAGCACACTCACTTGCCCTATGTTCACTTGTTGCACGCTTGCTTGTATCATGCTCACTTGTACCTTGAGTTGTTGGAGTCCTTGTTGCACATAATCAAGGACCAATTTATGCTGCAACTTGACTTTGTTCCTTACATCTTCGGTCACCACTTGAATTGTGTCACCAATTTTTTCAAGGTATTCCTCTGTCCATCTGGTAAAATATTCTGTCACAGTGATGATATAGCGTGCATGAGTCTTCTTCCCTGGAGGGTTGATCAGTCCTACAAAATCAATGGCCCATTTATGAAAATATTGCAAATTCACTTGTGGTTGGAGTGACATTTCATCTCTACAAGAGGGTCTCCCCATTCTCTGACACACATCAAGAGCACGAAAATATTCTTTTGCATCACTCTGCACCATATGCCAACACAAACCCACCCTTAAAATCTTCTGCACAGTTGATTTACCTACGTAGTGACCTCCTGCAACCCCTACATGTGCTTCTATTAAAATACTCTGTCTTTCGAACTCCGACACATATCGCCTTAATACCTCATTAGCACCCATCTTATATAGTTGGCCAGCAATCAAAGTAAATTATGTTGCACGCAAGACCAACTCTTTCTTATACTTAACGATATACTCCATAGGCGTACTTCCAGTGGTAAGGAAGTGGATGATATCGACAAAGTGGTCATCAACTAATTTAATGGAAAACAATTGTGTGTCTGATAATCCTTCCTCCAAACTAGTTGGCTCATCTCCACTTTCAATACGCGACAAATGGTCTAGACCTGCATTCAATCTCCTTGGATTTACAATCAACTCAAAATCATACTCTTGAAACAATAGGATCCATCGACAGATATTCCCCCCCAACACAGTCTTTTTAACTGGGTACTTAAAAGAAGAGTTATCAGTGAACATCTTAAAATGACCTCCCAGCAAGTAGTGACGGAACTTCTGCAGTGCATAAACCATAGCTAACCATTCTCTCTCTGTTGTTGATTAATTGCGCTCGGTGCTTGAAAATTTTATGCTCACAAATGAAATTGGGTGATCAATATCTCCAACTCTTGGTTGTGCTAGTAAAACTCCTAACACGATACACGATGCATCAACGTGCACCTAGAATTCTTTTGTCTAGTCCAAGAATACCAATATAAGCGCAGTCACCATTTTCAATGTAAGAATCTCTAAACTCTTCTGGAAGTCCTTGTCCCAACAAAAAGAGGCATCCTTCTTCAACAACTTCTCCATTAGCATAGTAATCAGCCTATATCCTTGAATAAATTTCATGTAATAGCTAGTATGCCCCAGAATTGAGTGAAAATACTTCACATTCACTGGAGCCTCCAGGTTAAAAATAATGGAAATATTAGTTGGATCGACCAATATCAATCCTTGTTAACAAAAAATATGACCCAATAAAATCCTGAAAGGGACACAAAATATACACTTCTTCAGATTCAGTGACATCTAACACTTCCGAAAAGTATCCAACATCAAGTACAGGCTTGAAACATGCTTCTTCAATAATCTAAATACAATCCAATCATCAAAATATGCTTCTAGTAACTTATGTATATACTCCTTAAAAGCAGCTACCACCACATGCAAGAATATAGCTGGCGCATTCTTCAGACCGAATGGCATTACTGTGTATTGGAATGATCCCCATTCCATCGCAACGGTCATCTTACTTCTATCTTCAGGCACGATTCTTATCTATTGGTATCCAGAAAATCCATCAGTGAGTGAGTAGGCCTCCTGCCCACCCATATTGTCCAATACTTCATTAGAAAACAGAGTTGGAAAGGGTCATGCACAAAGGAATCATTCAACTTGTGCATATCCACATAAATCTTGATTTCTCCTTTGGTATTCTTTTCCTGGATCACCATGGGACTTACCCAATATTATTATTCTACTGGTTCAATGATCCTTGTAGCAACCATTTTCTCCAGCTCCTCCTTGACTTTCTACTTATACTTAGTGTTATCACCCAAAAATTTTCAAAACATCATTGTGTCAACTCTATTTTTGATCATGGTCTAAAATGGGTTTTAAAGTCATTTTATGATTTGGTTAAGGGTATATTAGAGTTTTTATAAGTTTAAAGGTCATCATTAGATTCAAATAAAGTCTTTAGAGGTCCATTCCATGATCAAATATTAACATTTTCCATATAGGGGTCAGTCCATAAGGTTTCGGGTTAAATTTATGCAATTAGCCAAGAATCCTCCATTTCGTAGCACTGCTAGTTTAAAAAAGAGGATTTTTGCTATGAAAGCACTGCTACTTTCGTAGTGCAAAATGCGGAAAATACACTACAGGCACTACGAAAACGCAGTTTTGTAGCTGTCAACTTCAAAGGCGGTTTCTGAGCAATTGAAAATTATTTTTAGAAATATGAAAGAGGTTTTTTCTTCATAACATATCTCACTATAATAACCTCTCTCATTTTATTTAAATTAATTAGGAGGTGGGATAAATTGATAAATTAAAATGCGCTACGAAACTGTTGTTACTAAACTGTCATGTACATGACTTTTTAGCAGTCAACTTCAAGTTTAGTTTCTGGCCAAATGAAAAAGTGTTTTGGAATTATGAAAGAGGTTTTTTTTAATCACATCCACAGCTACAAAATTTTCTCTCAAATTTCTCACAGGTGTTATTAGTTGGGAGATACAAGGATTTCATTGAAGCCCTATTTTCAGAAACAATATTTCCTGTTTTAAACATGTTTTTCAAAAGCATTTTCTGCATAGAAGGAGACGTGTTTCAAAAACACAAGAGAGGTTTTTATTCAAGACATAATTTCCTACAAAAACCTCCTTCAGTTTCTCAAACTACCTCATGGATTAGGAAATATAGGCTCTATCCCAAGACCTAATTTTCTGGGAAAAACAAGAAAAATTTGCAAATGAAGAAGGAATCTCATGAAGACTGTTATGAAAGTATTTTTCACTTGATATTTTTGTTTTATATGTTGGAAGAAGGTTGATTTGGAGTTTTGGCACATTTTCGAATTTTAATTTTTGAAAATTTTGAACAAAACTGCTCACTCAGCAGTTTCGTAGCGCCAACAATGCAAAATGAGTGAAATGAGCTATGAAACTGCTGTAGCATGCTTTTTCACTCTCTCTCTTAAATTTTGGAAGAGAAAAAATGTGAATTTTCACTTGAAATTGCTAAGGGAGTTGTGTTAAGTCTCAAGGAAGATAAATATGAAAAGAAGAAGCCAAAATTTTGAAGGAAAAAGGTTAAAAAGACTGCACTACAAAAAGCGCTACGAAACTGGGCTGTTATTGTAGCACAGGTTTGTTTCGTTATTTTGGAGAATTTGAAGTGGATTTTGAATAGCTGGCACTAGGGGATGACTTTGGACATATGATTTTTCAGTTCTTGACAACAAATGGCATCGAAATCATGGTTCATAAGGGTCATAATGCCTCAAAATATTAAAGAATCCAAAGCCTAAATAACAGGGAGATAGTTTCCTAGATTGCAGGAGATCAAAATCATTAGCATTATGGTCATAACAGTTTGGAGCTCATCATTAGGTTTCAACCTCATGAAAATACAAGTGGAATATGATGTAATTAAGTCTAGATAAAGTTGTTTTAAATAAAGTGAAAGAGTCCTAATCCTACTTGTAATAAGACTCTGTTTTAGGTTTGCAGCTGTCTTATGTAATAAATACCATGTTATATGGTTAGGATAGGTGTCATAGGTAGGAATTCGATGTATATAGCTGATGAAAAGCTTATCTCATGATGTAAATGATCTATAAAATATCAAGCGGTCGAATTAGAGAGGGGTTAGACATTTGTTAGCAAAAAGACTCCGTTTTATGTAAGTGACTATTTTCAGCCTAATACAGAAATTCTACTTTGAAAACTCAAGATTCATAAGAAGTTCTTGTATGTTTTTGTTGTGATGGCATCTTTTCAATATTCTATTGCAGTGGTGTTTGCTTATGTTACTCATAATTCATCTATGATGCTCTGACTTCATTCATAAACAAACTACTTGTGTGTTTCCCTGTTCTACATGTTTATTCCTTGACTTGAACTCTGATATGCCTTGAATTCCATGCTAGGTAGATTATTTTGGTTTTTTTGAAGCTATCGTGACTCCATAAGCCCAATGTACACTTGCTAATGTGATTTACAACCAGTTTACATCATTTATCTATTTTTATCTCATATAGAGTTAGCCATCTACATATTTATCAAAAATCATAAACCCTTGAGAGAGCCCTCTCAGGTTGAGGAGGCTAAGCCTCAGCCAAAATATTGGTTTGAAATAGTTGCACAAGATTGGTTTGATGAGCAGGCTACCAGGTCTGATTTTGTGATAACATTTTGTTGCGTCTGCCGGAAGTCTGAAGATATACATCTCCTGAAAATTATGAAGCTGAACTCCTGAAGGTAGCAGGAGCTCAGAATTTGTCCGAGGCTGCAACTACCTTGGCGACTCCATTGTTGAAGAATTAAAATTGTTCATAGATTCAAGGTGACTCCACTGCTTGAAGATCAATAGCTTGATGAAGTTTCAAGATGACTTCCATGGCAAGAATAAATTCCAGGTATGCTCCTATGAATCAGTCTCATATCCTCTATTTTCCAAATCCTATGCCAAAGGTTGAATGGTTAGATGATATTCCAATATTTAAAGATGAAAAGAAAGACAATGCTACTCTTCATTTGGTTATATTCCATATGCATGTACATAGTCTTAAGGTTCAGTTCCCTGAGGATTGTCTCATGAATATGTTTATGGCCACTTTAGAAGGAAAATCATGGTTTTGGTAATGAAAGCTTGCCAAATGGTTCATTATATTCTCTTTCTAATTTCCATGTTGCATTTTATGAGATGTATAAAGAGTGCCATCCCTCATTGTTGTTCAAAGACTGCTGTAAACACTTTGTGAGTTTTATTGAATATTTGGAGAATTGTTATGAAGATGATGAGTTCATGGATGAAGAAATTTTAGATGCCCTTCATGACAATACCTTTCATCACCAAGAAGAACACCAATAATAAAGGATAGAATCTCTTTTGGATGAAAATGAAACCCAGCAGGAGCTTATTTATGAAAATCATGTTACATCCTCTGAGTTTGAGGAAAATTTTGCAGCAGATTTGTCAATCCTTTGATCATCTGGAGTATGAGAATCATTTCAAACAACAAGATGAAATATTGGAAAATGCTTGCTACAATCCTTAGGTACAGGAAAAAGTTGATTCTTCATGTCATTTCTTGCATCAGCCTACATCAAATGATGATTACATTAATGAAGAAGTGGGTGAATTTTTTTCTTTATCCTCGTCTTCTAATCTGAAACCATTTGAGTGCAAGTTAGAAGATAAGATTCAATTTGTGGATGAAGTTACTAAGAACATTGAAAAGGACATTGAAGTTTTAGAGGATAAATTTCAATCTTATAGGCTTCAAGATCAAGATCAATATTTTCAAAAGCTTTCCATGCTAGAACACAAAGAGAAGGTGTTGCTTCCTTTCTCTTTTGAGATTGAGGAAGAACACACTATTCTTGAAAATCAGTTTGATAGCACACAACTAAAGTCTTATGTGGTTGATAAAAGTATGGATGAGTTTTCCAAAGCTGCAGAATGTCATGAGAAGCATCAAACATATCATGTCTACTTTGATCCTATAACTGATTACATGGAAAGGTTCTACAGTCCAAATTTCCACTTATATTTTCATTATGAAGATCAGTTACATCTCATGTTGCCTTGGTCATTTCAGTATCATGTTTACTTTTGGTTCAAGAACAGTTAATATATTCAAGTGTCAGATCAGATCAATGACTAGCTTCATTGGAAGTTTCATGTTCCTTGAGTTACAAATGGAGATTGCAGCTGATAGGGTAGGTAGGAGTGTGTGAATAAGCTCAAAGTTGACTGAGAATCCTTTCAGTAGGTATAGATTTGTTTCTTCTGCAACGATCATCAAGCTTGAGCTCGAGGTGAAGGCCATAAAAGTTTGAAGAAGCTTGGCATTTTCAAAGTTTTTTTTTTTTTTCCTAATTTTTTATTTCCAAGAAGATGGATAGCACTGGAACTACTGGTTCTTAGTGTACCACAAGGGCACACTATCCCAAGCGGAGCTACTGTTATCACCCAAAATTTTCAAAACATCATTGTGTCAACTCTATTTTTGATCATGGTCTAAAATGGGTTTGAAATTCATTTTAGGATTTGGTTAAGGGTAGATTAGAGTTTTTATAAGTTTAAAGGTCATCATTGGATTCAAATAAAGTCTTTACAGGTCCATTCTATGATCAAATATTAACATTTTCCATCTAGGGGTCAATCCATAAGGTTTCAGGCTAAATTTTTCCAATTAGCCAAGAATCCCCTGTTTCATAGCACCGCTAGTTCAAAAAAGAGGATTTGTTCTACGAAAGCACTACTACTTTCGTAGCGCGAAATGCAGAAAATACACTACAGGTGCTACGAAAACGCGGTTTTTTAGCTGTCAACTTCAAAGGCGGTTTCTGAGCAACTGAAAATGAATTTTATAAATATGAAAGAGGTTTTTCTTCATAACAGATATAGATATAAAAACCTCTCTCATTTTATTTAAATTCATTATGAGGTGGGATAAATTGATAAATTAAAATGCACTATGAAACTGTTGTTACTAAACTGTCTTGTACATGAATTTTTAGCAGTTAAATTCAAGTTTAGTTTCTGGCCAAATGAAAAAGTGTTTTGGAATTATGAAAGAGGTTTGTATTAATCACAGCCCCAAATACAAAAACCTCTCTCACATTTCTCACAGGTGTTATTATTTTGGAGGTACAAGGATTTCATTTAATCCCTATTTTCAGAAACAAAGTTTTCCTGTTTTAAACATGTTTTTCAAAACCATTTTCTGGATCGAAGGAGATGTGTTTCAAAAAAAAAGAGACGTTTTTATTCAAGACATAATGGCCTAAAAAAACCTCCTTCAGTTTCTCAAACTACCTCATGTATTAGGAAATATAGGCTCTGTCCCAAGACCTAATTTTCAGGGAAAAACATGAAAAATTTGCAAATGAAGAAGTAACCTCATGAAGATTGTTATGAAAGTATTTTTCACTTGATATTATTGTTTTATATGTTGGAAGCAGGTTTATTTTGAGTTTTGGCACACTTTCAAATTTTCATTTTTGAAAATTTTGAACAAAACTGCTCACTCAGCAGTTTCGTAGCGCCAACAGTGCAAAATGAGTGAAATGCACTACGAAACTGCTGTAGCATGCTTTTTCACTCTCTCTCAAATTTTATAAGGGAAAAATTGCGAATTTTCACTTGAAATTTCTAAGGGAGTTGCATTAAGTGTCAAGGAATATAAATCTGAAAAGAAGAAGCCAAAATTTTGAAGGAAAAAGGTTAAAAAGACTGCGCTACGAAAAGTGCTACGAAACTGGGCTGTTTTCGTAGCACAGGTATGTTTCACTATTTTGGAGAGTTTGAAGTGGATTTTGAATAGTTGGCACTAGGGGATGACTTTGGAAATATTATTTTTTAGTTCTTGACAACAAATGGCATCAAAATCATGGTTCATAAGGGTTAGAATGCCTCAAAAGATTAAAGAATCCAAAGCCTAAAGAACAGGGAAACAATTTCCTAGATTGCAGGAGATCAACATCATCAGCATTATGGTCATAACAGTTTGGAGCTCATCATCAGGTTTCAACCTCATGAAAATACAAGTGGCATATGATGTAATTAAGTCTAGATAAATTTTTATTAAATAAAGTGAAAGAGTCCTAATCCAACTTGTAATAGGACTCTATTTTAGGTTTGCAGCTGTCTTATGTAATAAATACCATGTTATATCGTTAGGATATGTGTCATAGGTAGGAATTCGATGTATCTAGCTGATGACAAGCTTATCTCATGATGTAAATGATCTATAAAATATCAAGTGGTTGAATTAGAGAGGGGTTGGACATTTGTTAGCAAAAAGACTCTGTTTTATGTAAGTGACTGTTTTCAGCCTAATACAGAAATTCTACTTTGACAACTCAAGATTCATAAGGATTTCTTGTGATGGAATCTTTTAAATATTCTATTGCAGTGGTGTTTAATTATGTTACTCAGAATTCATCAATGATGCTCTGACTTCCTTCATAAACAAACTGACTGTGTGTTTCACTGTTCTACATGTTTATTCCTTGGCTTGAAATATGATATGCCTTGACTTCCATGATAGGTAGATTATTTTGGTTTTGTTGAAGCTATCATGACTCCATAAGCCCAATTTATACTTGCTAATGTGATTTACAACCAGTTTACATCATTTATCTTTTTTTATCTCATATAGAGTTAGCCATCTACATATTTATCAAAAATCGTAAACCCTTGAGAGAGCCCTCTCAGGTTGAGGAGGCTAAGCCTCAGCCAAAAGATTGGTTTGAAATAGCTATACAAGATTGGTTGATGAGCATCCTATTAGGTCTGATTTTGTGATAACAATGCACACAACTGCTTGAACCCAACAAATTAGTCTTGTAGGTATTGTAGAAATTTTTATCATGTTCTTGAATATTTATTTGTTTTTTTTGCAAAAATGCAGGAAAAGAAACCATAGAAACCCACACAGAATGTTCAAATGACGAGAGTAGAAATGTGCACTGAAGAACCTAGCGTGAATATTGTGTCCAGAAGCAGTGCAAAAACTAGTGAATACAAGGTAGCAGGTAAGGGACTTGCCACCGATGTTCGGGTCCGGAAAGCTCTTGAGAAAAAGGAAGGGTTTAACTTACAAAGAGAGAAGGAAACCTTTTTTGAAGCAAAGAAGGAATTTGTGGATCATGGCACATCAACCTCTAAAGTACCAAGAAATCCTTCCATGGATACCATCGAAGGGGCCGAGCCTATAGAGTTGAAACCATTTTTTTAGGCCTATATCAAGCTTCTGCGCAATAAGAAGACAATTGAGAATATTCAAGCTTTGATTGATAGTTGCGCCAAGAAAGAGTAGCCTCAAATGGAGAAAAAATATGTCGCTAAAATTTACAGAAACAAACAAAGAATTGGTCGAGAGATGTGACTGATCGCTCAGATAGGTGAGTTTCAAATGGACCATGTCATTTTGGATTTGGGGTCTGATGAAAATGTCCTACCAAAGTAGACTTGGAATAGAATAGGAGAACCTAAGCTAGAACGATCTGGATACAGCTGCACATGGAAAATCAGCAGAAGATTATCCCAATGGGTAGACTTTCTGTGGTGATAGTTGATATCGAAGGAGTTAGGGCACTGGCTAAATTTGAAGTTATTCAAAATTTTGATGATTCAGATCCGTACCTTGTGTTGTTGGGTCTGGATTGGGTTATTGACATGGATGCTATCATCAACCTCAAGTGCAGAAGTATGGTCTTTGAAAACAATCAAACCAGGGTCGTGGTTTCTCTGGACCCTATAGAGGGAGAAAGATACACAGAACTGATGCATGTAGAAGAGGATATTGATCATATATACAAGCTAATTGCGAGGGATGAGGATTGGATCAATCCTATAGCATATGGTAGGCTTAGCTGGGATAGGGATAGTTCATTCCAATTAGATTCAAATGAGGAGTTAGAGAATTGAAAAAACCATTTGCATGGAATATTGACGTTGCGCTGCAACCGAGTAATCATATATCTATGATATATATCCTTCGAGGTTCGTGAATTAGCCTACTATGATGGTATAGGTCGTGCAAATTTTTTTGGAAGGACTTGAGATTTTTTTTCTAGAGGCACAACGGTTCCATGTGCTTGACCTATGTTAGTATGAATCCTTTGTCGAAGTGTACGAAAAAAGACCACTTTAGCTACGCATAAATTATAGCCCTAGCATCAAATATGGCTACCAATATCTTCAGATCTGTAGTTAGTTGATCAAGACAAATGCTGCAACAATCCAGATCTATGCATAAAGAGACATTAAGCAGTAAAAGTAAGGTTTTGCTCCATACATCCAATAGACAAGACAAGAACAATATTTTTGAAAGAATTTTTGTATTAAGGGCACCTAGGAGGAAAACAAGAAGGTTTTTCCAATTCTCCTCAATGGGATGTGTTCTTGGAAGTCCTCAGCACTTCAGATCTAGTATTTCTCTCTCCTGTTGGTGTAGAAAACCCATACAAAGATAGAACTCAAAGGGAGCTCCCACAACAAATAATGGAAAATATGACAATGATAATGGCTCAAAGTCAAACCAAGAGTATAGATCCAGAGTGATCTAATAGGCAACAAAAGGTGAAGAATGGTAGGAGAAACCCTCCTATTTATAACAAAATATTGGATCATTCTAGATCTTGGTGCATGATTAAAATAACATTAACCAAATCTAAATCCACCTTTTATGGAATATTTTATTATATTTGTTGGAGGGAAAAAGTATTTGACTTGGGTCAAATCCCTTTATTTGTGAATAATAAATAAATAAATGATTTATTTATCATTTTAAGGAAGTGGTTGAAAGATAATCAAATAAATAATGATTTATTTAATTATTTATGGGTGATTTAGTCATATTTATCAAGGAATATTATTTAAATAAGATTTAAATAATTATTCCTAGAAAATAATAAGATAAATAAAGATTTATCTAATTAATTTCTTTGTTTTGGGTTAAACATGACTAGGAATAATAATTGAATTATTGTTTAATTAATTATTCCTTGAGGAAAATCAAACAAATATAGGTTTGTTTAATATTTCCTTTTGGGGTTTCTTGTTTAGACCATAAACAACCTAATAAATGTGTTTTATTAAGTTATTTTACATAGTGAAAGCAATTTTACTTAGGGTAAAATTGGTCTTACATGGTGTACTTGGGTCCATCTAATGGTAGTAGGTTATATGACCAAAAAATGGTGTAACAGATTGCCCCGCAGCGTGCGAGTGTGAGGAGAAAATCATATGACCGAAGTACGTTGTAAGAACTCAATCACCAGACATCAAAAGGGAAGTCAGAGAGAGAAATGTAAGGTAGACTAATGTGCTGAAGAACTAGACCCTGAGGAGACGAGACTTATAGGTGCAACAAGTCTCTTTTTATGAGAGGGTACCTATGTTAAAGGTGGCGGGGGAGGCATACCTATGCCCGCCGAGACAAAGTACAAAAGAATAGTGTGTCCAGTAAACAAGGGACCGAACCATAAAGTACAACTGGCATAAACATGAGCCAGATAAAAATACAATGAGGGATCCCACATACATGTTGTGCCTGGGATAACAGCCAGGACTTATACAATAATATCTGAGTACATGAGATACAAATAAAACCCAAATGCCCCCTATGAGCGGGGAAGGGCTCACAAAATCTGACTGATACATGCAAATCAAAGAGGCGCTACAAGCGGCTAAGGCCGACATCATCAAATATATGGAGCTGCATCGAAGGCTGCAATGAAGAGGTCATCCGGGTATGTGGGGGGCTACCTGCAGGGCCACCCCCTCATGAGGGCTGAGACATATCACACACAACCGGGCATCACCAATAGCTACTTCTACATCACTGAACCATCAAGCATACGGATCCCGATCATGCTGAAAGGAGCTGGAGTGGAGAAACAATCAATTCAAAGGGAAATGAGAGATCCCTTTTCCTTATCCGAGGCACCGAACAAGAGTGGAAGCTGGAACCAAGGTACACCGCCCTCTAGACCTGTCTTCTGGAATGAAGGAGTTGATGTCGACAGAAGGAGGTCCAAGTGAGGCAATGAGAGATCCTCAACTAAGGCACGAGAGAAAATAGTAGCACGACGGACAGACTAATACCAATGATGATGATGGAATGGAGGGGACTGAGTAGCGAATGGACGACTTCCCTTGCTAGAGCATAAAGGGCATGAATGACATGGCAGTGACTGAAACAGTATCATAAGGGACAGGGGACAGTGGGACTGACGGCCATAATGTGCGACACAAGAGAGAGACGAAGCAATAAAATATGGAGGACTATAGCAGGGTACGAAGGGACTCGGGATAGACTCCATGAATGCGATGATGACTCAACTTGGATGCTCTAAACAAGGGCGACTCGGTGGTGCTACCACACAGAAAAGGTCCCATGGGGGACCATGAAAAAATGAGTACAAGATGGTATCTCATGACGAAAATTGACACGAACAAAGACAAGTATGGAGGCAAAGTGGTGCCCCAAGTACAAGTGTTGTAAGTGAGGAAATTCGATTCTGGGGGGAGGTGAAGTGACCCATCTTGGAAAAAATGTGTCCTGGTGAAGTATCAAATCACAAAAAACTAACAGATACCCATTTGAGGGCTCAGTGAGAGCTTTCCAACGGTGCAGATGGTTTGTCAAACAGAGCTACAGTGTGGTCGCAGAAGGTGAAAGAAAAAATAAGGGTTCTCTTTTAATAAGGCAGTTTTCCCTCCAAATTCACTCATTTGCTAGTGTTGCTGTGGTGAATGTAGAGAGGAGAGAAGGCCCTAAATCTTGCGGTGAGTGTAGCGGAAAAATCGACCGTTGGAATCGAGATCCGTCAGTTGCAGGTAAAAGGCCTAACCTTACTATTTCATTTTGATGGATTGAAAGTTTATATTAGGGCCCGGAATCTCAGGAACAGACCCTCTTTCACCTCTACGGTTGGGTCGTACTTTTTGGGCCAAAAACTGTGACCTAGGAAGCAGGTTTTGAGCCAAAAACTGTGACCTGTCCCAGGATTGGGCAAAAAAATGCGACCTGGAGGATGAATGAGATTTCAGTGCTGTTTTAGGGCTGAGATTTGGGTTTTTGTGATTGGTTACAGTGTTTCCTATCTGTATACTAACAAAGATGATGTGTTTGTGCAGATATGGCAGATATATGGGTCAACTGGAGAGAGAGATACCTGGGTACATTACGGTCAGAGATCCAGGCAGATCAGGGTGTTCGTCGTGTATTGGCCAGATTTGGGGTTCTGAAGTTTTTGGAGAACCCTTTGATGAGAGCAGGGGAGCGCTTGTTGGCCCGGATTGTCAGTTATTGGGATTCAGATCATGAGGTCTTTGTAGTGTAGGGGCATAGGCTCGAATTGATAGTCCAGGATCTATATTTCCTGACTGGTCTCCCGCCACTTGGGATGGTGGGAAATACGCAGCCAGTGTTACCGTGGGGGCAGAACATCATGGAGTTTGTGGAGCGACAATGTCAACCGGGTCTCCAAGTCAAAGGGACTCAGATACCGATCGGGGACCTAGAGAGATTAGAGACCCGTGCAGTGGCCGCAGCAGTGCTGCGGATCCTGGGCAACTAGGCGCTCCATCACATCACTGGGGGGCAGATGATGATTGTGGAGAGTGTGTTGAGTGGGACCTACTATGGGTGGGCCCAAATGATGTCGGTGCTGTTAAAACGACAGCTGTCGCTTTGCAAGCGACAAGTGAACCACGATTGCTCGTATGGGACTTTATTGTGCTCCTTATTTTTTGAGAAGATCCTGACCTTACGACCTTGTATATAGCTCCCAGATGGGGGCCCGAGAGAGCCCAGGATGCGTTGGTGGGGGCAACTACTGTGCAGAGGAGGAGGAGGGGCGGTCGAACGGGTGTTTCGACCTGAGTTCTTTGCCCATTGGGATCAGATGCCGTTATACATAGACGACTATCCCTATAGTGGGATGAGTTATTGTGGGTATCCGGACCTACCACTTTCGCCTGGTCGAGTATGGGGACCTGATGGTAAGTGAAAAGTGACTACTCTTTTTTGGGCATGTTAAAGTTATTGAATAGTAGATAGGGTACTGATTCATGTACTTTTGGTATGCAGATATAGCTCCGGTAAAACTGACCGGATATATGGGATGACTGGCAGCATCAGGAGATGCAGGCCTGAGTGGATCGAGAGCGGCGCATAATGAGGATGCAACCGCCCTCCTGGAGGACATCCACCGTAGATGTGAGAGGTTGCTGACCGGTGTTTCAGAGGGCGGGTGGTAAGACTTAGACGACTAGTACATAGAGCCATGTATTGGTTTACCCTCGGAATGGCGAGGTGTCATGCGGCGCATGGCGATGGCCGGTCAGGGGATACGTGATCTACAGGCTGCAGGAGGAGAGCCATTGGCTCGGGATCCGCTAGAGAGTGATTAGGTGTGAGACAGGTGGTGCCCCCTAGTGTGAATGTAGGGACAGGTGGTGCCCCTAGTTTTGAGTTTGTTGTAACATGCTATGGGTATGTCATATGTATCAGAGTAGATGGACTCTAAACACATGTTTTGCGACACATATTATGGATATTCATCTTTTTTAATGATTATGAATGTTATTTTCTTGTATAAAATGCATGTGATAAATGCCAATCTAGAACATAGTTTGCAATGCTATCTACATAGTGATTTTGTTCTCGAGGTACATGGTTGAAAGTTATGGTTTCAAATTCACGTATCAAGAGTTTCACTCGTAAATATCGTCTAAATAGCATAGGATTATGCACACGATAGACACCATTTAGTTGCATGACAAGAAGTAGGGAATCTAAACGAACATGCAGATGGAGGATGCGATGAGAGAGGGCATCGGCTAAAAGACCACGCACTGCATCATATTCGACCTGATTGTTGGTGGCAGTACCAATGCAGACCCCGTTCGAGAGAACAAGGGCATGCAAGGGGGTAAAAATGGCCCAACCTGCCGAGGCTAGATTCCGGGAGTAACGACTTGCACCATCGGCATAACCGATATAGGTTGTGGACGAGAGGTCCTGCGGAATGGTGTTACAAGACAAAAAATGGGAGGAGGAGGAACAATGATGGCAGCGTGAGTGTATAGTAGACATCGAGCGACAACTGCGGGAGGGAGTGCGATGTGCAGGATGGCTATGACTCATATACGAACTAGATGGTGGTAGATGAGGGCTATAGGAGGTATGGCTGGGACTCGGGCTGCGGAGGTCAACATAGATACGGGTGGTGTTATCCCGTTTATGGGTGGGAAGGATGAGGTCATGGGTGGAGAAGGCTTCTAAGAGGGCATCCTGACAGGAAAAGAGGGGATGATGAGAGGAAGGAAAACCACATGACGCGGCAAAGCTACCTAGATCATCTGTATAGGAAGAAAGGCTAACATACGGATCGTCACGGGGGATGACAGAGGAACAAATAAACAAATGGTCAAATGATGTTGAGCCCAGGGTGGTCGTTGAAGGGGGATCGAGCGAAACAACAGGGGAGGATTCAAAGGGAATGTTCTCCAAGGGTCTCACAGAGGATGATAGGTAGAGAATGGTGGTAGTAGACTCCATCATCTAGACATCAGGGGGAATATGTCAATGGGAGCAGGGGGATCCTCAAGCTGTCCTGAAGCATACTGCGCAAGTATGGGAGAGGCAGACTAATTTTGTTCAACCTCATACTCTCGAACTACCTCTAAAGAGGCGCGGTAATGCGTCAAGTGAGGACAATCGTGGGAGTAATGGCCATGGATACCGCACAAAGCACAGGGTTTGTTGGTGCGAATAATCTTTGGGTTCTTGGTTACGGACGAGGACGGGATAGAGGGGTCAGGGACCGTAGAATCAGGGAACGCAACTTTAACCATGGGTTGAATACGGGGCAGTTCAGGACAAGTATGGGTGGCGTGACTGATGACATCAGACAAGGCGCAAGGCTTTGCGGGTGGAGGAAGAGTCGGGTCAGTCGGGGTGGCCTTGTCTTTGGATGCCCCCTTGCGAGCTTCGCCTTTCTTTTCTGGAGCTGTCACCATAGGGGAAGAGTCTTGGGGAGGTGTGGGGGGCATGGTGGCAACGGAAGAAGCGAGGGGGCCCGGTTGAACCGGTGTCAAAGCAAGATAAGGTTTGGGGTGACCAGGTGGGGTAGCGGTTGGAGGGTCAAGGTAACAGATGGGTATGCCCAGGGTCAGGTTGGGGAGAGAGAGGGTGGCCATGACAGGGACCGTATAGACTCCAGGAGGGGGAGCCAAGAAAGGTATCTGACCAGTGGGATAATGACCAGGAGGGATGGCGCCGATATGGTTGAGGCCTGGGGGAACCGACCCAAGAGGATAGAGGGGTTCAGGGAGACCAGCTGTAGGAGAAGGGCCAGAAGGAGGAGGTCCGGCTGGCTGAGATGAATAGCTAGGAGCGGGTTACGGTGGGCGAGGTTGAGTCTGAGGTTGCTGACTAGCCGAAGCGGGTCGCTTAAGGGCAGCCCGAGACGATTGCATCATGCAAACATTTGATAATCTGGGATCAGAGATAGGAGGAGGCGAGAGACCAGGGAAAGTTCCAAGAAAAGAGGAGTCTTTGTAGACGCCGGGAGAGACACTGGTCAAGGAATCAACGGTTTGCTTATTGGCTACGGAAGAGATGGTCGTCTCAGGGGAGGTCTGAGACTTTGGCTCATGATAAGTCAACTGGTCGATGGTGAATATCTTTCCATTGTGAGGAAAAGACATCTTGCGAAAAACCGCAGAGGGGATAGCAGACATGGCATAGGTGTAGCTTCGCCCCAAGAGAATGTTGTAATCTAAAGGGGCGTCAATGACTTCATCGTCAACGCAAGCAGTCTTGCCCGCAAGAGTGATAGGACAATTACGGAAAAGTCCAATGGGCTGGGAGGCATGGCCATCCCACGCTCGAAGGGTGATTGTGGAAGGGGCCAACTCAGGAGATATGAGTTGCTTCCAAACCGAAGCGGACATCACACAGGTGGATGCCCCCTCATCAATTATACACCGAGAAACGTTAGCGTTCCGAATTTTGACTGGGAATTGGAAGGCTAGGGAAGCAGGAAGAGGTGGGTGTTCTGATTGATGGGCGTCGAAAACAATCATTTGGTCATCAACAGGATCTACAACGCCCATGGAAGATAGCAGAGCCTTCTTTTGGGAAGGGCACGACTAGAGGAGTTCCAATGTGGAAATGGCAGCAGGAGACTGCGCCAAATCATCTACTATGCTATACGAATGAGCAACTCGACCAGAAGCAGCATTTCAGCGTAATGGTCCCTTAGGAATCTTGGTATGAACCTCAAATTTGGGTTGAGGGATATGTAAGGGACCATTGGATGTCGAAAGAAGCTCTGTAGAACTTGAAGAAGGGGACTTGGAGGCAGACTGAGTGGGAGGCTTGGGGTACTGGCGAGACCGAGTTTGAAGGTTAAGGTCGACGGTTGGAGATGGATCAGAGTGCATCATGAGGATCTGGTAATCGGAGGAACCAGAAGGGGAAGGTTGAGTGGCGACCTGTCTGTCAGGTGGTTGGGCAGCCATGAATCCTTGTTGGGGGAAAGTATTGGTAAACACAGCCGGTTGAGTAGTGGTCACATTAGGGGGAGCATGAGGGGAGGCATGTTGTCCTTTCAATGTGGCTTGAGACTCCCACATCTGCTGCATCTGTGGTAGAAGGGGACAATCATGAGTATAATGACCGTAAACACCGCAACACGAACAAGGCTTATTTGTGCGAATAGGCTTGTCTGGCTTGGGCTGAGTGCCCTGTTGCTGGTTAGCAGTGTTAGAGTTAGTACTTTGAGGATTGGGTCCACGAGTACCAGGGGTAGATTGATTTTGATTGCCTTTCCGCCTTGTTTGAGAGGAAGGGGGATTAATCGTGCCCTGTTGTGCAAATACTTGCCCTGGAGGGAGCTGTAGGTGTTGTTGCTGGGGTTGAGAAGGCAAGGGAGGTGGAAGTGCAAATGCTGGAGGAGCTGGAGCACCAAGCTGTGGATAAGGATAATGGTTAGGTTGGGCAACATTGAGGTAAGCAGGAGATTGGGCAAAAGGATGAGGCATGTCGTATCCTGGATACATGCTACCTGGAGGGGGAAAAGTGCTAGAGGTGCTGGCCCCTCCGAGAGGGAGACCATAGCCCATAGGAGGTTGAGCATACGGATGAGAAAGGGCTCCAACGATACCGTCGACGGAATGAGATTCCCCCGGGGCGTTAGCGCCACCGGGCCTGGGGAGGTCAGGAAGGACGATATAAACATAACCAGACTGAGCGTAGATCAGGTCATATTTCAAGGCGATTTGGAGGGTGGCTTCTTCAGTTTGAGGGAAATGGGAGGTGACATCTTTGCCAATGGGAGGTAGGAACCAGTCCATATAAACCTGATCTTCGAAGGTGGGAGCTCGACATAAGCTCCGTCTTCTTCGCCATTCCTGGACATGAGTGGAAAGGTGGGTCGAAGAGGATTGACAGAAAGACGTCAAAAGCTCTGTACTAGTGTCGTATCAGAGAGGGAGCTGGAAATAAGATAAAAAGGCTTGGGCAATAGTCGCAAAGGTGGTATGGGAAGAGGTGGCCTGGTCAACATACCATTTAGAAGCTTCGCCCGTAAGCGTGCGTTGGAAGAACCGAAGATGGATGGAATCATCGGTAATGGAATTGGAGGAACACCACATGTGGAAAGATCGGACATGGTTGGTTGGATCTTCTACAGCAAGGCCTTCGAACTTAGGGATGTCGGAGGGGAGCTTGGTTGGCATAGCAGGCCAACCAACATCATGGCAGATAGGGTCATTGATCAACTGATTGAGATCGGGGAGGCTGAGGCCTGCCATGTAAGGGAGAACAGGTGCAGCCGAGGTAGTTCCTATGGCGGTTCTGCTAGTAGTAGTCCCGACATTAGGGCCGGGATTACCGCTAGCGTTAGGCCTTGGACCAGACATAGTGAATGTGACAGGGGGAGAACTAGAAGTAAAAGGATAACCCAATGAATCAGAAGAGGAGTTGGAGTGCGGACTTGGAGGAGGACTAACTCGACGACGGCGGGAAGGAGTAGGTCGACCGACCGGAAACTGAGGGTGAAGGCCAAGAAGTCTTCGGGATGTGCGCTTTGGGGGCGCAATGGTGACAACACAAACATGGCACAAGGGGAAGAAGAACGACCAACAAAGGCAGGGAGGTGCAGAATCAAGTGATTACAATGTTGAAACAAGGGCAGAAAGGTGCAGTGTCAATTGATTTTACAATGTTTTAAAGTCTTTGCCTGGCGGTGTTAACCAGGCTCTTCTTCGCTTAGGGTGAGTGTGTGGCGTGCGTTAATTTTAATTTTTAAACCCTGACGTTTTGAGAGAAAAATAAAAAGTGTGCTGTGTAACTGAAAATAAATCTGCAGAGAACAGTATATAATGCTGAAATAACAGAAAATTAACAACTAACAATGCATCGATCTAACCCAAAAAGGCGGGTCTCTCAAAACTAGTCTAATAGAGGGAAAAAATCTAGTCAAAACACACTAAAAAGAGGCCAATAGATCTAGGGTCGAAAGGGACAGGGATCTAAAGGAGAAATTTGCTGAAAAGAGGTGCAGAACACAGCCAAGAGGCAGAGGCAAGGTGGCTGGAAAAAAGGAGGAAATCAGCAAAAAGCAGAAGGGACAAGGAGGAGGCCCTAAAGGTAGATCCAAACAAAACTTCAGGAGGTGATTTGAAAGGGAGAAGAGCTGATGAAAAGGGATCTGAAAAGGAGGTATCAGATCTGAAAAAGGGAAGGCTGAAACTCTGAAAAATCAGACACCTGAAACAGCTAAAACTCTTCCACCAAAAGTGGAGGTTACTGAAGCCCTAGGGGGCTAGGTTCCCACTTAGATGAGCAAAAAAAATCAGAAACAGGTCTAGACGGGCTGAGACGGAGGCTGGAAAACCCTGACAAAAGCTTCAGAAAAACCCATAAAAATTGCAGAAAAATAGCAGAAAAACTGGCAGGTCGCAGGTTCTGACCTTTTTTCTGTGCAGGTCGCAGATACTGGGCTGAAAAGTGCGACCTGGAGTCTAGGTCACAGTTTCTGGGCTAAAAAGTGCGACCTGAAGCTCTGGGTGTCCCGGCGGCAGATTTCCGAAAAAGTTGCCGTCTCAGGTGCGGCTGATGTCTGTCACCTGCGCAATAGGTCCAGAAACACGCGGAAGTTAGAAATTTTAATGTTTTAGGGTTTTATAGGTGAAAAACAACATAAAAATAGGAAAAACAAAAAGCTGAAAAGAAAACCTAGGGTCTGAAGTAGCTGGATATGCAGGAATATGAAAAACGACAGCGGTTGTAATTGAAAACCCGTGTGGAGTCGTCAGTTGTTAGTATGAATATTTTGTCGAAGTGTACGAAAAAAGACCACTTTAGCTACGCATAACTTATAGCCCTAACATCAAATATGACTGCCAATATCTTCAGATCTGCAGTTAGTTGATCAAGACAAGTGCTGCAAAAAACCAGATCTATGCATAAAGAGACATTAAGCAATAAAAATAAGGTTTTTCTCCATACATCCAATAGACAAGACAAGAACAATTTTTTGAAAGAATTTTTGTATTAAGGGCACCTGGGAGGAAAACAAGAAGGTGTTTCCAATTCTCCTCAATGGGATGGGTTCTTGGAAGTCCTCAGCACTTCAGATCTAGCATTTCTCTCTCCCGTTGGTGTAGAAAACCCAAACAAAGATAGAACTCAAAGGGAGCTCACACAGTAGATAATGGAAAATATGACAATGATAATGGCTCAAAGTCAGACCAAGAGTATAGATCCAGAGTGATCTAATAGGCAACAAAAGGTGAAGAATGGTAGGAGAAAACCCTCCTATTTATAACAAAATATTGGGTCATTCTAGATCTTGGTGCATGATTAAAATAACATTAACCAAATCTAGATCCACCTTTTATGGAATATTTTATTATATTTGTTGGAGGGAACAAGTATTTGACTTGGGTCAAATCCCTTTATTTGTGAATAATAAATAAATAAATGATTTATTTATCATTTTAAGGAAGTGGTTGAAAGATAATCAAATAAATAATGATTTATTTAATTATTTATGGGTGATTTAGTCATATTTAATAAGGAATATTATTTAAATAAGATTTAAATAATTATTCCTAGAAAATAATAAGATAAATAAAGATTTATCTAATTAATTTCTTTGTTTTGGGTTAAACATGACCAAGAATAATAATTGAATTATTGTTTAATTAATTATTTTTTGAGGAAAATCAAACAAATATAGGTTTGTTTAATATTTCCTTTTGGGGTTTCCTGTTTAGACCATAAACAACCTAATAAATGTGTTTTATTAAGTTATTTTACATAGTGAAAGCAATTTTACTTAGGGTAAAATTGGTCTTACATGGTGTACTTGGGTCCATCTAATGGTAGTAGGTTAGATGACCAAAAAATGGTGTAACAACCTAGTTTTGCGCTCAACCCCAGCGCCCTAGTGGGAAATGCACAAGGACAATTTTTCTGATCAAGAAGAATGTACCCACATGATGAGACTCTGATATAGACAACCCAATATGCAGTTGGAAGGAACCTATGCAGGCAAAGAGGATCCACACATTCATTTAGCCAAGTGGACTACTGCTTGGGGAGAAGAGCTGAAGCCAGGATGGGTGCATACATTCATTCATAATTTAATTAGGATACCCATGAACTAGTATCTGGAGGTTGAGCTACGACGTGGCATGACCAAATGGGATGCGCAGAGGGAAATATTTGTTTTAACTTTAAGTTTTGAGAGCAGATTCCAATGCAAAAATACTGAATTACACATGATTCAATATCATTAGAGAAACTTTGAGGTATAAAATGGGCCTCCTAGGAAAAATGTACAACCAAAATAAAGTTTATAAGAACCAATAGGATTCAAGATAATTATGTCAACCATGGGGGGATGATTCACCATTTTTGGGGTAAAAATTAAAAATATAAAAAAATAAAAAAATAATAAAACCACTTTTTCAACTTGTATTATCAACTTATATCCCTAAGGTTTTACTAAAATTTCAAGTGGGAGTACTCGTTGGATGCAAAATTTAATTCCTCATCCAAGGAGTACCCATTTTGCATACTTTCGATGGACCCTGCTACACGAAAAATGAGAAATACATGAAATCACGTGATTGCAATAACATTTTTCATGTATTTCTCATTTTTCATGTAGCAAGGTCCATCGAAAGTATGCAACATGGGCATGCCTTGGATTTGAAATTAAATTCTACATCCAATGAGTGTTCTTGCTCGAAATTTGAGTAAACCCACATGGAGATAAGTTAAAATTACGAGTTGAAAAAGTAGTTTTTTATTTTTCCTCTCTACAATTTGATGATGTAATCTAATATTATTTTAGTATTTCCACTATTATTTTATAATTTCCTCAGGAGGCCCATTTTAGACTTCAAAATTCCCCTAATGTGTGGTCTTTGACATGCCATAGTAATCAAAAGAATGAGCCTTACCCGAATGGTATGCGCATATGAAAGATATAGTTGAATGTCGAAATGTGAAAATTGAAGATAATGAGGACCCCATAAATATCAATATCCCAGAGCCCAAAGGTTAGCACACAGTCGTTGGGCCTACAGTTGAATTTCCAGATGTGACTGGACCTATGAAGACTCGAAAAGTCAATATTGGAATAGAAGAGAAACCTAAGATTTCCAAAATAGGGGATTATTGGGATGAAGATACAATGGCTAAGGTTGCAAAGTTGCCCGCTGAATATCAGGACATGTTTCCTGCAAATTTTTCTCAGTCAAATAGGATTGTTGGGGATCTTGGTGTAATGAAGATAAATCTGAAACCAGATGCCAGAATTTTCAAGAAGTGCCATTACAGATTGAATCCCAAGTATAATCATAAGGTCAAGGAGGAGCTGGAGAAAAAGGTTGTTGCAGGGATCATTGAACCAATAGAACAATCTGATTGGGTAAGCCCCATGGTGGTCCAAGAAAATAATACCAAAGGAGAAATCAGGATTTATGTGGATCTACACAAGTTTAATGATTCCTGTGTGCATGACCCTTTCCCAAATCCATTTTCTGATGAATTATTGGACAATATGGGTGAGAAAGAGGCCTACTCATTCACTGATGGATTTTCTGGATGCCACTAGATAAAAATTGCACCTAAAGCCAAAAGTAAGACGGACTTTGCAATGGAATGAGGAACATTCCAATACACAGTAATGCCATCTGGTCTGAAGAATGTACCAACTATATTCTCTCGCATGGTGGTAGATGATTTTAAGGAGTATATTCATAAATTATTAGAAGTATATTTTGATGATTAGACTATATTTGGCTTATTGAAGAAGCATGTTTTAATCCCGTGCTTGATGTTGGATAATTTTTGGAAGCATAAGATCTCAGTGAATCTAAAGAAGTGTATATTTTGTGTCCCTTTCAGGATTTTCTAGGTCATATTGTCTATCAATAGGGATTGATGGTTGGTCCATCTAAGATTTATATTATAGTTAACTCAAAGGCTCCATCAAATGTGAAGCAGTTGCAATCAATTCTGGGGCATAATGGCTATTACATGAAATTTATTCAAGGCTATGTGCTGATTACTGCACCGATGCTAAAGAAAGACGCCTCTTTTTGCTGGGATGAGGATTTCCAAAAGATTTTAGAGATGCTTAAGGAGAAAATGGTGACTGCGCCTATATTTGTATTCCCATAGAGGACAAAAGAATTCCATGTCCATGTTGATGCATCATGTATCACATTAGGAGTTGTAATAACACAGCTAGGATTTGGAGATATTGATAACCCAATTGCATTTGCGAGCAAAAAACTATCAAGAGCCAAGAAAAATTACTTAACAACAGAGAGAGAAGGGTTAGCTATGGTCTATGCACTATATAAGTTCTATCATTACTTGCTAGGAGGTCATTTTAAGATGTTCACTGATCACTCTACTTTGAAGTACCTAGTCAACAAGCCTATGTTAGGGGGGAAGATCTCTCGATGGCTCCTATTGTTTCAAGAGTATGATTTTGTGGCGATTTTAAAGCTAAGAAAATGGAATGTTGGTCCAGATCATTTGTCGCGCATTGAAAGTGGAGATGAGCCAACTAGTTTGGAGGAAGGATTACTAGACACACAGTTATTTTCCATTAGAGTAGTTGATGACCACTTCACAGATATTATGCACTTCCTGACCACTAGAAGTACGCCTACCAAGTATACAGTTAAGTAGAAGAAAGAGTTGGTATTGCACACAAAAAAATTTACTTTGATTGCTGGGCTATTATATAAGATGGGTGTTGATGAGGTATTGATGTGATATGTGCTGGAGTTTGTGTTAGGTAAATTTGACTCGAGAATAAATTCAAAGTTGACCAGGTTAAATAGTGATGGTCTTGGGGCACATGGTATTGTGCACCCATGGTTTTATGTCGGTGGTATTACATGTATCAGAGCTTATAAAAGGTTTGGAGGACTTCATTGTAATGTAGGCCAGGGAAGTGAGTGGTGAAGGCTCACATGGCCAGGCTGGCCAGGGTTTTGGCCAAGGCTAACGCAATTTTTTTAGGGTGGATTTTCCCCAGAGTTGGGATTTTCCCAGATAAACATTTGTGTTCATGTTTATGTGTTTTGTTGCTGGTTATTTATGTTTATTCCTCTTAGTAATTATTCATGTTCTCCAGTAAATTATTCATTTTGTATCAGATCCAGGTTGGCTTCAGAGGGATGCATTTTTTGCAAATTGTTTTTATTTTCCTGATGGAAAGAAAGATTAGCACAAGTTTTGTTATTATTGCTCGTGATATCACTATTGAAAATGGTGGTTGTGGATCAAATTAAAGAGAAAATTGAATTCAGATCTAGTGTGGATCTAGATCTGGATTCTTCTTAGTGAAGGTGAATTTGAATAATACATCAAAAGTGTTCCCCATGGTGAATTTTGGAAGCATCAGATCAGTGGGGAAAAAAGAAATAGAGTTGAGAAGGTATTCTCTTAACGTTTAGATTTGCGCCAAATAAATCGAGGTTAGGCTTGAGCTACATAGATTTGAGATCCTGGAAACGGTTCCACGGTCATTGCATTATCGATGAAGAGTTCTCAAATTAGAGACTGCGTGGAGTCTGTTGTTGTCTAGTCATGTGTAGATCTGCGTGAGATCCACAAACAAAGTGAAATTTTCATATATCATGTGATGCCCTGATGTATGCCAACAAATGGTTGCCGATGAGGGCAACATTGAATAATATCACCGTATGATGGTTGGTTAAGTCACATGTTAGAAGGTAAGTTGTGGAAGTTGCAAGTCTATGAAAGTAATGAAGGAATGCATGATTTGTAATGAAATAATGGGGAGTGCCAAGAACACCATTAAGGATGAGATATTAGAGAAAATCAAATGACCTAAATGGATCGGATTCTGTATGAGAATTTTCTTACCAAGCATGGATTCTAGAGTGTATGAAAACAATTGAGGAGAGAGGTGATGCAGTGGTCTGGATATCGGCCATTGCGAACAATTTCGATCCCATCGAGTGATGGTGGCACTATGGCGGAGCAAGAGAACCGTCACAACTCTATTGAGGGCTAGGATCCATGGAAGTGATGCACAAAGCATTGAAGTGAAAACATGCGTAGGATAGATGGATTTCATTACTGGTCCGTGGACTCTGTTGATTACAAACATGATGGAGTATAGGACCTTGGGAGAACGTGGGATGCAAGATCTGTGGCACACTCAATGTGGGTGAAGTTGGGATATTTCTTGGTGAGTGGTAGGGATAACCAAAAGTTCAAGTCAAATCCACAACAACAACGAAATGGGGATCGGTACACCCATGGTGAGTTGCTGGAATCACTTGATCTGAAGATGGAAGAAATTATATATTCAATGGGCTACTGTGATGTGAAAAAGGCACAGTTTTCCTAAAGCAATGAGAGGATGGAAGATAATGGAGTCAAATTTTATTTCATGTAAATGGGCATACTAATGTAAGACCTAGTATGGCATGCGTACCCCTGGGTAATCACTGGTAAAGTTTAGGTTAGAGCTAGGTGATATGGGGGACATCAAGTTAAGCTACCAAGATGTCCTCCTTTCACATTGGCATTGATTTTATTCATATTAAGGAGATTTATGGATCTACATATCCTCCTATTCCTCCAAATAAAAAAATAAAAACAAAATTTTAATTACAGATACAAAATAAAAACAAGAAGATGTGCCAATGTTCGGGGAGTCAACTGGATTGGCATAGAGGTAAGAGAATACCCAACTCTTAAAAATATAAAAAATGTGAATACATTCATTAATAAAGTTGAAGACAAGGTGCCAATAGAGCATAGAACTCCTATCATGGACGTAGCATTATAATCCACTTCAACAAGATGGTGGGAAACCCATCACAACTATCTATGTTGGTGGGAAGATGTAGCCAAAGTAGTAAGAACAATATTTCAAGCGGCTTCAGGACCACAACTAGAGGAAAAGTACCGAGGAGACTCAGATCCATTAGTACATCTAAAAATATATGAATGTAAGTGAAGAAAAGAGGAATATCCAAAATATTTATGGGTACACAACTTCATAAATTCACTAGACACCATTCCACAAGCTTGGTACCTGATAGAGGAAAAGAAGAGAGGGACAGACACCTGGGAAATAGTTGCGAAAAGATTTACCCAAACTTTTTCTTTCAAAGGAGATACATAAAAAGTTACAGAGACCTTATAGGCAATTAAAATAATATTGTTTTTTCCAAAGCGTGAGGAAACTGAGGAAATATCCATGTTAGATCAGAGAGCCAAAGAATCAGTAGCATAAAAAATAATAGATTGGGAGATAGATGAGGATGATTTAAAAACCTTCGACATCTATCCTTTGAAGAAAAGGAAGGAGAATGAGAAACAAAGGAGGAACCAACTACTGAAGGATTACACCTATTACCCCTGAAGACAAAGAAGTAGAACATTAGAAGCAAAGAAAATACCAAGATCGCATCCATCGGAGATTATTGGGATACAAAGGCCACAAAAGAAATTTTTGATCTGCTACAAGAATATGGAGATCTATTCCTATATTCAGTGGTAGAAATCAAAGGAATTAAAGGAGATTTATGGGAGATGAGCATAGTACTGAAACCTGATGCCAAGCCAATAAGACATAGACCTTACCGCCTGAATCCAAGAGTAAAAGAAAAGGTTATGTTAGCCACCTATAAAATTTGTCATATCAAATGGTGGCTAAATCATTTTTGAAGTCTTCAAGAAACAATTTTTATTGCCAAAATTTTTATCTCTTGAAGTCTTATGAAGATATCTTATCCTCTGATTAATCTTCACTGCTGTTTCCCTTTCAAAATTCTGAAAATCTGCTGCTTTCATGAAGAAAAGACTGCTGCAAAAACCTCCATTTTCCTCTCATTTTACCCCTGTTTTGACTCAAGATTAACCTCCATCTTTATTACCTTTTTCCCATAAATTTCCTCTATTTTTCCTTATTTCCCTTCTTCCCTTCATTAAAATCCCTTTTATAAGGTTTAAAACTCATTTTTAAACCTTACCAAAACCCCCGAATCCATTGAAAATCCTTGAAAAAATCATAAAAAATAAGCTTTTTAACTATAGGCCTAAGCCCCTTTGGGCTAAGCCCTAAACCACTTCCCCACCATATACCCTGGCGCTAGAACCAAGCGCTAATAGTCCTGAGCGCTTATCACATCAGAACAATCGACGAGCGCAAGTCTTATTGTTTTATGAAACCTCCGATCCGATTGGCTCCTTTGTATGTAAGCCCTGAGCCTTTGCGTTCTTTATAAAACCTTCCCTGATACAAAATTCCCTTTTTATTTTGTAAAAACCCACTTTTCCTATGTTTTTATCTAAACCTTCCGATTCAATGTTTTAAATGATAAAGATCGTTGATTTAACACCGATCGACGATCAATGAAGTCTCGCATTGGAAACTTTCGATGGGCGTGTTTGTTTGTTTTATGAAAGTTTCGATGCCGATTGGCCCTTTTTTATAAAAACCCTGGTCCCTTTATCTTTTTCATATATCCAAAGGCCCCGCAATCGAGCGCTAAACCCTGAATAAAACCCTCCCCGATGCGTTTTTTCCATTTGTATTTCATAAAATACCCCAATTTTTATGTTATAACGTAGCCTGCCATTCATTGGTTGGAGCCCTTCTCGACCGTTGATCTTAAGCCAATCAAATGGCCTGCGCAATCTCGCATCGGAAATTTTATTGGTCACATTTTATATTTTATTCAACCCCCTTCCGATTAGCGTTCTCCCGATGGAATATCAGCCATTGATCTCCTCCCCGCATTCCCAAATCTGACGGCCCTTATCGCTCCATCCCAAAGCCCTTTTCCCCCGCCGTGACCTCCTTCGATACATTTCCCACCGTCGATCTGATCCTCAGATCGACGGTCCTCGATCAATCGCATCAGAGCCTTTTATCTTTTGACCCCGCCAATCACAATCCTCCGATTGCATCTGGGCCATCTATTCTTCTTAATCTGACAGTCAAGATCAATCCTCCCAACCTTGGTTAATTTCATAACCTCGCTTTATAATGTTGTTTGGGGAAATCTCAGCCGTTGATCTCTGCAGATCAACGGCCCATACTGACCCATTCTCCGCCTTATATATTATTTCATTAAACCCAAAGATCAATCTGCGTCATCCATTCCATTCATCTAAAGGTCCCGATAAGCCCACTCCTTTGGTTCCTACCCCTCCCAGATCAGATCTCCGCTGTTGATTCCCTGATTGGATGGTCCATAATAAAAACCACCCTACCTGCCTCTGCCCATGCATATTATCAATATCACACTCTTTCCATGACCGTCAGATCTAAGACCCCTGATTTGATGGCTGACGCGTATTTTCGCGCAGATTTAAGCACGAAGGTTAATTCTCCAGAGTTGCATGATATAAGTGGTTTTGAAATGCCACGTGTCGGGCTAAGACACATATCGCATTCAAAAATATGAAACCGCCTACCCACCTTTTTGCTGCGCAATGCCGCTGGTTTCTCAAGCCAAAAACCGCTTTCCCCATTTGTATTGTGTTTCATCGCGTTTTATATCCGTCGTTGATCTCCGCAGATCAATTGCTAGCATTCAATCTGGCCATTATATTATCACCCTCCGCCCTACACCAAGGGATTTCATTGATCAACCTTAGCCATTGATCTCTGAGGCCTATTTCATCCGACAGCCCAAGATTGTTCGGAAACCCCTATTTTCCTTCCTATGCATTTTACCTCCGCCAAAGTTTTTTAAGCCATTTCTTCGCATTTTCGTCCATTTCTTTATAAAGTGACCCCTTTTCTTTATATTTTCCCGACCTATTTCGACCGTTGATCAACACAGATCAACGAACCTAACTTCAATATCGCCATCGTTTAAATCAACCGCTCTCCTTTTGGCCCTCCGCGAACAATCTCCACTGTTGGATGCTTTCATCCAATGGTCACGATCCAAACCCAAGCCTCTGAAGCAGTTTTACCCAGCCACGCAGGATTTTTATAAAATTTTGTGTATTTTGCAGGTTTTAATGGATATCCAATCATTTTAAAGGAAAATTAAAAGCCGAGGATGACGATCCTCCAGGCTTTCATTCATCAAAGAGTATCCATCTACAGGGTTCAACACCATGTTTTATTGGTGCCTCATGAGCACTGATACCATTATAAGAACCCTGTAACATCTTCACATCAACAAAACACAACAAAGTTAAAACAAATAAAGAGTATCAGTGTTGAAGATCAAATTGTAGTAGAGATGAAGAATTGAAGATCTTTTACGCAATTTTGGTGGATTACAGCTAAAATAAAAAATTAAAAGCCCAATCCACTAAATTAAATGCAGTTAAAGAACATAAGACAAGATTAAGGCCTAATTATGCCCAACACACAGGTCAGAAGCAATTTAGTTCGGTTTTAGGTTAAAACAAAAATATCTACCAAATCTGGAAAGCCTCCACTACCACATCAGAGGCTAATTGATTCCTCACCAGCTACCAAAAGGCCACCTGTAGCCTCAAAGCATTCAAAAGAGGCATAGTTATGACCAGAATAGAGGATATTTGCCTAAATACAGCCAAGCAATTATTTCAGATCAAAGAACTTATTACAAAATATCAGCAGAGTTATTACAAAATGACACAGAGCCTTAAAGTCAACAAATCTTCCCACCGAGCTTAATTCTTAATGTAAAAACAATTAATACAGAGGAAATATCTCTAAACTTCTCCATTGAGCCCCTCAAAGGCCAAGAAACATTAAATCTGTATTAATTGAACCTTATAGATCTTTTCTCTCGTCCCATCTCCTCATTTTTCAATAAAATCTTATTGAGGAGCTCATTGTAAAGGGTTGGTTGCAGAACTTTGAAATATACTTGTGCTTGAATTTTATACATGTAAATAGTGTTTAGAGGCTCTTGAAGCTCTGTTTGTAATCAAATAAGTTAGGCTGAGAAGTGAAGATGATTTCTGAACTGAAACATTGGACTTGAAGAATGTAACTGGTTTGACATCAATATACAAGCTGATTCTTGGGATCCTGGTCTATATCACTGGTGAAGTGCTTCTTTCTGTGTTATTTTTTTCCTTTCATGTATGCCATTTTGTCCATTATTCTCTGATAAAGAAACACAAGCATAGAGTTAGGATTTACTGTTTACAGTAGCCTTCTCTGACTGATAAGATTTATCTCAATGTTTTCCTCTGAATTGTGTATTTAAGAATGATTCAATATAGTTCAAGCAGTTAGGAATGCTGGCATTCCCTCATCCTATTGTTTACTTCAAACATTGTTCTTGAATGTTATTTTCATTATTTTCTTAGTAAATTTAGACTAGAAAAGTGATGGTGTGCCCTGTTTTCTAGCTTCTTTCTCCAAAGGTAGTACTGAAAGTTTCCCTAAGAGTATGCCGAAAGCAGTCTAGATTTAAAAGTATCTTATCTGATCTTAGGCTGCACTTTGTTTTCCTTATCTGTTTTCATCCTTTTTGAAAGTAATTATGCAGATTACTGGATTGTTTGTCTATTGATTTAGCTTTAATACGAACTTGTCCAAATAAGTCTATGGTTAGGCCTAATTTTTGGTTTGTTTTAAACAGTTACTTAAAAGGATTTTCTTGTTTGGACAGACTGATAAATCCTAGTTGAAATTATTGTCTGTTTCCACCCCTTCAAAACTTTTATTGTTCCATTCCATCATTTAATCTCAAAGATCTTGTGATATAGATGACTTTCCCCTTGGAACACTCTTGAAATTGTTGCGCAATTAAACCCTTTTATGACTCCATAGCCCAATGGACTAAAAACCAGCGTTACATCTATCTTATCAGCCAAATCTTGTTCTGATTTCTTGCAACTTCACACCTTTGAAACTCTTTTCATTTTAGGACCTTCCACTCAACTAAAATCATGCTCAACCATAAAAAAAAAAAACAAAAAACTCATTCTTCATAACTAGCCTAATATCATACCTAAAAGCCTTAAAAAGATAAATCAATCTTTGCACTCATAGGAGTGATCCCTCTATAGATTCAGGAGGGCTAGATCCTAGAATCCAAAAGTGGTTCAAGTGTTCTCTCTGCGGTTTGCATTTGCCAATCTTGCAAATTACAGGGAGCTAACATTTCTGGCGACTCCGCTGGGGAATTTCTGAGCAAAATTCATCCTACATACTCTTGGAACCTCAGGAAACCTCTTGATTCAAGGAAATTTGCTCTGTTAGCCAGTTAACCCACCAGGCATATAATTTCTGGCCAAACACTCAGTGTTCAGTGAGTACAAGCAGCCCTCTTGAAGCACTACCAAACAAATGGTAATCATGATAAAACTTGTTTTAATCAGTGACAAACTAAGGAAACCTTAGGATTCTCATAGGAGCTTATCAAACCTTGAAGGATCAGCTAGCTTAGCCATAAGAGTAGACTGTCTTTGTCTCATCACCATAGCTAAGTGTTGAAACATATTTAGGATACTTTTAGAACCCATAGGACTGAAAAATAACTCAGAAAACCCAAAAATATTTCAGATTGGTATGCAATAAACATGGTGGTGGACCATAAAACCTTTTACCTCCAAAAGAGCTAAAAATTTCCACCTGGTGACTCCACAATCCTAAACATACCTTAAGACTCCACTGGGAAGACCCATTATCATCATAACATCATTTAAACTCAGTTAGAGGACTTTAGGATTAAAATTTTCTTGTTTGAAAGATCAGTTAGCCTCTTAAATATTGTCATATTTGGTTTAACTTTTCTTGTTCAGTTGGATCTAGAAAACATAGCATAGTGGCTCCTAGAAAGATTCATACTAGAGCCTATCCTGAACCAAACCCTCCTAAGATAGTTGATAACCCTGAAAGAATACTTAGGAAGTCTCCTAAGGATTAATTTTCAACTGTTTTCAGATCACCCTTTAGAGCTAATTCAGTTCCTGAAAACCTTGCAGCTCTACAACAATCACAAGTTGACTTAAGAAATCCATTTAGAACTCAGTCACTTGATGATTTAGATCATCTAGATCCAGAGTCTTCACTTTCATCTCCAGAAAAAAGTGAACATCATGGTAGTAGAGAAGCAACACCACCTGATTTACATTTCCTTTACAATTTAGGTGTCTCTCATCCAAGATCAACTCAGCAATCTATTCCTGGTCCATCCACATCTTTTCTTCATACATCCACTATCCAAACCACTCCACTCCAGCCCAATTTCCCTCTTGTTAATCCACCTCCACCTCCTACCATGGCAACATGGTATGCCTCGTTGGTCCTTCCTTTACCCTTAGTCAATCTTCCACAGGAATATCAATCCAAAATACCCTTGTATGATTCCAGTAATGCTACTATTGCTTCACAACATGTGGATAAGATGAGTGACTACTTTGACAGAAATGAGATTGATGATGAAACTGTCAAACTTAGACTGTTTGCTCAGAGTTTAGGGGGGAGAAGTAATAAAATGGTTCAAAGGCTTAACCCCTCACAGTATTAATGATCTCCAAGCCTTCCATCAGACATTCTTAAACAAATGGGAAGTTAGAAAAAACCCTCTTCAAATACTTTCTGATTACAAGAACCTCCAAAGAAACGTTGGGGAAAGTGTACAAGCTTACTGCACTAGATTTAATAGTGTGTACAATGCCCTTTCCCCAGACTTAAAACCTCCACAAGGCTCAGCTCTAAACAATTTTCCTGAAGGATTTGATCCTGAGATGGCCTATCAGCTGAGAGAGAGAGATCCTTTAACCCTTGAAGATATGCAAAAAGGAGCTCTTTCAGTGGAAGTTAATTTAATGGAGAAAAGAGCAAGAATGAAGAATGAGAAGAGAGTGTCCTTTAGAGAGGAATATACACCTTCCACATCTAGCTCAAAGATGGAAAGAATAATGGAGGAGATGATGAAAAATATGAGCATACTTGAGAGAGCTCAAGCTAGTCAAAATCAAACAGCTTCTCAAAACAGAAATCAGAACCAAAATCAGAATTTTAGGAGAAACCAGCCTCAAAATAGACCAAGGGAGGATGACCAACAAATCACCCCTCCTTTTCATCAAAACTATGTAGGTGAGGTTGAAGAAACATTAGAGAAAACATAGGAAGATGACATAAATATGTTGGGAGTAGATAATGATGACTTTGAAGTCCATTACAATAGGAAACAAGGTCTATACACACCCTATGATGACAAGAGACTAGAAGATGAATATTACTATCAAGAAATGGAAAATGTCATCATAGAAACCACAAAGGAATATGACCTTAGAAGTAAAAAGAATCTGGAAACCCCCAACAACAAAACCTCTGAAAAATCTTCACAAAACAACACTGTAAATAAACCCAAAATTGTAAAACAGAAAGAAAAAACAATGGCTATAAATTCTGATCAAAACAAGGAGAAAGGCACTCAAAACAATGAAAAACAGAGTGCAGATCTTAGCAGTACTAGTACCTCAGCTAGTACTCCTGTTAAAACAATTTTGTCAAATGTAAATAGAGGAAATTGAAAAACTGATTTTGCTGATAGAGTGGCAGTTAATAAGGCTGAAACAAGCGCTTCAAAGACTCAGATGCCTTTTAGTTTGGAGCAGGAAATTTCCAGAATCAAAATCTCTGTTCCTCTCACTGAACTAGCTGCCCAAAATGTATATAGATCCCAAATTTTGAAGGCTTTAAACATAGAAGAGAATAATGACACTGTCAATCTTAACGATGACCAACCAAAACTCATATTTGGTCCTAAGATTAAAGGTAGATATCAAGAGGGACCAGTTCCTCCTTTTTCTGTTAGTTTAAATGTTCATGAAAAGATTTTACACAACGCTATGCATGATTTCGGGGCCTCTCACAATTTAATTCCCAAAGCTGTAATGGAGAGCCCAGGCCTTGAAATCACCCGAACTTACAAAGACCTTTACTCCTTTGATTCAAGTAGAGTGAAATGTTTAGGATTAATCAAAGACCTCTGTGTTAACTTAGCACAAATTCCAGCCAAATGTTTAGTCATGGCTATTGTTGTGGTTGATGTACCCCCAAAATATGGTATGCTGTTATTAATATCTTGGGGAGCTAAGTTACAAGGAACTATGTAGATGGAAATGACCTATGCGACCATCCCTGTTTTCAATCAGACTAGAAGACTTTACAGGGAGTCTCATATGCAATACATGGTTACTAGCCAAGAGAGACCACAAAAATCTCCCCTTTATTCTGTAAACACAGGCCTTGACTCATTTATCCTTTTCAATGATGAAACATTCACTTAACATGTGAATTTAACTGAATTAATGGCCGATATACAGGAAGAGGAAGATAACACAGAAGTGTCGAAACACTCTGCTAAACCCGAAAACTCCAGCAGACAAAACACAGGTCTTGAGCTACAAATCATTTACCCTTTGCTTTTAAACCTTGAGAGTCAAGAAAGCAGTCCTCAATGTAATGAAAAACCTGAGGGATTAAAACAAATTCAACAAAGTGCCGATATTCAAGAACAAACTGAAAGAACTTTTGTTGAAGAGGATAGTAACCAAACTGCTGAACTTGAAACTAGCCCTCTGTGGAATATGAAATTCGATGGGTCTTGCACTAGGAGCAACGCTGGTGCAGGCATCTAGATACGCAACACTAAGAACAACCACATGGAAGGAAATTCCTATAGATTAAATTTTCAGTGTTCAAATAACATAGCAGAGTATGAATCCCTTTTTTTAGGCTTACATTTGTTGAAGAAATTAGGGGCCCAGAGAATTAAAGTTCATGGGGATTCAGAATTAATCATTAGGCAAGTGAATGGGGAGTACAACGCTAATCACCCCAGACTTAGAGCCTACAAGAACGACGTCATGGATTTATTGAAAAATTTTGAGGAATCCCAATTTATTTTTTTCCCAAGAAAAAGGAATATCATGGCCCACAGTTTAGTTTTTATTGCTAGAACATGCTTAATGCCGTATGAAACCAAACAATGTACAACTCAAATTAAATTTAGACCAGCTATCCCTGATAATGAGAAGTATTGGCAAGTGTTTGATGGAGACAAACAAATAGAAGACTTCCTGCAGTCCAGAAATGAATTTGAACTACCAAGTTCAGATTCAGACTATGAAACAGACTGTCCCAGTGAAGAAAATTTTCTTGATGAAGAAGAAAAGTCTCCTGAGGTTGCTGATATAAATCTGTTGCCTAGAAAATGTGAAAACACATCAGAAATAGTTGCAAAATTAGAAACATAGAACTTAGAAACTCTGCAGTCTAAAAATCAAAGTTTACCAAGAGGTCTGGCCCCTTTAGAAGAGTTGTTTGATTTCAACAGTGTGGCTAAGAAGCCAAAACTGAAGCTTGTCGAGACTGAAGTTGAAGAGTGTAATATAGGTAGTGAAATTAAACTGAAAATGATCAAACTATCCAAAACTTTACCAGCTCACATTAAACTCAAATACATAGAGTTATTTAAAGAATTTTCTGATGTTTTTGCATGGAGTTATGAGGATCTAAAATCCTATGACACTGAAATAATTCAGCACAAGATACCTCTCAAGGAAAACCAAAATCCATTCAAATAGAAACTACGTAGAATAAACCCTGTTCAGTTACCTTTGGTTGAGAAGGAAATCAAGAAAATGTATGAAGCTGGTATTATTGTACCTATTAGAAATTCTGAGTGGGTGTCTAATCTGGTGTCAATTAGGAAGAAAACAGGAGAGATTAGGCATTTTATAGACTTTAGAGACTTAAACAAAGCTTCATTGAAGGAAAACTACCCTTTACCCAAGATGGATCATATTTTACAAAGGGTAGTTGGTTCTAAAAGAATTTCTTTGCTAGATGGCTACTAAGGGTACAATCAGATTTTAGTACACCCTGATGATCAATTAAAGACAACTTTTACTACACCTTGGGGCACTTTCATGTATTTGAAAATTCCCTTTGGTCTAATGAATGCTGGTGCTACTTTTCAGAGAGCCATGGACATTGCATTCTCGGAAGAATTAGGCTACATCATTATTTACCTCGATGATGTCACTGTATTTTCTAAGACAGATGAAGAGCACTTAGAACACTTGAGAAAAGTATTTGAGAAATGCAGAAAGTTTGGAATATATTTAAACCCAAAGAAAACACTATTTGGGCTCCAAGAAGGTAAACTTCTTGAGCACATTATTTTAGAAGAGGGAATAAAGATAGACCCAAAAAGGATCGAGGCCATATTGCAAATCTCTCACCCTCGAAACATCAAGGAACTACAATCTTTCATTGGAAAGATTCATTTCTTTAGAAGGTTCATACCCAACTTGGCTGAGCTCCTTAGGAACATAACAAATATGCTGAAAAAGGAGTAAGGGGTTAAGTGGACCTTGGAAGCAAAGAAGTCCTTTGAGCTGGTGAAACAAGCATTAACCAAAACACCAGTTCTAATAAGTCCTGATTTTTCAAAAGATTTTTATATTTTTTCATTTGCATCAGAACATACAATAGCTACTACCCTATTGCAGAAAAACCCACAAGGACAAGATCATCCTATTGCATTCTTTAGCAAGGCATTGAGAGATGCTCCTCTGAAGTACAACATTATGGAAAAGAAATATTTTGCTTTGGTCAAAGCTTTAAAAGAATTTAGAGTTTACATCCTTCACTCACACATCATTTCCTTTGTCCCAAATTCAGTTGTGAAAGACATTCTAACACAGGAACCAGATGGTAAGAGAGGTAAGTGGATAGTTGTGATACTTGAATATGATTTAGAAATCAAGCCCACTAAACTCATCAAAGGCCAAGGTCTAGCTAGATTAATGGTTGAATCAAATTTTGAAGTTCTTGATATTAATATGATAAATGCTTTAGATGAACAAGAGGAAATCTCAACCCCCATTGTTGAAGATCATTTTATGAATTCCTCTTGGTATGATGATATTCGATATGTTTTGCTTAATTTTAATACACCTCCTGGTTTATAAAAAAAAAGGCATGGTTCTTAAACTTAAAAGCTGTAAACTATTGCATTATAGATAAATGTCTTTATTGGAAAAATGCAAGTGGAATATTGCTTAAAATGTCGGCAGCAACAACGACAGTAGAGAAGTGTTTTCAGTTCTGGATGAATAGACCTAGGATGCCACTTCACCGAAGACAATAAATTTCCAACAAATCCTTAGAGCTGGTTACAAAAGAAACTCGTTGCCCTTACCTCTGCATCCAATCACTGTTGAAGCTCCTTTTCAATAGTGGGGACTTGACTTCATAGGTGAAATCCATTCACCCTCATCTATCCAACATAGATGGATTCTTACTGCAACGAACTACTTCACCAAATGGATAGAAGCCATCCCTTCTAGGCAAGCCAATGACTCTGTCATCATAAAATTCATGGAGACTCATATCCTCTCTATATTTGGTTGTCCTAGGAATATCATCACTGATAATGTTGCAGCATTTGGATCCAAGAAAATGGTTGAATTCTGCTACAAATATCAGATTACATTGGGTCATTCTACTGGTTATTACCCTTAAGGTAATTGACTAGCAGAATCCTCAAACAAGAGTTTGTTGAACATAATCAAGAAGTTGCTAGAGGACAGTAAGAAGTCTTGGCACAAAAAGCTAGTACATGCACCATGGGCTAATAGATTAACACTTAAGAAATCTATTGGAATGTCACCCTACCAGCTTGTGTATGGTACAGATGCAATTTTTCCCACCAGCCTTGGTGTACCAGTTATGAAGTTGATTCAAGAAGTGCAGTTTGAAGGAAATGACATGATCAGAAGAATAAATCAGACTATACATCTTCAGCAAACTAGAGAAGAGGTTTAAAACAAAGCATTACAAAAGCAAGAGAGCATCAAAAATCTTTTGACAGAAGAACAAAGGCCAACAATTTCAATGTTGGGGACAAAATTTTAAAGTGGGACTCAAGGAGAGAAGAGAAGGGCAAGCATGGGAAATTTTATAACTTATGGCTTGGCCCTTATCTCATTCATTCTGTTGTTGGTAACAATGCCTTTTTATTGCAGGAGTTGAATGGCGTTGAACTGTTTGGGGGTCCTGTCAATGGCAGGATGCTCAAACATTACTTCTTTTGATCCTATCATATTTTGAAAGCCTTTTTATCTTTTTTCTCATTATAAATATTTCACCCATCATTGCATTCAAAGTTAGAAAAATCAAAAATACAAAAACAATGAAAAGAGAAAAGAGGGCAGATTGTAAAAAACAAGAAAGGTACAAGCCCCATACCTAAAAAGAGAAACAAAATCTGAAAGTGTGCAAGCTGAAATGCCACTCCTAAAAAACACACTCCTAGTTAGTCATATAGCCTAATCATGACTAATTAGTTTTAAATTGACTGTTGATAGGTTAGTGAATCAGATTTTCCAAACAACTTAATCTTGGCTTATCAGTTAGGTAGATTAGGATAGAAGTAAAGGTTCAAACAAGCTCAAAATCTGAACCTAAAATTCCAAAAAAAAAAGAGAATGACTCCCATCTGTTTTAATCTTGAGTCAAAAACAGAGGGAAAATGGTTCTAATAAATCCAAAATCTGAACTAGATAACAAGGAAAATATATCTCAAAATAAACTCAAAAATAGAGCTGAAGAAAAGAGAAGGATGTGTTGAAAACTTTCAGATCTTAAGCCTTCACCATTTTGATTTAATTTTATGCAAAATAATATCTATGTGCAGCTTGTTTTTATGCCATATATCAGCAACATGTTATATTTTTCAATCCTGACTTGTATGCTTTTAAATTTATGTTTTAGAAGTTAGAGAATAAAAATCTGTTAGACTGCTTAATCCTAACAGATAATATATTAGGTAGAGAAGCTTATGAACTCAACTGTTCAATCTGAGTTCATGGAGAAATAAGAAGTAGACTTAGATTAGTTTTATGCTTTCAAAAGAATAAAATGTTTGTAAAAGATTTTTCCAATCCAAGTGCACTCTGAAAGAAGAAAAAATGTTAGATCAGTAGGATTAGGTAGGTAGAAAGCTTGTGTTGATGAAATTCCATTGTTTTTTCATGGCTGCTAACATTGTCAAAATAGAAGAAGATCATCCAAGGAAGGAAGGTTGCAGCCCAATGGATGAGGCACTGATCAGCCCCCCAGAGAATACAAGTTTGAAGTTCTTGATGCCTTCAAAAAGACACCATCCCCATGTGGAGCCACTGTTAGCCACCTATAAAATTTGTCATATCAAATGGTGGCTAAATAATTTTTGAAGCCTTCAAGAAACAAGTTTTATTGCAATATTTTTAGTTCTTGAAGTCTTTTGAAGACATCTTATTCTTTGATTAATCTTCACTACTGTTTCCCTTTAAACTCAAAAATTTTGTTGTTTTCAAGATGAAGATACTGCTGCGAAAAACCCATTTTTACCTTCATTTTTTACCGTTATTTTCACTAAAAAATAACCTCCATTTTATCCCCTTTTCTCCCCATAAAATTCCTCTATTTTACCTTATTTTCCTTCTTCCCTTCATAAATCCCTTTTGTAAGGTTTTAAGCTCCTTTTTAGACCTTACCAAAACCTGCAAATCCATTGAAAATCTTTGAAAAAAATCATAAAAATAAGACTTTTTGCATTACAGGCCTAAGCCCCTTTGGGCTAAGCCCTAAACCATTTCCCCACCATATGCCCTAGCGCTGGAACCAAGCGCTGTGTCCAAAAGCGCTTATCGCATTGGGGCATTTGCGATGAGCGCAAGTTTTTTTGTTTTATAAAACCCCGATGCCGATGAGCCCCTTTGTATTTAAGCCCTGATCCCTTTTTCCCTTTGTAAAACAAATGGCCCTGCAATTGGGCGCTAAACACATAAATTAACCCTTCCCCATAGAAAAAATCCTTTGTATTTCATAAAAAATTCGATTTTCCTATGTTATAAAGGGTTCCACTGGTTCATGGTTTAAACGAATCCTGACCGTTGATCTTAAACCAATCAACGATCGGCCAGATATCGCATCGGAGATTTCATTGGATGCGATTAAATTTTTTATTGCTTCCCCTCCTATTGGCTACCTCCCAATGGAATATCAGTCGTTGATCTCCTCCCCGCCTTCCCAGATCTGACGGACCTTATCGCTCCATCCCAAAGCCCTTTCCCCCGCTGTGAACTCCTCTGATTCATTCTCCGCCATCGATTTGAGGATCAGATCGACGGCCCATGTTCAATCGCATCGGCGCCACTGACCCCTTGCCTCTTCTGATCGCAAAGCTCCGATTGCATCTGGGTCGTCCATGCAATAAGATCCGATGGTCTAGATATTTCCTCGCCGTCTTGGTTAAAATTCATGAACCCCGCTGTGTAATGTTTTTTCAGCCAATCTAAGCCGTTTATCTTTGCAGATCAATGACCCACACTGAAATTTTCCTCCGCTTCATTTTTTATTCATTTGACCCTGAGATTTGATCTAGACAGTTCATTCCTTGATCCGACGGTCCAGATTCATCCCGATAGGCCCAACTCCTTTGGGTCCTGCCTTCCTCCAGATTTGATCTTCGTCGTTCATTTCTTGATCTGACGGCTCAGATTGAAACCGCCTTCTCCTGCCCCCACCTCGTTTCGCCCATGCATATTGCAGATATTGTGCTCTCTCACAGGCGTATGATCTAAGACCTCAGATCTGACAGCTGACGCTCATTTTCACGTAACTTTAAGCATGAAGGTTAATTCTCCAGAGCTACGCAATATAGGTGGTTTTAAAAGGCCATGTGTCAGTCTCTAATGCATATTGCATTCGAAAAGGTAAAACCACCTTTCTACCTCTTTGCTACATGAAACCCGTGGTTTCTTCATCCGAAACCGCTTTCCCCTTTTTTATTATATGTCATCGTGTTCGTTCCCCGTCGTTGATCTCTGCAGATCAACGGATCATGTTCAATCTCACCATTGAACTATCGCCCTCTACCTCTCTTCCAAGGGATTTTAGGATCATTCTCCACCGTTGATCTCCTTTGCCGATCTCATCCGATGGCCCACGATCATCCGAGAAACCCCGAATTTTTTTTTTCATATTTCCTCTGCCAAAGGTTTTCTAAGCCATTTCTTCGCATTTTCAACCATTTCTTGATAAATTGACCCCTTTACTTTATATTTTCCCGACCCATTTTGACTGTTGATCAACACAGATCAACGACCCTAACTTAATCTCACCACCATTTAAATCAATTTCTTCCTTTGAACCTCAACGCGCAATCTCCACCATTTGATGCTTTCATCCAACGGCCATGCTCTAAACCTAAACCTCCAAAGCAGTCTAACCCAAATACGCAAGATTTTCTTAATATTTTTTGCTTATGTAGGTTTTAAAGGAAAATAAAAGCCGAGGATGACGATCCTCCAGGCTTTCATTCATCAAAGAGTATCCATCCACAGGGTTCAACACCATGTTTTATTGGTGCCTCATGAGCACTGATACAGTTATAAGAAACCTGTAACATCTACACATCAACAAGACATAGCAAAGTTAAAACAAATAAAGAGTATCAGTGTCGAAGACCCAACCACAGCAGAGATGAAGAATTGAACATTGATTATACAGTTTGGGGTGGATTATGGCTAAGATCGAAAATCAAAAGCCTAATCCACTAAATTGAACATAGTTAAATAATAGAAGACATATAATTAGGCCTAATTATGCCTAACACACAGATCAAAAGAAAATTAGTCTTGTTTTAGGTCAAAACAAAAATATCTACCAGACCGAGAAAGCCTCCACTGCCACATCAGAGGCTAATTGAATCCTCTCAGCTACCAGAAGCCACCTGTAGCCTCAAAGCATTCAAAGAGGCCGAATTTATTATTAGAATAGATGATATTAGTATAAAGATAGCTCAACAGTTATTTCGAGCCAAAGAGACTTATTGCAAAATATTCACAGAGTTATTGCAAAGATGACACAGAGCCTTAAAGTCAACAAAATCTCCCAGTGAGCTTAATACTTAATTTAAAGCCAATTAATACAGAGAAATATATGTAAACTTCTCCATTGAGCCCCTGAAAGGCCGAGAAGCATTAAAACATATTAATTGAGCCTGTAGACTTTTTCTCTCTTTGGACCTCCTCATTATTTATATAAAATCTTCTTGAGGAGCTCATTGTAAAGGGTTGGTTGCAGAACTTTGAAATATACTTGTGCTCGAAACTTCTACATGTAAATAGTGTTCAGAGGCTCTTGAATCTCTGTTTGTAATCAAATAAGTTAGGCTAAGAAGTGAATATGATTGCTGAACTGAAACATTGGACTTGAAGAATGTAACTGGATTGACATCAATATACAAGCTGATTCTTGGGATCCTGGTCTATATCACTGGTGAAGTGCTTCATTCTATGCTATTGTTTTTTCGTTTCATGTATGCCATTTTGCCCATTATTCTTTGATAAAGAACAACAAGCATAGAGTTATGATTTATTGTTTACAGTACCCTTCTTTGACTGATAATATTTATCTCAATATTTTCCTCCCAATTGTGTATTTAAGAATGATTCAATATGTTCCAAGCAGTTAGGAATGATGGCGTTCCCTCGTCCTACTATTTACTTTAAACATTGTTCTTGAATGTTATTTTCATTATATGCTCAGTAAATATAGACTAGAAAAGTGATGGTTTTCCCTATTTTCTAGCTTATTTCTCCAAAGGTAATTCTGAAAGTTTCCCTAAGAGTATGTTGAAAGAAGTTTAGATTTAAAAGTATATTTCCTGATCTTAGGCTGCACTTTATTTTCCTTATCTGTTTTCATCCCTTCTAAAATTAATTATGTGGATTACTGGATTGTTTGTCTATTGAGTTAGCTTTAATATTAACTTGCCCAAAGAGGTCTATGGTTAGCCCTGCCCTTTGGTTGGTTTTAAATAGTTACTTAAAAGGCTTTTCTTGTTTGGACAGACTGATACATCCTAGTTGAAATTATTGTCTGTTTCCACCCCTCTAACACTTTTATTGTTCCATTCCATCATTTAATATCCAATATCTTGTGATATAGATGACTTTACCCTTGGATCACTCTTGAAAGTGTTGCACAATTAAACCCTTTTATGACTCTATAGCCCAATGGACTAAAAACTTGCGTTATATATATCTTATCAGCTGAAGTTTTTTCTGATTGCTTGCAACTTCACACCTTTGAAAATATTTCATTTAGGACTTTCAACTCAACTAAAAATCATGCTCAACCATCCAAAACAAAACAAAAACCTTGTTCTTAATAACTAGCCTAATATCATTCCCAAAAAGCCTTAAAGATAAATTAATCTTTGCACTTTATAGAGAGATCCCTCTCTGGATTCAGGAGGGCTAGATCCTATAATCCAAAAGTGGTTCAAGTTTTCTCTCTGTATTTTGTATTTTCCAATCTTTCAAATTATAGGGAGCTAACACTATGTTTCCTATGTAAGCCAAAAACACCAAAAATTCGAAATTTTCTGCAAAAATATGACTCAGAGGTATGTAAATATATCTCCAACCATAATGTGTTTTGAAAAACTGACAGAGGTTTGTGTTCTTTGGTATGCTATGAATAAAAATCCTCGCATTTTTAAAATTACTTTCCCATTTGGTCAGAATCTAAGTTTGAAGTTAGTCACTAAAAATTGGAAAAGCACAGTGCCACTACGGAAAAGGGCAGTGCCATCTTGCAGGGCACTTTTTACTACCTTACTGAGCTCCAAATCAAGATCTTAAGGTACCATTGGAAATATTAGTATGTTGTCGACACAATAGAGTCATCCAAAAATGCCAACACCTTCTCCAAACCCCTGAAAAATGGACTTAACATCAAGCTCTCCAAAAGTGCAAAAAACCTCCTGGAGCAACTATAATTTGGGAATTTATCTCACATACTAACACCTGTGCATAAAATGAAGGAGGTTTTTTTTCCTTGGTCTATTATGGACAAAAAAATTCATCTTCGTTACTTCAAAAACTAATTTTGAAGTATACTTGTCAATGTGTGTAATGTAAACCCTAGGAAACCCATATCTTGGAAAAGTGAAGCTATGATTTCTTGGACTTTGGCGGGCTCATACCTGCTGATATGACCTCCCTTGTGCCTCTTATACTTAGTGGTTTCAGAATCCATTGCAAGCCCTGTCTCAATGAGAAGGGGAATTAGGGTTTAGCATAGGGAAAAAATAGGGGATTTGGGAAATTTTTTGGAATGAAGGGAGATGAAGGGGTTTGGGGCCCTAAATTCTTGGGAAAATTTAGGGGGGTAGGGAGAGATGTTAGGGAGTAGGGGAAAGTGAAATTTTAGGGAATGAGTGAGGGAAAGGGTTCCAAAAGGGAAAAGCACAATCCTAGCCTAGGAGAGTCCAGTATAGGCTATGGTTTGTAGGAAAATTGGGTAAACGAGGGATAGGAGTGATGGGAAATGATTAGGAGAGTGTATAAAATGTGGGGGAAGGTGAGCAAGCTTAAAAAATAGGGTTTAAATTAGAAATTTGTCAATGAGAACATGAAACCAAGGAAATGCACTCAAAAACCTATAAGAGGGAATTAATCCTTCCAAGCACAAAACGAAGACAAAAGAGGTGTTTTGAGGGCCACACTTGGTTGTATATGACACACTGAAACATTCTTGCTGATGTAGAAACCAGCTGAAATGATGAATTTCCTCCTTTGAAGAAAGCACAACTCTTCTGGCAAAAGCGCAACGTAGCAAATGCGCAACACATGCACAACAAATGCACAACACAAGCACAACGCAACAAATATATGAGGCAATCTGGTAGAAATAAATTGTTGTTATGAGGGCAAGAGTGTGATTTATTGGTGGAGAGAGGTTCCTTGAAGATGAAATTATAAAATGAAAATCTCCTTTGGTCTTTTGTATCTTTGGAAATTGATTTTCTCTTCATAGTGGTGTGGTGGCCCCATCATGCTCTTTCGCTTTTTGACTTTAAAACTTCAACTTTAGAACCTTATCAAACATATTAAACTATAATAGAAATGAAATTACACCTTTGAAGCCTTTATTGAACAATTTTTACTATTTCTACTCCTTCAATGTTGAATTTAATGGTAAAATGATTGATTTTTATGATTTTGACCCTAAGACGTAATAATGACACTAGATGAAATGAGTTGAATGATGACCAGGGTGATGTGACTAATATGGTAATGAAGAAATTTAAGTTATGACTCATCAAAATGAATGATGGAAAGACCAAAAGGAGTAGTAACACACCTACACACACTAGCCAATGACCAATTTTTTATTTGAAAACATATTGAAACCATGAAAATTTGCAGTAGGACCATATCAAAAACCTGTAAGAGAATATTTGATCACTTGTGACCAGAAGAAATATCAGACACTAAAATTGGCTCCAACTAGGGATGAAAACTCTTTAGGAGGTGTCACGAACACCGTAGACCAAGTAGCGTTATCCATTGGGCATGACATCAATAACCAAAGACCAAACACATTACTAAAAACTAATTGACAAACTGAACTGACTTTGACTGAAACAAAATTTACTGAACTTACTAACCAACAAGAAATCAAAAAAACCTTAAGGCCTTCACTGTAGGCTTCAAGCTTCCATGATAATCGCCCACCAACTGAAGATATATATACAATCATGTAAAATTATCCCTCCAGTGTAACCAATCCAGAAAATGGCTAGTTACTTGAATCACGCTCACACTTTCCATGAGCAGGAAGATAAAAAAAGGTAGGCACTCCAAGTGTTCACTAAACATGTGTACATGATCCATAAATAAAATAAAACTAATCTTCCCAGATGGCTGCATCATCTTGGAAAAAGGTCTTCAATAATATGGAACATTACCATATCTTGAAAGTCAACATAAATACAAGCACACTCTTCATTTTCTAGAGCTGGAGGAAAATAATCATGTGCAAGAGGCTCTAAAACAACCTCTTCTATTTCACTACTTTCCTGTAATTCATTATGGTCAAATCCAACACCAACATCCTCAAAATTTGAAGCTACATGTATGAGTGTTTCTTAATGTAAATATGGATTGAGAGTTTCTAGAGCAACATATTAATCAAATATTTGGAAAATACTACCTTCAATGTACTCTTCCACAACTAGCACAATACGATGCAGTTCTATATCACATACCCTTTTAATCACATCATCTTGGGCTGAATTCTCATGCTGTTGCTGCTAATTAATTTCAAACTCAGTGGATGAATAATGAATCTCAGGATCTTAATGTAAACCAACTCAGAATTAGGATATTTATCAAGGAAAAGAGGGTAGTTGAAATAAACATTTTCATATGTGTTAGGATGAAATCTAATCGTAATCGTACGAAAAAATCTCACTTTAGCTGTGCATAAAAAAAATCCCTAACATCAAAGATCGCTGCCGATTTCTTTAGATCTGCAGTTAGTTGACCTAGATAAATGCTACAAAATCTAGATCTATGAAGTAAAAGACATTAAGCAATAAATAAAAGCAAGAGTTGCTCCATGCATCCAATAGACAAGGAAAGAATACATTTAAAGATTTTTTATATTTTTGACACCGGGAAGGGACATAGAAAGATGTTACCAGTCCCCCTCAATGGGATGGGTTCTTGTATGTCCTCAACACTTCAGATCTAAGATCTCTCTCTCTTGATGGTGCAGAAAACCCAGACAAAAAATCGAACTCAAAGAGAGTTCACAAGAAAAAATGGTAGCAAAATACGACAATGATGAAGGATCAAAGTCAGACCAAAAGTATAGATCCAGAGTGATCTTTAGGTAGCAAAAGGTAGTGAATAAATGGAAAGAACCTTCTATTTATAACAAAATATTGAGTTAGTCTAGATATTGGTGCATAATTAAAATATTATTAACCAAATATAGATCCAACTTTTATGGAATATTTTATTATATTTGTTGGAGGGAAAAAAAGAATTTGAATTTGGTCAAATCCCTTTATTTGTAAATAATAAATACATAAATGATTTATTTATTATTTTAAGGATGTGATTGAGTAATAATTAAATAAATAATGATTTATTCAATTATTTATAAATTATTTAGTCAAATTTAACAAGGAATATTATTTAAATAAGGTTTAAATCATTATTCCTAGAAAATAATAAGATAAATAATGATTTATCTAATTAATTTTCCTGTTTTGGGTTAAATATGACTAGGAATATTAATTAAAATACTGTTTAACTAATTATTCCTTGAGGAAAATCAAACAAATATGGATTTACTTAATATTTCCTCATGGGGGTTCCTGTATAGACAATAAACAACTTAATAAATTAAGGATTATTAAGTTATTTTTCATAGTGAAAACAATTTTACTTTTGGTAAAATTGGTCTTACATGGTGTACTTTGGTCCATCTAATAGTAACAGGTTAGATGACCAAAAATTGGTGTAATAGATTTCCCCCTAGCATGCGAGCGCTAGGAGCTAATCGTATGACCTAAGTACGTTGTAAGAACTCAATCACTAGACACCGAAGGGGAAGTCAGAGAGAGATAAATATAAGGTAGACCAAAGTGCTAGAGTACAAGACCTTGAGGAGGCGAGACTTATAGGTGCGACAAGTCTCTTTTATGAGTAAGTACATGTGCTACAAGAGGCAAGTGAGGCATACCTATGCCCACCGAGACAAAGTGCAAAGAATAATGCGTCTAGTAAACAAGGGAATGCATTATATAGTACATGCTGACATAAACATGAGGTAGATAAAAACATGATAATGGATGCCACATAAATACTATGCCTAGGATAACAGCCAGGACTTATACAATAATATCTGAGTACATGAGATATAAGTACAACCAAAGAGGCCCTGTAAAATAGGAGAGGGCTCTGAAAATCTGAGTGGTACATGAAAACTAAAGAGGTGCTGCAAGCAACTGAGGCTGACACCATCAAATCTACAGAGCTCCATCCAAGGTTGTAATGAAGAGGTCATCCGGGCATGTGGGGGGCTACCTGAAGGGCCACCCCCTCATGAGGTCTGAAACATCTCACACATACCCGGGGATCATCGGTACAATCTGCTGCATCACTGAGCCATCAAGTATATAGATCTCGATCATGTCGTAAGGAGTTGGAACTGAGAAAAAACCAAGTGAAAGAGAAATAAAGAGTCCCTTTACATGATCCGAGGCACCAAACCAGAGTGGAAGTTGGAACCAAGGTACACCGCCCTCTAGACTTGTCTTCTGGAATGAATGAATTTATGTTGACACAAGGAGGTCCGCCATAGGTGAGGCAATAAGGGATCCTCAACTAATGCATGAGAGATAATAGTAAAGCGACCGATAGACTGACGTTGGGGATGATGATGGAATGGGGGGTACTGAGTAGCGGGCTGACAAATTCCCTTGTTAGAGCATGAAAGACAAGGATGACCTTGCAGCAACTGACACAATATCAAAGGGGATAGGGGATAGTAGGACTAAAGGCCATAATGTGTGACACAAGAGAGGAACCAGGTAATGAAGGATGGAAGACTATGACAGGATACAACGAGACTCGGGATATAATCCATGGATGTGATGATGACTCAACTCGAATGCTCTAAACAAGGGTGACTCGATGATGTTGCCACATAGAAAAGGTCCAGTCGAGACCATGAAAACATGAATACAAGATGGTTACCCATGACAAAATTTGACATGAGCATGGACAAGTATGGAGGCAAAGTGGTGCCCCAAGTATAAGTGTTGCAAGTGAAGAAATTTGATTTTAAGGAGTGGTGAAGTGACCCTTCTTGGAAAAAATGTGTCCCGGTGAAGTATCAAATAAAAAAAATCATAATTTCGCTACCTAAAAGAAATAGAACATGCATTTCGGGAAGGAAATGCTAAGGGTAATATTTATTAAGATAGATTTCATTGCGAGGATTAGGAAGGGGGTGGCCTTCAAAATCATCTAAGAGGTATGCCCCTTTACCTAAATCTTTATTGATGATGTAAGGGCCTAACCATAATGAGTCAAACTTCCCATGACCGAGGACATCATGGGCCTGGTCATGCACCAGAACGAGATCACCTTCGTGAAAAGTATGAGGGTAGACTTTTTGGTCATATTGAGCTTTGGTGCATTTCTTAGCCGCTTTGGTGGTTTGCAATGCAACACTGTGGTCTCCGAAAGCATGGTCAAGCATGATAATTTGTTGTTCTAAAGGTTGGGTTTCAAGTAGAAGTTCAACGGCTAGATGAAGGGAAGTGATTTCACACTCAATTGGTAAAAATGCCTCCTCGCAAAAAACAAGGTGGAAAGGAGTAAACCTGGTGGCGGTTTTAACAAAAGTTCTATAGGCCCACAAAGCAGGGAAGAGGATAAGGTGCCAGTTGGTTTTGTGCTTATCCACCGTCCGTTGAAGCATGGTTTTAAGGATTTTATTGACTACTTCAACTTGGCCATTACCTTGGGGGTAATAGGAGGATGAATATTGGTGATCAAAGCCCAACAGAGAGGATAACTCATGCCAGATCTCATTTTCAAAATTTTTGCCATGGTTAGAGACCAATTGTTTCGAAACCCTGAATCAAGAGATAACATGGTTAAAGAAAAAGAGGGTTGCAGTAGATGTCGTGTTGTTAAATGTTGGCATGGCCTCAACCCGTTTTGTGAAATAGTCAATCGCCATAATGATATACTTGTAGTTACTAGCAAATGGATGTCAGCACTCCATAAATTCTATGGCCTACTTACGAAAGGGACCAACTGAGATGATAGGATGGAGGGGAGCTGGAGGGGCTCGCGCCTTAGGGGCGAAATGTTGGCAATTGGGATAGTGTTTGACTACTTCAATGCAATCACCAAAGAGAGAAGGCAAAAAAATAACCGATGCACATGATTTACTGGGTAGTGATGAGATCAGAGAGGTGGCCACCACAAGCGCCACTATAGCAGGCATTGAGGACTTGCTCAGCTTCAGCGTGCATGAGACAACGATGAAGGGAAGCATTTACATTGTGACAATAAAGGTTGTCATTGATAACAAGGTAGCGGCGGGCCTGGTGTCAGATACGTCATTGAGCATCACAATCAAGATGGAGGGCAAGCTTTTGGGTTCGCAAATAAGTGAGGATGTCACCATACCAAGGATCATCTGTGGTAATGGAAAACAAATGTTCATCAGGAAAATCATCATTAACTGGAGGATCCTACGTACCGGTAGGTAATTCACAAATGAGTTCAACAAGGGCTAAACCTTTCTTACTTTTGGATGTGACAAATTCAAGATTGAATTCCTGGAGGATAACGATCCAACGAGCATACTTCCCATTAATGATCTGACGACTCAATAGGAAGGCCATAGGGTTGGAATTAGTCACGACCTTGGTGGAACACATGAGGATGTAATGATGAAGTTTTTGGACCGAGAACATAAAACCCAGTGCTAGTTTCTCTTCATGTGAGTAGGATATAGGGGGGCCTACAGGATTCTTACTGAAATAATAGATAACATTCTCAATTCCATTGTCATCTTACTAAATAAGGACTCCATCGACCGAATGGGTGGAGACTGAGATGTACAAGATGAAATCCCTATCAAAGTTAGGGGGACGAATCAATGGAGTGGATGTGAGAGCATGTTTTAGGGCATCAAAATACTCTTGAGCATAGTCATCCCACATAAATGGAATGTTAGATATGAAGAGTCTAAGGAACCCGTGCGTGGTGGTGGAATATTCGAGTATGAACGGTCGAAGGAAATTTGATTTGCCTTGGAGGCTTTGTAACTAGTGTAAAGTACGAGGAATAGGAAGCTCAAGGATGGATTGAAATTTCAAGGGATCAAGTGTTATACCATATTTAGACACAATGAAGCCTAGAAGATGGTCGGAGGGAACACAAAAGACACATTTAGTGGGTTGAGGAGGATATTATACTTGCAACATTAGAGAAAGACAGTACACAGATCATGGAGGTGCTACGCCCGATGTTTAGAATGTGCAGTGAGGTCATCTAAATAAGCAAGGATAATATGACCCAGGTCATGGAAATAGTAATACATGGCCCGCTGAAAAGTGGCTCTGGCATTCTTAAGGCAAAATGGCATGACCCTATAGGCGAATTTTCCCCATGGACTAATGAACACAGTCTTAGTATAATCAACACGACGGATAAAAATCTGGTTGTATCCAGAGAAACCATCCATGAAGGATAGAACCTCATGCCCCACACATTCGTCAATTATTTGGTCAATGAATGGTGTGGGGAAGTTGTCTTTGGGACAAGATTTTTTCAGGTCGTGAAAGTGAGTGCAGACACAGATGGTGCCTAGTTTATTGAGAACGGGAATCGGACTAGACACCCAAGTGGTGTATTCGATGGGATAGATAAAACCAGCATGCTTGAGCTTATCGATTTCAGCTTTGACAACCTCTCGTCTGGAAGGATTAATGGGTCTCAACTTTTGACAAACAAGATTGGCATCAGGCCATGTATCGATATGATGTTTTACAATGGAGGGATCAAGTCCTAGCATTTCTGAATAGGACCAGGAAAAAAAATTCTAGAATTACATGAATATCTTGGTGTAAGCCTCAATTTCTTCCAGGGTACATTGGGTGCCCAAGGTGAGGTTTTCTTCTACCCCTGGTTTGTCAAAAATTTCAATTTTAATGGTAGGAGAGATATTATCCATATTTCCTTCTTTTAAAGCATCAAGTTCAGGGATGGGATTTCTAAACCAATCAACTTCATCAGGAATGAAGTCTTTAGTTTCCATAGCATATTGGTCATGGGAATACTACGAGAGGAAGTATGCACAGTGGTGCATATCATCCCACAGAAATTTAGGGTTGGTCATTTCTTCCATAATGTCTTCATCAGAATGGAAGATGGGGTGGCTATAGGAAGGGAGACCACTTGACGTGGTAGAGATACCTAACTCATAATCATGTGAATAAAGGCTCACATGCACAACGTCATGCGGGGTGACAGAAGAGTAAGTAGATAAAGGATCTACCGATGTTGACCCCAGGGTGATCGTTGAAGGGAGGTCAAGCAAAATAGGAGGGGAAGTATCAAGGGGGGATTCCACCAAGGGTCTCATGGATGATGATAGGTAGAAAATGGTGGCCGAAGACTCTGTCATTTTGACATAGGGAGGGGACTTGTCAATGGGAGTAGGCAGGTCCTCTGGTTCTATTGAAGCAGAAAATGAAAACAAGGGAGAGGTGAACTTGTTGCACTTGGCCTCGAATTTGCGGACCCCTTCCAAAGAGGAGTGGTACTCTTCAAGGCGGGGATAGAGGTGAGTGTAGTGGCCATGGAAATCACACAAAGCACAAGGGTGATTTGTGCACAAGGATTTGAGTTTCGGGATTGAATCAGATATAGTGACATAAACCTCAGGGATATCAGACTATGGAAATGTTTCATTGACCATGGGCTTGAGGTGAGGAAACTTCAGACTGGTATGGATGGCATGACTGACAACATCACACAAATCACACTGGGTGGTACACTTTGGAGGTCATGGAGGAGTAGGGTTTTTCGAGGTAGCCTTGTCTTTAGGTGCCTTCCTGCGAGCTTTTCCCCCTTCACCTATAGCTGTGGCAACAGGAGGAGGTTCATGTTGAGTTGGCTGAGGCATGGTAGTAGAGGAAGGGGTCATGGGGACTGGTTGAACTGGGGTCAAAGCAAGATAATATTTGGACTGACCAGGTGGGGTAGTGACTGGTGGATCAATGTACCAAACTGGGATCCCCAGGGTCAGGTTAGGAAGGGATAAGGTAGCCATAAAAGGTACCGAAAAAACTCTTCGAGGGTGAGCTAGGAACAGTATCTAACTGGAGGGGTAATGGCTAGGCGGGACAACTCCGAAAGGGTTAAGGCCAGGAGGAACCGTGTCAGGAGGGTAGAGAGGCTCATGGATACCATTTTTAGAAGAGGGGCCTTGAGGAGGGGGTCCTAAAGGCTCGATTGAAGTGGTAGGTTGTGGAGGGCGGGGCTGCTGACTAGTCGAAGTGGGCTACTTGAGGGAATCTCAAGATGATTGCATCATTTAAATATTCAATGAGCTGGGATCAGAGACAAGAGGATAAATACTAGGGAAAGAACCAAGAAAAGAGGAGTCTTTTTAGACTTCGGGTGAGACAATGGTCAAAGGTTCGATGGTTTTCTTATTGGCCATTGAAGAGATGGACTTAGGGGAGGTCTGAGACTTCGGTTCGTAATATGTCAACTGGTCAATGGTGACAATCTTTCCATTATGAGGAAATTACATCTTACGGTAAACCATAGAGGGGACAACAGACATCGCATAGGTGTAGATACAACCCAATAGAATATTGTAACCTAAGGGGGCATCAATGACTTCTACGTTAATGCAAACAGTCTTGCCCACACGAGTAATAGGACAATTGCAGAACATGCCAATGGGTTGGGAAGAGTGGCCATCCCATGCTTGAAGGGTATTAGTGGAAGGAGCCAACTCAAGGGATCTGAGTTGCTTCCCAACCGAAGTGGATATCACGCAGGTGGATGCCCCCTCATCAATGATACAATGGGAGACGTTGGCATTCTAGACCTTGACGGGGATTTGGAAGGCTACAGAAGCAGGAAGGGGAGGATGTTCTGACTAGTCAACAATGAAGAAAATCAAATGATAATCTGAAGGATCCATAGTGCCCATGGCAGTTAGTAGATATTTTCGTTGTGAAGGGCACGACTAGAGGAGTTCCATCATTGAGATGGCAGCAGGGGATTGCGCCAAATCATCTACTATATTATACGAATGGGAAGCTTTTCCAGAATCACTGTTTCAGCGTAATGGTCCCTTGGGGATCTTGGTATGAACCTTTTCCTTAGGCTGAGGGATCTATAAAGGACCATTGGTTGTTGAAAGAGGATTTTTGGAACCTGAAGAAGGGGGCTCGGGGGCAGACGTAGCGAGAGGCTTCTTGTACTGACGGGATTGAGTCTAAAGGTTGAGGTGAACGATAATGGGTTGGTCAAAGTTCATCATTATAATTTGGTAATCAGAGGTACCAAATGGAGAAGGTTGAGTGGCTGCCTAACCTTCAGGTGGTTGGGTAGCCACGAATCCTTGCTGAGGAAAAGGATTGATAAATGCAGCTGGCTAGATAGGTGTAGCATTGGGACGAAACGAAGGGGAGGCTTGTTGTCCTCGTGATGCTGCTTGAGTCTCCCACATCTAACACATTTGAGTTAAAATAGGACAATAATGGGTGTAATGACCATAGACACCGCAAAAATAACACGACTTATTCGTGCGAACATGCCTGCCCTGCTTGGGCTGAGTGCCCTTTTGATGGTTAGAAGTGTTAGGTGCATTCCCTTGGGGATTAGGTCCTCGATTACTAGGGACAGATTGATTATGGGTGCCTTTCCTCTTCTTTTTGGAAGTAGGAGGATTATTCACGCCCTGTTGTGCATATACCTGCCCCTGGGGGGTGGTGGGTGTTTTTTCGGGGGTTGTGAAGGCAAGGGAGACAAGGGTGCTAATGCTGAAGGAGATGGAGCACTAGGCTGCGGATACAAATAATAAGGAGATTGGGTAACATTGTGATAAATAGGTTGGGCAAAAGGCGGAGGCATGCTGTATCCTGGATACATTCTACTGGGAGGGGGAAAAGTGGTGGAGGATTTGGCCCCTCCCTAAGAGAAACCAGAACCCATGGGAGGATGAGTGTATGGATGAGAAAGCGCTCCAATGATACCATCAGTGGCATGGGATGCCCTCGGGGCGTTGGCACCACCGGGTCTAGGGAGATCATGTAAGACGGTATAAACATAACCAAACTATGTGTAGATCAGGTCATATTTTAACGCAATCTTAAGAGTAGCTTCTTCAGTCTGAGGGAAATGAGATGTGACATATTTGTCGATAGTAGGAAAAAGGGATCTAAGAAACTAGTCCATGTAGACATGGTCTTCGAAGGTAGGGGCTCAACATAGACTCTTTCTTCTCTGCCATTCCTAGACATGATTGGATAGGTGGGCCACAGACGATTGACAAAAATAGGTCAAAATTTCGGTACCAGTGTCATAACGAAGGGGAAGCTGGAAGTAAGATAGAAAAGCCGAAGCAAGAGTCACAAAAGTAGTATGAGAGGAGGAGGCCTGGTCAACATATCACTTAGAAGCTTCTCCAGTAAGCGTATGTTGGAACAACCGAAGACGGACATAGTCATTAGTGATGGAATTAGATGAAAACCACATGTGGAAAGATAAAACATGGTTTGTAGGATCTTCTCCAGCAAGACCTTCAAACTTTGGGATGTCGGAAGGGAGCTTGGTTGGCATAGCAGGACAACCAAGATCATGGTGTATGGGGTCATTGATCAACTGGTTGAAATCGGGAAGACTGAGGCCTGCCATATAAGGGAGAAAGGGAGCAGCCGGGATAGTTCCTCTTGCAGTCCCACTAGTAGTATTCCTAGCATTAGGGTCGGGGCTACCACCAGTGTTAGGTCCTAAACCAAACATGGTGAAGGTGACAGGGGGAGAGCTGGGAATAGAACCAAAGGGGGAACCCAATGAATGAGAAGAAGATTCAGAATGGGGACTCGGAGGAGGACTAACTCGAATCCTATGCGGAGGATTAAGTCTTCCTATTGGAAACTTAGGATGAAGGCCAAGAAGTCTTCAGAATAAATGCCTTAGGGGCGTAATGATGGAAGAAAAAACTCGAATCACAAAAGGAAGGGAGAACAACAAGGGAAAGGAGGTGCAGGATCAAATGATTACAATGTCGAAACAAGGGCAGCGAGGTGTAGGATCAATTGATTACAATGTTATAATCTTTTCCTACCAGTGTTAGCCAGGCACTCTTCAGTTAGGGTGTATGTGTTAAGTTTGTTAATTGTAATTTTTAAACCCAGATTTTCTTAGAGAAAAAAGAAAAAAGTGTGTTGTATAACTGTAAATAAATCTGTAGATAACAGTAAAGTAAACTAAATATAATAGAAAATAAACAACTAAAGATGCATCAATCTAAACCCAAGGAGGCAGGCTTCTCAAAAAATAGCCTGTGGGTGGGAAAAAATCTTGTCAAAGCACACCAAAATAGCCAATGGATCTGAAGTGAGGAGGGACAATGATCTAAATGTCAGATCTGCTAGAAATAGGTGCAGAAAACAACAAAAAACCAAAGGGAAAAGTGTTGCAAATGAGGTGGCAAAAGGCTACAACCTAAAGGGAAACAGAGGGGGCCCTAGAGGAGGACCAAAAAGAACTAAAAAAAGGTGTTTTGGATGGATGAATAACCAATCTGAAATGGATCTTAAGGTACACGATTAGATCTGAAAAATGGCTGAACACATTGAAATTTCAGACGACCTGCTTCAGCTAAACTCCTCCTAGGAAGGTGGAAGCATATTGAAGCCCTAGGGGGCTAGGTTCCCACCTCGACGAGTAAAAAAGAGAAATTACAGGTCCAAAACAGGCAGAGATCGAGGTCATACAACCCTGAATAGTAGCCTAGATAAACCCAGAAAAATCTCTGAAAAAATCCCACAAAAAGTTCAGGTCGCAGTTTCTGACCTGATTTCTACAGAGGTCGCAAGTTTGGGGTTGTTTTCTGCGTCCTGAAGGTCTAGGTCATAGGTTTTGGTCCAAAAAGTGCGATCTACACTTCTAGCACCCTCAGGAGTAGGTTTTAGAAAAAAATGTTGTCCTAGCTGCGGCCGATGCCTGTCACGTGCATAATAGGTCCAGAAACACACGAAAGTTAGAATTTTTATTGTTTTAGGGTTTTATAGGTTAAAAAAACATCAAGAAAATAAAAACAAGAAGTTGAAGAAAAATCCTAGGGTTTGTAGTGGTTGGTCATGCAGGGATCTGAAAAATGAAATAGGTCGTAATCATAAACCCTTGTGGAGTCGCCAGTTGTTAGGATGAATTATAATTGCAAGCATACGAAAAAATCTCACTTTAGCTGTGCATAAAAAATAGTCCTAATATTAAAGATGGCTGCCAATTTCTTTAGATATGCAGTTAGTTGACCAAGATAAATGCTGCAAAATCTAGATCTATGTAGTAAAAGACATTACGCTGTAAATAAAACCAAGAGTTGCTCCATGCATCCAATAGACAAGGCAATAATATTTTTAAAGAATTTTTGTATTTTTGACAGCTGGCAAGGGAACATAGAAATATGTTACCAGTCCCCCTCAATGGGATGGGTTCTTGTATGTCCTTAGCACTTTAGATCTAAGATATCTCTCTCTTGATGGTGTAGAAAACCTAGACAAAAAATCAAACTCAAAGGGAGCTGACAAGAAAAAATGGTAGCAAAATATGACAATGATGGAGGATCAAAGTCAAACCAAAAGTATAGATCTAGAGTTATCTTTAGGCAACAAAAGGTAGTGAATGAATGGAAATACCCTTCTATTTATAACAAATTATTGAGTCAGTCTAGATATTGATGCATAGTTAAAATATTATTAACCAAATCTACATCCAACTTTTATGGAATATTTTATTATATTTGTTGGAGGGAAAAATAATTTGAATTTGGTCAAATCCATTTATTTATAAATAATAAATAAATAAATGATTTATTTTTTATTTTAAGGATGTGGTTGAGTAATAATTAATAAATAGTGATTTATTCAATTATTTATAAATGATTTAGTAAAATTTAAGAAGGAATATTATTTAAATAAGGTTTAAATAATTATTCCTAGAAAATAATAAGATAAATAATTATTTATCTAATTAATTTTCTTGTTTTGGGTTAAATATGACCATGAATATTGATTAAAATATTGTTTAACTAATTATTCCTTGAGGAAAATCAAACAAATATGGATTTATTCAATATTTCCTCATGGGATTTCCTGTTTACACCATAAACAACTTAATAAATTAAGGATTACTAAGTTATTTTTCATAGTGAAAGCAAGTTTACTTAGGGTAAAATAGGTCTTAAATGGTGTACAATGGTCCATATAATAGTAACAGGTTAGATGACCAGAAAGTGGTGTAACAATATGCATCGTGTGCATCAAGGCTACTAAAATATAATATTCCTCCCTCATGATCATGAGATTGTTGCAAATTGTAATCAACTGCAAAATATGGAAGATGATTGTCATAAACAAGATCCTGTTGGATTTCATTTTCTTGGAGGAGGGAGGATACTTGTTCTACTTGGTGATAGAAAGTATTGTCATGCAAAGCCTCCATGATCTCTTCATCCATGAACTCATTATCACCATAATAATTCTCTAGATTTTGAATGAAAACCTCAAAATTTTCACATTAATCATCAACCAATGACAAAGAAGGATGCTATTCTCTATAGTTTTTCAAAGAATGTTGAATAAAAATCTTTAAGAGAATAAATACTAGTATACAGAAGACATTCATACCAAGATCACACTTTTCCTTCTAAGGTTTCCATAAACATCTTCATCGTACAATCTATAGGAAATTGAACACTCGAATTGTGTGCATGCATGTGAAAATTAACGAGATGTAGATAAGCATCATCTCCTTTATCATATTTGAACTTTGGAAGATAACTCTGCCAATCTACACAACACATGTGGTTTGGAAAACATGGAATGTGATCTCGTTTTAAAGGAGCATACCTTATGGATTGAGAACTCATTTCGATTTCTAGATCCTGCTGCCACTAGAGTCCTTAGATCAGGTTGAAGTTGCCAGGTGAATGATTCAACCTTCATATGCATCCGAATGATTTCCACCATCAGCAATAAAATCTAGACTTTGATGATATTTCACGAGGAAGATGAATCCTTTCGTCCCCAACAATGATGCTAGAAATGTTAGCCTCCACAATGTTCCAAGGCTAAAAGGATATTGACAGCGGTAACCTCAAACGAAGATTTTAGTTTGATAGCTAGCCCTACCAAACTAGAGAGGGATCTCTCTATGAAAATCATAGCCAAGGATTTGACAGATACAAGAATGGATTTTAGGCTAGATAGTTCAACTCTACAATTTGAAAAATTTAGGGTTTTTTGTTGGATCAGGAGTGAAAAATCAAGGAACTAGGTCAAAAATCAAAGGTTTAGTTGCAAGAAATATAGAGGAGTAGGGTAGGTATTATTTTGTGATAGATCAAGAGTTTGGTTGATGTAGTGTAGGGTTGAATGAGCAAGAATATCATAATGAGCATCTATGGCATGAATTCATTAATCAAGAAAGATAAATCACAAAATGAGATCCCTAACAAAACATAGTTTAATGAAAAGAATTATGTTTAAAACCTTTTAGGAAAATCACTAAATATCAAAGATATGGTAAGGAGACAAGTATATCATTCATATAAAAATATAAAAAAGAGAAAACATTATCACAAACTCACAACATGAGAATTCCTGAATAATAGCTGTAACTATCCTTTTATTTCCTGTAAAAAGTGATGAAGTACATGCTACAAGAATTTCACCCTCTAATGTCCAACCTCTAGACTGGCTGAAAACCACATGAATATAGAATAAAAACAACTTCCCCTCTCTAAGGGTCGAATCACTTAGTGTAGGAACAACTTACATGAATTTCTCAACCAAACTGTAATGACTAGGGAGGTTAAAACAAATCCTCCACATAGACTTTGACTGACCTTCTCCTCATCAATGAGGTCCAAAATTACACCAAAAAGACTATAAAAAACCCATTTACCCTATATTACATCAATTAAACATGAAACTAGAATAATTACTTCATAAAACTAATATTGAATGAGAGAAAATTCGAAAATTTCACTAACAGGAAAAAGCGCAGCGCCTCTCTACAAAAGCACAATGGCAACCTTTTAGATGACTTTTGAGGGCCTTCCACTGCTCCAAATCCAGCTCTAAAGGATCCAATGGAAATATTAGGGTGTATAGTTGTAATTAGAAACCTAAAGAAAGAAAAATGGATACTCCAATACAAAGAAAAACTCATTCTCCCAAAAATACTCCCAAAAGTGCAATGCTTATTCCAAAACAATGGCTGAAAGTGATTTTTTTCATGTTTTTCAGCATTGTCTCCCAACCACTTTGCTAACAAGGCACAAAAAGTGTATATATGACATGTATAAGTGATTATATAGTCATACATGAATATTTTTTGCATTTTTAGGTCTAAGGAAAAAGAACAGCACCGTCTTGTGTTTCATGTGTAAGCCAAAAACACCAAAAATTTGAAAATTTCTGCAAAAATAGGGCTCAATGGTAGGTACATATCTCTCTAATCATAATGTTTTTTGCAAAACTGAGAGATTTTTTTGTTATTTTTTATGTTATGAATACCGACATCCTCCAATTTTCAAAAATACTTTCCCATTTGGTCAGAATCCAAGTTTTAAGTTGGTCACTAAATATTGGAAAAACGTAGTAGCATCTTGCATGCCACTTTTGACTACCTTCCTAAGATCCAAATAAATATAGGAAGGTACCATTGGAAATATTATGATGTTGGCTACACAACAGATTCATAAAGCACTGCCAAAACCTTCTCCAAACCCCTAAATTACAGACTTAAAGTCAATTTGTCCAAAAGTGCAGAAAACCTCCTATAGCAATTGTAGTTTGGGAATTTCTCTCCAATCCTAATACATGTGCATAAATGGAAGGAGGTTTTTGTTCCTTGGTATATTATGGACATAAAAATATTTATTCTTTTCCAAATTGAGCTTCCTTACGTTAGAAATGAATTTTGAAGTAGAACTATGCATGTGTGCAATGTAAACCCTAGGCAACCCACATCTTGGACAGGTGATGCTATGATTTATTGGACTTTGGTGGGCTCATAACTTCTGATATGACCTCCCTTGTGCCTCTTCTACTCGTTGGTTTCAGAATCCATGGCAAACCCTAACTCAATGGGAAGGGGAATTAGAGTTTGGTGTAGGTACAAACATGGGATTTGGGCAGTTTTTGGGAATGAAGGGAGATAAAGGGGTTAGGGGCCTCCAAAATTATTGGGAAAATTTAGGGGGGTAGGGAGAGATTTTATGGAGTATGGGAAAGTTAAAATTGAGGGAATGACTGAGGGGAAGGGTCCAAACAGGGAAACAACAGTCATAGCCTAGGAAAGTCTAGTATAGGCTAGGGTTTGTAGGAAAATAGTGTAAACGAAGGAAATGAGTGATTGGAAATGATTAGTAGAGTGTATAACAGGTGGGGGAAGGTGAGTGAGATTAAAACTTATGGTTTTACTTATAAATGTTTCAATGAGAACATGAAACTAAGGAAATGCACTCAAAACCCTAGAACACGGAATTGATCCTTCCAAGAACAAAATAAAGAGAAAAGAGGGGATTTGAGGGCCACACTTACTTTTATCTAATAAACTAGAACCTTCATGATGATATCGAAGCCACCTAAAATGATGATTTTACTCCTCTGAAGAAAGTGCAACTCTTCTGGAAAAAGCATAGTGTAGCAGATACGCAACACAAAAAAGAGATGAGGCACTCTCATATCAAGAAGTTTCTATTCTAAGGGTAAGTGTGAGCTTTCTTGGTGGAGAGAGGTTTCTTGAAGATGAAATGGGAAAATGAAAAGCTCCTTTGGTCTTTTGTAGCTTTGGAAATCGATTTTCTCTTCATAGTGTTTTGGTGGCCCCACCATGCTCTTTCACTTTTTGACTTTAAAACTACAACTTTAGAACCTTTTGAAACATATTACATCATAATAGAAATGAAATTAGACCTTTGAAACATTTATTGAACATTTTTTACTATTACTACTCATTCAATGGTTAATTTAATGGTAATAATGACACTACATGAAATGAACTTAATGATGACCATGGTGATGTGACTAAGATGGTAATGAAGACATTGCAGTGATGACTCATCAAAATCAGTGATGGGAAGACCAAAACATGGACTGAAAGGAGTAGTAACACACCTAGACACACTAGCCAGTGACCACATTTTTATTTAAAAACCTATTGAAACCATAAAAATTTGCAGTAGGACCCTATCAAAAACATTGTAAGGGCATATTTGATCATTGGTGACTGGCATAACTGGAAGACACTAACACCATACATACTTTGAAATAAATAATTTTATTCATTGTGACCATGTCTTGCATATACATTCTATCTAACGATTTGGTGGGCATACTCTTTGCTTCCCTATTTTCTATATGTAAAATTTGTTTTAATGATTTCCTATTTTATTTTTCTAGTAGACCCACACCCAATGTCCACATTATGCTCCCATATCCAAAAATTATTTTCTCATATTTTAAATGAAACCGATATGTAAGGAGTGTTACTACATACGCTACACGAAAACAATACTCTTCTACAAATGGTTGTGGAACTATACTTTTCTGACCATATTTCCATTTTTTTGCACACAAATTCTCACCTCTCTATAATATCTCATGATCGGTGGAAACAAAAGAGAGATTATAAAACTTGTAGGAAAAAAAGAATCTATACAGTGCATAAAAAATCCCATCTAGTGGTGGATGATTCTTTTTAAGGAAACAACAATACTTCTCACAATTTGTAGCTATAGATGAATGTGACCATAAATACATATTAACAGTGGATTTAGCCAGTGCTTGGCATTCTGCCCAGTCAGAGTCACCAATGAACTCAATTATTTTTCTATAAATTTCTTTCCTTGTAATCCTCCTACCATTTTGAATATTTCCAGCTTGTTGTGGATAAAATTTAGAACAATGATATGATTATCTGTAGCTACCTTGCAAACACGAATTTTTTATCTGCCAATTCATTTTATTGTTGGAGTAGTGCAATTATTCATGGTTCCTCTATGAAATCTTCTTATGTAGGAGTATGAATGACTTCTCAAAGGAATCATTCAAACCATAAGTTGGATGTGAATATTCATAAATTTGGTGCTGCATTGACCCAATGTTTAACTTCACAACATATTAACCTTTTGTCTCTTCCCTGAGTTCAAAAGTAACTTTTATTGAGGAGCCACCTAAGTCAAGTGCGCAAAACGTTTTGTTCCTGTGTGTATTACATATATTATCCATGTTGTAATTAAGAGACACCCATCCATAATAGGTCCATTATACCCCACTAATAACCCTTACCCAGCTCCTCTAACACATAAATGGACACGACACCAATATTTCCCATTCCTTGCCCAAAATCCACTTTGCACCAGAAATTGGCAGTTTGCGGAGGCCAGCCGTAGCCAGAATAAAAACATGAACCTTTCTATGTGCATATGAAGGAATATGTTTCCTTTCCCAATTCAGAATAAGTTCTATGGAAACCCTCAATATAGATCAATTGTACATAAATTTATCAAGTCCATGTTCAATTTTCACCCTGAAATATACAAGGCCATTCTCATGACCATAAATGTTAGCAGATTCTACAGATATTGAATGCACCACTATTCAAACATTTTCTTGAACCTTTCTACTATCATGTGACCACTCATTCACATGAAATCGATTACCTATTCTTCCACAATCCAAAATTATTATGTAGTGTGATGGCTCTAGAGCCCAAAAAGATATTTTCCACACATATCCTAAATAAGAAACACTTAAATAGGAAAATAAATAAAAAACCTGCAACTATTTTTATCCACCTTCCATTCAGAGAGAATATGGAGAAAAGCACATTTTCCTTTGAAATGTTATCATTTTTCAGATTCATAGATGAATACATTTTCTGAACCAATCTTGAATGAATTCTTGGTCTTAAATCAATTTTACTGGTGATGCTTGACAACTCTGGAAGAGAGGATGTATGATTCAGGCTACATGCTCTTTCATAGTCTACCGGTTTCAAATAAAAAGGGGGGATAGAGAGTGGTAATAAACTAGATGAGTGTGAAAATATTGAATTTGGTGTGGATGCTGAGAAATATGAGGAAATCACTGCATATATTGTGGCCAAAATATTGGGCCCCATCTAGTTTTTTTGTCCACATTTTGATATGTCTTTCAAAGAGAAATAAAAACCCTAGAAATTTTTAATATAGAACACTATAATTTGTATAACAAACCTATAATTATTTCAAAAATAATCCTTGATCCTTTAGTAGATTAGTTGAATCCAACGCAGTTTCCTGCTATAAGATAACAAGTAAAATGTTTAAACTTGCACCCTTATCATCGCAGTTAGTCATTTGAACAATGATGTTGCAACAAATTATTTTTCTTTAATCCTACCTTCCAATTATAATTTTGGATGTCATGTTGATTTATATTCTCATCACATGGTTCGTGTTACCACATGAACTGAGAGCATGCATGATCTAAAATGTATAATCAACATTCATGAGTTCTCAGCCATATCCATAGCTTGAAATAGATAAGCACCACTGTGCTACAAAAATGTTACTCTGAATCACTAAACCTTATAAACCATAACCTAAAAATATGCCATACATTACCACAAATTATACCTAATCTTGACATCTAAGTAAACCATTGTGAAGGTAATTATATTATTCGTGTTGAAATCAAATAAATAACATATTAGACCATAGCATATGTTGTATCATATATATCTTTTTTTCTTTTTTAACTATAGCTCTTTTTCTAGTACCAACGTCAATTTTCTCTAAGTCACTAGCTATTGCAAGATAGGCACACAATACCCTCTTTTTTAGCTTACTGCTTTCATCAGTGTCTACTAAATATGGATTCTCTTCATCATTTTCTTTAATTATAGTTGAATATTGAACTTGGAGCCATTCTTTTCGCCCATGATTATTAATTTGAAAGTATTTGATTAGCTTCTTTGCCTCTTGTAAACCAACAGAATAGGTAGATGGCCACCTCTTCCATTTATTTCCTTTGAATTTCCACCAGTAAACCCAAGCTCTGTAATTAGTGACTAATAACAAGAATCTTACAAACTAATATCTTAAATCCTAGATATAATATCATCTGAATATTTCATGAGACATAGCTTATCAAGGTAATACAAGAAAAGCATATATATATATATATATATATATATATATATATATATATATATATATATATATATATATATATATATATATATATATATATATATATATTTAAACATTTATAAAATAAAATAAAATAATTGAAGTATCAGTTTAGATACACAAGCTTCAACCATATAAAGAAAAATATTAAGAAGAATACCATGTTAAGCTTATTGCAACGAGCTAAACACAACCAAGGCTATATAGATCTACATAGGTGTATTTAATGTAAATGGATGTAGTCTCCACTAAGTTGGTTGTCTAGATAATTCAGGATTTGAGACCATAAGGTACTTTTCCCCTAACTTAGAACCAATATGTATGTGCCGGTCATAAAGATGTTTAGGTTGGTATAACCCCTTAGAAAATACTATGACTCTCTATATCCTTTTACCGGGAGAGTATAGGTAACTAATTAATTAATTTTTTATTATACAACACGAAAATTATACAAATATTGAATTATCAGTTCTCCAAAGTTCTATTAAAAAAAAATTAACCACTGAAATTTCAAATGTCTCAATAGAGAATAAGGACGTTGGACCAACACTGGAAACTATGAAAGTATCTCTTACATTTTGGAAAAAAAAATCATTGGATTCCTCAAAAGGATTTCATTGTGCAATGGAAAAAGACTAAAATGGATATAACATGTAGGAATTAAGAGCCGTTACTATTTCCAGACCAATATGCATCATATTAGATGATTGTCTTATAGAAAACATTCAAATTATCAAAATGAGAATTGAGGTGCATGATTTATTTTTAGTCCTTGGATAATCCAAGATAAATCGGTACATGATAGATATTCCTTGGTGGATTTTCACAGTTGAGAAAGCTTGCTAGTGTATGCTTGACCTCAAAAAGGTTTTTGGCTTAAGATTTTCTCTTACGCATCAAAGCTCTCTTGGAAATTTTTTGCATGTCGTTCATTAGGGCCCTATGGATATCCACTTGCTTAGAGAGTGCCCATTGATGAGGAACATTGTGTGGCTTGGAGGAGGTCATCAAATATTAGTTGACACGTGATAGCTTGGATTTTGTTTTGAAGGTTTTGAGATGGATCTAGGATGCCTAGAGCTTCAATAGTGTTTTCGCAAGGGCAGTTGACCCAAATTATTACATTTCTTACGAGTATCAATGGAGTCCATGGAGGCTAGTAATCAAGGGAAAAGAGGGGGGGGGTAAATTACGGGATTGGATTATTTTGATAGATATCACCAACAAAATTTTAGAGTGACACTGAATATTGAGTATAACTATAAAAAAATGAAACAAAAAATGAAGTACTATTGTAACTCTGTGCATCACATATCTATGTTGACCATATATCTTAGAGAAATATGAATATTTCTGCTATAAATAAACCATTTAGTCCTTCATAACTTTAATCTTTTTATCTAGGAGAATATTGGTGGTCACCCAACTATTTGATCTAAACCTCCTATCGATTTCATCAGTTTCCTTGTTTATAGTAGCATTTACTATTTTTAGTCGTTTTTCGGGTCTTAAACATCCAGAGTAGTTTTGATCCCCTAAATGGCATTTGTCTAAGGTACTCAAAGAGATATTTTCGACAATATATCGTATGTTCCAAACATATATAATATGACCAAGTTACAAACCTAGGAATTTGGCTACCCTACTAACCCCAACGGGGCCCATAAACATTTGATATTCCATCTCTTGGGTTATGGTTTTGGTTGTTTAGGGGTTTCCCATGTTGTTAAATAATAAAAATTCCCTTGAGCCTCATTGTAACACATTTTAGAGGCATTTATCCACAACATATCTTCTCAGAGATCAGATACCATCGCTCGAGCTAGTTTATTTCCATTATGTTTGTAAGCTTATTTCAATTATTTCATATTAATGAAATAAAGTATATTTTCTGCTGCATCTCTGCATTTATGTTTATTTCTATATTTTATTGCATATATGCATAAATATGGATCAGTGGTATCAAATTGGTCTTCTATTTATCTATCTTTCTTTGCATGTCCGCAATGATATTGAGGTATAAGGAGTTAGGGCTTGATCTAGTTGAACCTTTGTAAGATCAACCTCACAAAACTTGACGACCTCCCATGGTGGAGGAAAATAAAGACGAGGGAGAAGGAGATGCTATAAACATATTTCTTGAGGAGGCCCTCAAGAAATATAGGAAAGCAATCATGGATAGCTTTGCACAGATCCTTCGACAACTACCCATCGATGATGCATCTTTATCTGGCAGCACTCTTGAGGTGCCACTTTGGAGGTACCACTCCTTTTAAGGTACAATTTAAATTCGACATTCCAATATTTGAGGGCTAAATAAATGCAGAAGCTATAGATAAATGGTTGAATCTATTAGAAGGATATTTTTTAGTTCATGAATTTTCCAATTGGGAAAAGATTATTTTTTCACTCCTCAAAGCCACCTCCAGTTTCAAGGACTGGTGGGAAACCTACTATGAGCAAAAGGATGAGGGGGAGTCCTCCATATTCTTGACTACACCCACTTGGAATTATTTCCAACATGCCATCAAGGAACAATACTACCTTGTGGGGAGTTATGAGGACGAGTACATATAATGGACTATGCTGCAGCAAAAAAGGGATCAAGATGTGCATGGGAAGATGAATCTTTTCCATACCCTACGCACAAAGTTGGGTATCAAAGACTCGGAAAAACGTTTGGTGCTTAAGTACCATAGTTATCACCATAGATACATCTAGGAGGAAATGGAGTTCCTTGAAATCTCCTCACTTGGTTCAACATACCCATATGCTACAAAGATTGAGCAGAAATTAAAAAATAAGAAGTGAGACTTTGGATATGCGAATCAGAAGCAAGGGAAATGCACTCGCAAAACTACAGAACAAAGGATAAGGTCAGGTGGGGTGCCCCAAGACAACCCGTCAAAGTCACAAGTGAAGGAAAACACCATAAAGCTAAAGAAGGACATGGGAAAGTGGTGTGAGTTCCATAATAGATCCACTCATAGCATAAGTGAGTGTCGATCGAAGCAGTCACTGGTGGTCGAGCTGAAGGCTTCCGAATCAGATGCATGTTCTAACTCTAAATCAGAACCCAAAAAGGGGATTGAAAAAGGGAATCAAATTATTGATGCGGAGCCTAGTGCCACTGTTGCCACCACTAAGATCAGGAAGAGGGGGAGTGCCTCTTCCATTCCCATATGTGGGTGAAGGGTTCCCCACTGCAATTCCCTATCAATAGCAGGAACCAAAAGAACCTCATTTTAGCAGAGGTCATGAAGCGATTCAGCCTGCCGATTACAACACACCCATAACTATACACCATCGGGTTAATTCACCAAGGATGGGATTTGCACATCATCCAACAGTGTCACCTTCCCTACACCTTCAAGCCATTCGTGAATGGGGTATTACGCGATGTTTCTCCTCTTGAATTTTGTGATATATTATTAGGCCAACCATAATTGTCGAAGCGAAAATATGTGTATGAGTCTTGGCCTCATGCTATTATTTTTACTTTGGGAAATATTTTTTACATGATGCCGAAGGTAGTACCACCTATTAGGGTCCCGTGATTTGGCTGATTGGCAAGCCAAATGACAGTGTAACATCAAACCAAGCTTTGGAGCCCAAGGACCTAGCCTTCCTGGACTCAGAGAGGGCTCTCTCTATATGTGTAAGGGATATCTATGTGTTTGCTTATTGTGTTCTGATTTTAATCTAGTTATGAAGTAAGTTTTTTGGTTTTGGTTTTTTAAGTTGTGAGGGATGAAACTGATAAAAGATATAAGATAGGTAAAAAGATGTCATATCAACTGGGCTATGGGGTCGAAAAGGTCAAGAAAGCTATCAGACGGTGATACAAGGCTGTTGAAGGGCCGATTTGATTCAAGGTAGAAAGGATCTTTGGGCAAAATGGAGTAAATGGACATCAAGTTTGTGAACAACAAAGAGTTTCAAGCATAACTAGTTCAATAGATAACATAAACGTGGTAGGGCAAGCCATTAATCATGCAAAATGTAACTATAAGCTAATCAATACATAGAAATAAACATTCAAGCCATGCATAGAAGTATAAGACCCTCTAACTTTGGGAAATGGCTATCAGAATTTGGGGAAAACACTTAAGAAAGACAAACAACTTAAATTACTATGCCAGAACGCCTAAACAGAGTACTTCAAGTTATCGGGCACTTTGAACAACAAGATTTTCATAGTTTTAGGCAAAGGGATAGATCGAAACTAGGCCTCCTTGGTTCAACAAAATGATAATCTAATCAGTCAAAGAGAAATTTCATGGATGGAACTATAGCTAGCCATAGGTAAGTAGGGCGTACCGTAAGTCATACTTAGCATATATAAAACCATGAATGAAACAAGCAACAATATCATAAATATTAAAGAGCAGTTAAGAATTCTTTAATGTTACTTAGGAAGAAGAAAACAAAGAAGTTATAAAGAAACAGGAAATTTGAGGTGCCTCCATGGGCATATCTCAAATTTGTTCTCTACTGATCTATAGAAAGCAAGAAACATGTATTCATGAATGAAAACTAGAAGACAACAACAAAGCAAGAGACACTATACCATTCTACCAAGTCATGGAATCCAACAACAATCCTTCATTCATCATCCAAGAACATCCAAGAGGCAATCCAAAAGCATGAGACAAGTATTTCTTCCAAAGCTTATATGACCATAAATTGCTTCTCTTCTCGAATTCAGCCTTATTTTACAATGAAATCCTTTGGAATATATAGGCTCAAGTGAGGAAAACCTCATGGTTCAACTTGCTCTCCCATTGGCCTAATCAAAATATCTAAACTTGTCATTGAGGCTTTGCAAGTCCCAAGGCACAAAATATCTCATAAAATATCTAGAAAATGCTAAAAAATGAAAAATAATTGACTTTGCATCATTTTTCATGTGCAAAAATAGCTAAACGCACATTTGGAAAAAAACAATTTTTAAAGGTTCAAATTTTACAAAAATATTCAAAATTTGCATCAGCAAAAGGTCCCCTGACTTGCCGATAACATTTGGCAGCCTTCCCGATGTCAAAACAAGGCTCATAATAGCTCGTTGGAAAAGTCTGCGTGTCTACTTTCTAGAAAAATTGAAATTTTCCCAATTTTATGCCTGAAAGTCCTCCAAAATTGGACGGTGTGTAAAAAACCAAAAAATAAACCTTGCTAATAGACGGGGCAGAATGTTGAAAAGGTGAGTGTTTTTCGCCATTTTGGGGAAGAAAATAATCTTCAAATGTTTTGAAAATAATTGAGTATGTGCCCCTGAAATTATGGCATCCAATGATACCATTATCATCCCATGACGATCTCCCAAAATGAAATGGCGAAGCCCCTGAGTTTTGGCCAAAAACCCAAAAATGTCAAAAAACAAGATTGTGTCAAAATTTGCTCAATTTTGGTGAGCAAGTCCCTCAAGGATTTTTAGAAACATGTCTAGAAGCTCGGGCCAAAATTCTAAGCCTAGAGGTGTCTTTCTCCCTTTTTCTCACCGGGTGCCCTCTTTGGGCAGTTTTGAGCTTTTCTTGGTATTCTTCTTCATTGTTTTGGCATTCTAGATTTGGTGATGAAGTCATGGCCCCTTGCCTAGGAGAGGCAGCTAGCACATGATTTGGAGAATGCCCTTCATGATATTTATGAAACTGTTCTGTCTCATAAGGCTACCCCTTTTCCCGTCCTTGTTCATCACTGTTATGCTGCTCCTGCTACTCTGTCTCACATTTACTGTCAATCACTGTTTGATCAAGGTAGAATTGGTTTTCAAATGCTGTGTGTGGTGCGTCCGTGATATCAGGTCCCTTTACCTCCCAAAACACTGTCCTTTCCTCCCTTCGTAAGCCAAAAAACCAATATTTATGATAAGCACACAGTTCAAAAAAAACAAATACACAGCCAAAGGTGACTGTGTTATAGGTAGAGTCATCAAACTCCTTATGTTTGGTGTAAGCACAAAAGACCTGTAGGAGTTCAAACAATAAAATTCTTCCTTAACTACAACACTTCCCTCTTTAAAATCTACTGTCCCTTACACTAATTTTGACAAAAACACCTCTAATTGATTACATTGCTTTCTCACTAAGGTCTGTCTATGGTCAAAGGGCAACCATGACCTTACTCTTCATCACACCGAGGCAGACTTTGAAAAATGGCCAAGTGATACATGTATGATCATAGTGGTCGAAATTAGGATCAATGTTTCATTTTTCAAATGCGAAGCTTCCACCTTTAAAACAAGGCCTTCATCTCTCATCATTCTTTGAGGGTAGTCATTTGGCTTCTTATATCAACAGAAATGCATCAATTTTATTTATGCAATCCTTGGTTTTAATAGCAAAACAGTAATTTCTAGTTCCCAACATAAGCACTTCTCCCTCAAAAACTCAGCATTGTGATTTAGACTTATGAACTTCAACTCTTTTTCCACCATTTGACAGTTTTTTAAAAGAGCGTGGAGGTGCATAAATACCTTGAAGCTTGATGATGTCGCCTTGGTGGAGGAAAGGAGTGGTTTTACCACTTGTTGGAGGTGTTTAGACAGTGAAAAATGAGCGCGGCGTGTTTGGATAGAAGAGCGTCACGCAGGAACAAGTGTCAAGTCATCTGTCGGGTCGACAGGACCGACCCTTACAGGCGCGCCGCGTGCCTGTGTATTTCTTTGTAAAAATTTGACCTGAGAGCGCCGCGCAGACTTATAGGTGCGTTGCGTGTTTCTTTAGCCTAAAAAACTCTGTTTATTTCCCAAAAACTGCTTCCTCTGGTCTCGTGGATCACAAGAGGAGTATTTTGCTCGTTCTTTTAGGTTCGCAAAATGAATTTGCCACGGTCCTTTGCCCTTTAAATGCAAATATAACAAACACCCTTGGGCTTATACTTGTAAGGGTTTTTTGGACCTTTTTACTCTTTGAAACAACACCTTGTTTGCTTTTGACAACCCAACTGTTTTTAACTATTGGCAAAGAATATGCATGCATTTGAAAGAGCTTAAATAAGTACTAACCTCTTCACTTCATAAAAACATTCAAAAGGTCAAACTTTGTTCGCTATGCCTATATGTTTGAAAAGTGATTTCTTTTGCTTGCTTGGAAGGAGAATGACTCAAAGTCACCTTGTGCAGGTAGCTGCATGTTTCCAACTGATGCTCCCTTCTGACTGTGGATAAAATTTGTTGGCATTTTAAGTGCAAACTCTTTAGTTTCTTCTGTGAAAGGGGTCAGCACAAAACCTGAACTCTTATTTATTTCACCTTTTTTTGAAAAGAAGCTTATTTAGAGCTTTTGGACAGGAACATCCTTTTGGAGAATTTGAACCTTTGAATGTTATAATAGAGAGAAAACTGCCTCCCCTTTTTCAAATTGTAACAGCAGATCGCCTTGACTTGTTTTCTTAGGCAGACTGCCTTCCTTTGTGACAGTGGCATACATACTTTTCTCTTAATGCTCTAGAGTTAATGATGCCCACTGCTAATGAATGAAGGAGGCCTTTCACTTGGCAAAATATCTGATGTTTTTTCAACCTTCTATCTCAGCCATATGAAGGCTGCCTGATGAACATATTGACAAGGGTTTTTTTCACACATGATGACAAGAAAACAAATTGTGAAGAACACTACTGCTCTTAACTCTACTTTCAATCATTACTTTTCCTTTAGAAAAAACCTAGTCACTGTCTCATTGTTCAAAAACAAATATGTCCTACAGTCAGTTGCAAATCTTAAAACCAACCTTTGGCCATCGCCCTCTGCTTATAGATGAAGGAGGCGCTTTAACCCTCTGCTTATAGATGAAGGAGGTTCTTTGGTCTTTAATATTGTCAGCCCCTTGACAGTGTTGTTTTTCCTTTAATTGTCCTTTCAGGCCTTGAATATGGTCGCATGAGCTTGATGAAAAACTCTTTGGCCTGTGTTGCATCTTATGACTTGGGATCACATTGAGAGGCAGCTGTCTTCTCATGTGGCGCTAAAAATTGTCTTATGAGATGCTGGTATGTTTCCTGTCTTTTAAAGATCCATCAAACACTGTAAAAAACCTAAAATTAGCTTGAGATTATGGTCTATGTATTGTTGAGACTTAAGGGTGTATTAGTGGCGTGACTTAGGGTTGTGACCAACGTTATTAGCAGAGTGGGAGGTCTGTTATGACTGGTCTATAGCAGATGGAAGTTTTTTGGCTCTTGGATAGTTTGCCAAGGGTGACATGTCTTAAAGCACTACTTCCTAACTTAGGGGAGACTGTTTGAATAGATTTGGATTGTCCTTTTAGAGCTGATGGGCAAAATAGTATGGCTGAGGCAAGGTAGGATTTGATAATGAGGTTTCATCTCGTCATGGGCGGACTGAAAAGCAGGAGGGCGAAAACGCTTTATGGGTGTTTTCCCAGCTGGCAAATATGACAAATTTTTGGATCAGCTACTAGAAAAATTGGTTGTTACAACTAGTCATCAGCAACAAGTGAAAAATACTGATGACTAACAGTGGCTCCATTTGGGGAGGGCAGCTCCTTTTCAGGAGGTGTCCAGAATTTTAGATCTTTGGCTTATGAATACCAGTGCCTTACCCATTAGCGCAAAATTTCATTCTTCCTTGATGCTATTTCTGAAAAGTGACAGCATGATTAGCATCAATGATATTTCTACCTACCCCACTACCTTTCCTAACATTTTTTCTTCTCCTTGGCGCATTTGGACTAGCAGCCTTTTGACAATGCATATTTTTCTTTTTGCAAAATGAACCTATCTAACTCTACACTTATATCTGCTGGGAGTTTAGATTAAACTGATGAACTCCTTCATTACTCTACCTACGCTAGATCAATTGTCAAGATTAAGCTGTTTGACAGGATTTTTTTCTCTAATCTAAAACATGAAATTTAAAAGATGATCAAATCAGGATTAGACAGTCTGATTTGTCATGCATTTGCGGCATAAAAGACAAGTTGCACACAAATATTATTCTGCATGAAATGGAAACTAGGAAAAACACGGCTAAGATGCATAATTTGTTTTTCATCCCCGTTTCCCTCTTTGGTTCTGTTTTGGGTGTGTGGAACCAGTATCTTTTCCTAATCTACTCTCTGTGATAAGTCAATCTTACACAATGTTGACCATCTTTTTCACTCACTAACTTATCAAAAATTTAAATTTAAACATGTTCAGCTATGATTAGGCTAGATAGCTGAACAAGACACTTGAGTACTAGTAGCGGAATTTAGACTTGCGCGCTTTCCGAAAGACTATTTTTTGGAACATGGAGCTTTTTCCTATTTTTCAACCGCCCTCTTTTCTATCTTTTACTGTTTTTGACTTTTCTGTTTATATATTTTTCAAACAATGGTATATACAATGAATGAAAGTGTTTCAAACTAAAAAATCTTGGAAATGGCGAAATTTAAGCATCTTATCCTCGTAGGGATCTCCTATCACTCTCGGCCCACTCAACTCCTGAAAAGAGAAATTTGGAAACTTTTCTCTTTCTAATATGACATAAGGATTCATGCAAGAATCCTTGAACAAACCAGTATCTTCCCGTTGTACCTCTTTGTATATCTGATTTCCACTCCTTTCTTTACTGTACATCTTCCTCAAGTAATGCATATACTCTTGGTCATTTTTGAAATAAATAATGACATCATCAAGGTATGTAAAAATGCAGAAATTCAGGACTGGAAACATGGCTTTCATGAGCATATTTTTGATATCAGGTGGTTTTGCAATTCTGAGTCTGAAGTTAGAACTACTTCCAGCATACTGAAAAAAATCTTTAAGCTGTCTACTTTGCAAGGGAATCTTTTCACTATAACCTGAAACATCATCTTGCAAAAACATATGATTAAAAGCACTTTTCATTGGCATATAATGATCTTGGGTATAAAGGACAAAATTTCTATTATAGGGATGTGCATTAGTTTTTCTAAAATCAAAACAGACCCTATGACCAGTTATTTTATCTCTGATTATTACTGATTGGTTCAGATTGTTATATTTTCTCTTGTCGAATTTTTTTCTTAAAGGAATAGTAGTGACATAGTGTTTTTCCCTATTTTCCCGGTATGAAATGGTATTCTGCACGAGATTGCTAATTCTAGCACTTCTAAGTTTTTTGGTGAAAAGACAGAATATGAGCCAATTCAAGTAACTCAGGTACATTTGGATTGCAGCTATCATATTTGCTCATAAGAAGTTTATCAGGAATTTTTCTTGGAATTTGGGCTGTTATGGCTACAGTCAAAGTTTCATTTGCAGTGGAAGAGTTATGTGATGGTAAATCTTTGAGGTATGGTAGAAACATTAAACTTCCCTGCTCCTGAGTTCCAAACAGGTTCTTGATATGTAGGTCTTCTAAAGCCTTTACCCTAAAGAAGTTTCCGAAGGTTACTGCTGATGTTTGACTGAGTTTTGAGCAATTCGCTTGATAGTACATAAGGGTTTGTGCTTCTTTCTCTATTCCTATTTCAGAAGGAACATACCTACTTTCCTCAAGACATAGCTGCCTATGATCATGGTAGTTTTGATTATCTAGTTCATCATAGAGAATCAGGGGCAGCTGATGTGGTGGGTCTAAGTTTGCCTCAGTTTCTTGAGATTGTTCTTTCATGTCCTCATCAGTATAGAGAATAAAAGAGTTTAGGTCAGAATGCACGTAGTACATTGGAATGTTATCTGGTCTCTCTTAGCTACTAATCATGTATTTCATGTGTGACTCTCGATAGAGTATTCTTGTTTGGTCAAACACAGGAATGGTGGCGAAAGACATATCCAGTTGAATATTCCCTTGGAGCTTGGCTCCCCAAGATCTGGATAGAAGCATTCCGTACTTGGGGGGAATGTCAGCCACTACTATGTCCATGATTAGATGTTTCACAGGTATTTGGGCCAGACTAAAACAAAGGTCTTTGATCAAACCTAGGCATTTGACTCTACTTGAATCGAATGAATACAAGTCTTTGTATGGTCTTGTGATTTCCAGGCCTAGTCTCTCCATTACAACTTTTGGCATAAGATTATGCGAGGCGCCGGAGTCTAGCATGGCATTGTGAAGGATTTGGTCGTGGATATTTAAACTGATGTAAAAAGGAAGAGTGGTTCCCTCTTGGAATTTTCCTTCTAATTTTGGATCAAACAACACTTCAGGGGTGTCATCAGCTAGATTAAGGGTGTTGGCATCACTTCCCATATTCAAGACTTTCAACACTTGGGACTTGTAAGAGTTTTGGGTGATCATCTTGGTAAGAGGCATGGTGATATTTATCTTGGCCATCTCACCCTCAAAAATAAAAGGTAGTTGTAGTTTAGATATGTTTGTTTCAGATTTTTCAACCATGACCTTCTCTATGTTCTGAGTTTGCTGGGTCTGTTTCGGGATTTTGTTTACCACAGCCACCTCGGGAATTTTTGTAGAAGTACTAGGAGTATCTGAATCAGGGTTAGTTTGGGTAACTCTATCTTTGTTTTGTTCATTTTTCCCGACTATGATTTTGTTGTTGTTGACTGCTTTCTTAAGGATGGTATCAGGGGTTTTAGCAGTGTCTGATCTACCTTTCTTGGAGTTGTCTTGATTTTTCCTGCTTCTAAGGTCATATTGCTTGTGAGCTTCTATTATGGCATTTTGGAAATCTATGGTAGGATCCTTTGGATCTTCATAGTTGGTTTCATCCTGATTTGGAGAGAAGAATGATTGTTCTTCTTCTGTGAGATACACCTCACTCTCATTATCAGACCCTATGAGGTTCAAATGACTTTCATCAATGGGTTCTGTATCCCTATCATCTTCTTCCACATAATTTTCATTGAATGGTGGCCTAATTTGTTGGTCATTTTCCCTGGGTCTTTTTTGAGGCTGCTCCCTCCTAAAATTTTGGTTCCGATTTCTGATTGGAGGGTTTGGCTGATTGTCCCTAATAGGGGCCTTTTCATTTATCCTTTCCCACATTTTGGCCATGGTCTTGACTAAGTCATCTATTCTAGGATCTAGGGAAGGAGATGAAGTGGAGACCTCATCTCTATATGTGACTTTTCTTTCTGATCTAGTCCTAGCTCTTTTTTCTGCTAAGTTGGCTTCTTCTTTTATGGCTATTTGTTGCATTTCCTCTAAGGTAGGGGGATCCTTGTCTCTCAGATGATATGTCATGTCTGGATCAAAACCCTCGGGGAATTTCGCTAAGGCTAAACCAAGTGGGGGTTTGAAGTGAGGTGGGAGGGCATTATACGCACTGTTGAACCTAGTGCAGTATGCCTGGACACTTTCCCCATTTTCTTGTTTTAGGTTGTTATATTCTGATAGGATTTGAATAGGGTTCTTTTAGACTTCCCACCTGTTTCTGAAGACTTGACATAGTTCTGGGATGTTGTGGATGTTGTTTTGAGGCAAGCTTTTGAACCATGTTTTGGGTTCCCCACCCAGGCTTTGGGCGAATATTCTCATTCTGACGGTCTCGTCTTGTACTTCCAGGTATTCAAAAGCATCGCTAATCCTACTTATATGCTGTTGATTTGTGGCTGTGTCTTCTCCGGTAAAGTGTGGGATTTTGTCTTGATATTTATTTGGGAGAGGAGCCAAAGGTAGTGGCAACACCAAAGGTGCGTACCAGGTTGCCATGACGGGAGCTAATGGATGATGTACAAGATGAGGGCTTGTGGGATGGGCTGAGGTGGTTTGAATAGTAGTGGTTCGGATAGGTGTGGCGGATGTACTTGGACTAATGACATGGTTTTTAGCAGATCTGGGATGGTATGAGCCAAAGTGATGGAGAAGCTGAAAGTCGGGGGGTGTGGAAGGTGAGGCTTCTCTACTAGGACTCTGTGGTGGGTCTAGGGGTTCAAGATCATCAAAGTTTATCTTACTATGTGACTTGCTTCTGAAAAGAGTTCTTGTTGATTCTAAATCAAAAGAGGAATCTGGCAAGGTAATAAGATGTTCAGGTACTGATCTTGTTTTACGGATGGACCTATCAGTAGCTAGATTGTCAGTTTCGGAAACTTGCCACAAAATCTTCTCTGGGTCATCTACTATGATAGGGGGATTTGGGTCTGGATGGGATTTGGTGTTGATTCTTCGTGAAGCCAGATTTCGGATCTAGAGTTTAGAGAGGTTGATATTGGTGAATATTTTGGATGGATGGCCTCTCTAAAGTTCTACTAAGGTGAAGGATGGTCAAAAATAAAAGGGATGGATTAGTGGAGTCTCCAGGTGGAACTTGGTTGCTTTTGTGAAGATATAGCTATGGTCCACCACCAATAACTAATCTGGAAATGTTTTTTTAAGATTTTTCTGAGTTCTTATGCGCATCTTATGGTTTGTTAAAGTATTCTAAACTTGTTTCAACACTTTGCTAGGGTGGTGAGAACAAAAAGAGTTTACTCTAAATGAGCCTATGGACTGCTTGCTTGTTTAAGTATCTAAAGGACTAAAGAGTCTATAAGAGTTTGCTAGACTGTCATGTACTCAGTGTCCCACCATCTCCCGCTATGTTAGTGAGCGATGGGATAGGTCGATCGGATAGTAACCTAGAGTTCGGTAAAATAGTAAGGCCTACTGGAGGCTAGTGGAGTTGCCAGGTGGATTTTTAGTTGTTTTGAGGTATATGTGTATGGTCCACCACCAATACTGTCAAAAACCAATCTAAGGGAGCTTTTTTGGGGTTTTATGATTTTTATGTAGTCTTAAGGTTTGGAAGAGTTTCCTATAACTGACTCATCATTTTGCTAAGATGGTGAAGGAGCTATTTTCTACTCTTCGGACAACACTTAAGTTTTCTAATTTTGAATGAGACTTCGAGAGTTACTAAGGAGTACTTATATTGTCACTAACTCAGAAGGTCCCACCATGATCGCCATTATGTTAGTGAGCGGTGGGATAAGTCAGTCAGATAGTATTCTCAAAGGTCTCTAAAGATTAGAGAAACTAAGCTTGTTTATTACTCAGTGTCCCACCGTGATCACCATTATGTTAGGTTCCCGTGATTTGGCTTATTGGCAAGCCAAATGACAGTGTAACATCAAACCAAGCTTTGGAGCCCGAGGACCTAGCCTTCCTGGACTCAGAGAGGGCTCTCTCTATTTGTGTAAGGGATATCTGTGTGTTTGTTTATTGTGTTCTGATTTTAGGCTAGTTATGAAGTAGGTTTTTGGTTATGGTTTTTTAAGTTGTGAGGGATGAAACTGATCAAAGATATAAGATAGGTAAAAATATCTCAGATTAACTAGGCTATGGGGTCGAAGAGGTCAAGAAAGCTATCAGACAGTGATACAAGGCTGTTGAAGGGCCGATTTGATTCAAGGTAGAAAGGATCTTTGGGCAAAATGGAACAAAATGGACATCAAGTTTGTGAAAAACAAAGAGTTTCAAGCATAACTAGTTTAATAGCTAACATAAACATGGTAGGGAAAACCATTAATCATGCAATATGTAACTGTAAGCTAATCAATACATAGAAATAAACATTCAAGCCATGCACAGAGGTATATGACCCTCTAACTTTGGGAAATGACTATCAGACTTTGGGGAAAACACTTAAGACGGACAAACAACTTAACTTACTATGCTGGAACGCCTAAACATAGTATTTCAAGTCATTGGGCACTTTGAAAACAAGATTTTCATAGTCTTAGACAAAGGGCTAGATCGGAACTAGGCCTCCTTGGTTCAACAAAATGATAATCTAATCAGTCAAAGAGAAATTTCATGGATGGAGCTATAACTAGCCATACGTAAGCAGGGCATACCGTAAATCATACCTAGCATGTATAAAACCATGAATGAAATAAGCAACAATATCCTTAAGTTATTAAAGAGCAATCAAGAATTCTTTAATGTGACTAAGGAAGAAGAAAACATGGAAGCTATGAAGAAACAGGAAATTTGAGGTGCCTCCAAGGGCATATCTCAAATTTTTTCTCTACTGATCTATAGCAAGCAAGAAACATGTATTCATGAATGAAAACTAGAAGACAACAACAAAGCAAGAGACACTATACCATTCTACCAAGTCATGGAATCCAACAACAATCCTTCTTCACTCATCCAAGAGCATCCAAGAGGCAATCCAAAAGCATAAGACAAGTATTTCTTCCAAAGCTTGTATGACCATATATTGCTTCTCTTCTCAAGTTCAGCCTTATTTTACAATGAAAGTCTTTGGAATATATAGGCTCAAGTGAGGAAAACCTCATGGTTCAACTTGCTCTCCCATTGTCCTAATCAAAATATCTAAACTTGTCCTCAAGGCTTTGCAAAGCCCAAGGCACAAAATATCTCATAAAATATCTAGAAAATTCTAAAAAAGGAAAAATAATTGACTTTGCATCATTTTCCATGTGCAAAAATAGCTAAACGCACATTTGGAAAAAGCAATTTTTAAAGGTTCAAATTTTACAAAAATATTCAAAATTTGCATCAGCAAATGGTCCTCTGACTTGCTGACAACATTTGGCAGCCTTCCCGATGTCAAAACGAGGCTCATGATAGCTCGTTGGAAATATCTACGTTTCTAATTTCTGGAAAAACTTAAAATTTCCCAATATGATTCCTAGAAGTCCTCCAAAAATAGGACTGTGTGTAAAAAACTAGAAAATAAACCTTGCTGATAGACGGGGCAGAATGTTGAAAAAGTGAGTGGTTTTCGCCATTTTGGGGAAGAAAATGATCTTCAAATGTTATGAAAATTGTTGAGTATGTGCCCCTGAAATTATGGCATCCAATGATACCATTCTCATCCCATAACGATCTCCCAAATTGAAATGGCGAAGCCCCTGAGTTTTGGCCAAAAACCCAAAAATGTCAAAAAACAAGATTGAGTCAAAATTTGCTCAATTTTGGTGAGCAAGTCCCTCAAGGCTTTTTAGAAACATGTATAGAAGCTCGGGCCAAAATTCTAAGCCTAGAGGTGTCTTTCTCCCTTTTTCTCACCGGGCGCACTCTTTGGGCAGTTTCGAGCTTTTCATGGTATTCTTCTTCGTTGTTTTGGCATTCTAGATTTGGTGAAGAAGTCATGGCCCCTTGCCTAGGAGAGGCAGCTAGCACACGCTTTGGAGAATTCCCTTCATGATCTTTATGCTATTTTTCTGTCTCATAAGGCTACCCCTTTTCTCGTCCTTGTTCATCACTGTCTCACATTTACTGTCAATCACTGTTTGATCAAGGTAGAATTGGTTTTCAAATGCTGTGTGTGGTGCCTCCGTGATATCATGTCCCTTTACCTCCCAAAACACTGTCCTTTCCTCCCTTTGTAATCCAAACAACCAATATTTATGATAAGCACACAGTTCAACAAAAACAAATACACAACCAAAGGTGACTGTGTTATAGGCAGAGTCATCAAACTCCTTGTGTTTGGTGTAAGCACAAAAGACCTGTAGGAGTTCAAACAATAAAATTTTTCCTTAACTACAACACTTCCCTCTTTAAACTCTACTGTCCCTTACACTAATTTTGACAAAAACACCTCTAACTGATTACACTGCTTTCTCACTAAGGTCTGTCTATGGTCAAAGGGCAACCATGACCTTACTCTTCATCACACCGAGGCAGACTTTGAAAAATGGTCAAGTGATACATGTATGATCACAGTGGTCGAAATTAGGATAAATGTTTCAATTTTCAAATGCTAAGCTTCCACCTTTAAAACAAGGCCTTTATCTCTCATCATTCTTTGAGGGCAGTCATTTGGCTTCTTATATCAACAGAAACGCATCAATTTTATTTATGCAATCCTTGGGTTTAATAGCAACACATTAATTTCTAGTTCCAAAAATAAGCACTTCTCCCTCAAAAACTCAGCATTGTGATTTAGACTTATGAACTTCAACACTTTTTCCACCATTTGACAGTTTTTTAAAAGAGTGTGGAGGTGCATAAATCCCTTGAAGCTTGATGATGTCGCCTTGCTGGAGGAAAGGAGTGGTTTTACCACTTGTTGGAGGCGTTTAGACAATGCAAAATGTGCGTGGCGCGTTTGGATGGAAGAGCGTCGCGCAAGAACGAGTGTCAAGTCATCTGTCAGGCCGACAGGACCGGCCCTTACAGGCGCGCCACGCGCCTGTGTATTTCTTTGTAAAAATTTGACCTGAGCGCGCCGCACAGACTTACAAGCGCGCCGCGCGTTTCTTTAGCCTAAAAAACTTTGTTTATTTGCCAAAAACTACTTCCTCTGGTCTCTTGGATCACAACAGGAGTATTTTTCTTGTTCTTTGAGGTTTACAAAATGAATTTGCCACGGTCCTTTTCCCTTTAAATGAAAACAAAACAAACACCCTTGGGCTTATACTTGTAAGGGTTTTTTGGACTTTTTTACTCTTTTAAACAACACCTTGTTTGCTTTTGACAACCCAACTATTTTTAACTATTGGCAAAGAATGTGCATGTATTTGAAAGAGCTTAAATAGGTATTAACCTCTTCACTTCATAAAAACATTCAAAAGGTCAAACTTTGTTCACTGTGCCTATATGTTTGAAAAGTGATTTCTTTTGCTTGCTTGGAAGGAGAATGACTCAAAGTCACCTTGTGGAGGTAGCTGCATGTTTCCAACTGATGCTCCCTTCTGACTGTGGATAAAATTTGTTGGGCATTTTAAGTACAAGCTCTTTAGTTTCTTCTGTGAAAGGGGTCAGCACAAAACCTGAACTGTTATTTATTTCACCTTTTTTTGAAAAGCAACTTATTTAGAGCTTTTGGATAGGAACATCCTTTTGGAGAATTTGAACCTTTGAATGTTCTAATAGAGAGAAAACTGCCTCCCCATTTTCAAATTGTAACAGTAGATCGCCTTGACTTGTTTTCTTAGGCATACTGCCTTCCTTTGTGACAGTGGAATACATACTTTTCTCTTAATGCTCTGGAGTTAATGATGCCCACTGCTAATGAATGAAGGAGGCCTTTCACTTGGCAAAATATCTGGTGTTTTGTCAACCTTCTATCTCAGCCATATGAAGGCTGCCTGATGAAAATATTGACAAGGGTTTCTTTCACACATGATGACAGGCAGAAAAATTGTGAAGAACGCTACTGCTCTTACCTCTGCTTTCAATCATTACTTTTCCTTTAGAAAAACCCTAGTCACTGTCTCATTGTTCAAAAACAAATCTGTCCTACAGTCATTTGCAAATCTTAAAACCAACCTTTGGCCATCGCCCTCTGCTTATAGATGAAGGAGGCGCTTTAACCCTTTGCTTATAGATGAAGGAGGTTCTTTGGTCTTTAATATTTTCAGCCCCCTGACAGTGTGGTTTTTCCTTTAACTGTCCTTTCAGGCCTTGAATATGGTCGCATGAGCTTGCTGAAAAAATCTTTGCCCTGTGCTGCATCTTATGGCTTGAGATCACATTGAGAAGTAGTTGTCTTCTCATGTGGCGCTAAAAATTGTCTTCTGAGATGCTGGTATGTTTCCTGTCTTTGAAAGATCCATCAAACACTGTAAAACACCTAAAATCAGCTTGAGATTATGGTCTATGTATTGCTGAGACTTAAGGGTGTATTAGTGGTGCGAATTAGGGTTGTGACCAACGTTATTAGCAGAGTGGGAGGTCTGTTATGACTGGTCTATAGCAGATGGAGGTTTTTTTGGCTCTTGGATAGTTTGCCAAGGGTGAAATGTCTTAAAGCGCCACTTCCTAACTTAGGGGAGACTGCTTGAATAGATGTGGATTGTCCTTTTAGAGTTGATGGGCATACTAGTATGGCTGAGGCAAGGTAGGATTTGATAATGAGGTTTCATCTCGTCATGGGCGGACTGAAAAGTAAGAGGGCGAAAAATTTTTATGGGTGTTTTCCCAGCTGGAAAATATGAAAAATTTTTGGATCAGCTGTTGGAAAACTTGGCTGTTACAACTAGTCATCACCAACAAGTGAAAAATACTGATGACTAACATATCCTCATGTATGTGTGTTAATTGATGATGCATGCTTTTAATATTGCTTCTAAATCATGAATTTATTTCCACATATGAGTACAGTATATTTGAGTCTTATGTTTTAGAACATTACATAAGCCGTATTGAATCTACAATTAACTTATACATGACATCATATATAGATTCATAGTAGAGAAGAGAATTAGAAATTTTCTTTGCAAGAGGTTTGAATGTCAAGATCAGTGTTGTAGGTTTTCTCCATGATTGAGAAGATGAATTCCACTAGACTCAGGCTCGAGTATTCTTTGGAAGGAGCCACAAATTTTGTGGCATGAAAGATCCACATGGAGGAAGTATTAGATGAAAATGGGTTGCTATATTACATCAAGACAGATGTAGTAAACCCCCAAAAATTGATGCCCAAGATATCGCTCAGTGGAAGAAGGATGTAGCTAAAGAGAGGAGGATCATATTGGCGGGATTTCGAGACATATTGTATCGAATATCCCAAGGAAAGAAAATAAACTGACATATTCGTTTGAGAACAATAGTGACCACAAGAAGATGGCACTCAACTACAAGCTTCAGACTATCAAGATGCAAAAGAATGACATAATTATGTAATCTCTGAGCAAGTTTACATTGTTTCGTGATGAGCTTGGCGGGGTTGGTGTGATTTTCCCTAAAGAATATTTCGTAGCTCTATCTTTTTTGGCTCTTATTATGTGAATGGTAGAGACAAATAACCAATTTGGGAGCATTTATGGTCTAATATCGTGCAGGAAGACATCAGGTGGAACAACAGAGATGAGACCTCATCCAAAGAAGAGGAAGAGGACCTTGCATTAGACAGCAAAGGAAATAAATTCAAGGGAAATAAGTACCCAGTTGAGGAGGGAAAGAAGAAACACTTTTCCAATATCAAGTGCTTTCACTGTCATGAATTCAGACACTATGCCACAAAATGTCCACAGAAGAAGGAAAGTTATAAGGAGATTGTAGTAGCAGCAGTAGGTGAAGCTCTAGCTTCATAATTCAAGCTTGATTTTACTCTAACTGCATGCATGGAAAGGACATTAATGTGAAGCATGTGGTATCTCGAAAATGGTGCATCTTTCTACATGATAGGGAATATAGATTACTTTAGTTACTTGGAGGAGAAAGACCTCAAGCAGAACATTGAGTTTGGAGATGATGGGAGATATAACGTGACTGGTATCGATACAATAAATTTTCAGAGGGATTCTGAAACCCCTATTAGACTCATATATGTGATGTTTGTTCTAGGAATAAAGAATAATTTTGTTTCAATCATGGTATAGGAAGACCGTGGCTACGACGTGAAATTCAAGAAAGGAAAGGAATTCTCGAGACACATCGCCATAGGAAAAGCGAAAAAAATTAGTGTGTGAGTCAAGAACCCATATGCACTTTAGGTAGAGTATGCATGTAAAGCCCTAAGGTGCAAGGCAAAGGTTAGAGACTTGGTGGTTGAGAGGGAGCATGATTTACCTCTCAAAATGGAGCTTCAGAAGCAGCCTCAACAAGTTGTGGAGGAGCCATAATTGGAGAAGTAGAGAGGAGATAGAGTGGAAAAATCCACCCAAGAAAATACCTCCAGTAGGGGGATATTTAGAGCTAAGTGAGTAAAGGGAGCACATGCAACCATACCTCCAGGTGTGAGGTGGGGTGATGTGAAGCAATAGTCCTAAGAGTTGCAGAAATTTGGGCAGGTTCCATTGAGTTTTTTTTGTCTCATGGATCATTAATTTACTACAGGGGCCCACAGTATTAAGTAGCAGGAGGATAAGTTTCAGTAATATACTGAAGAGTGCAGAGAATTGTTGACAACAAAGCAAGAGGATCAATAGCATATTTAGCAGTAGCACAATTTTCCCAGTAGAGAGTAGCAGATTAATTTAATGATTATTTTTATTTATTTATATGTATGCTTTTTAGTTTCATATGTTGTAGTAGGAGCAACAACAAAGAGAAGTGTTGCATGAAATACATTACAGATATGTTGGATTGGGGTATAGATGTGAATCCCTTTCTTTCTGAGATGGAGTGTTGAAAAATGAGAGCAAGAAAATCCTGATTTAATTTTCCCTAGAATTAAATTAGGAGAAAATCGAAATTCCACATCACAAGACAACTTGAATGAGTTAATTTAGTTGTTATAAATCAATTATAATAGTTAATTCGATTTGTGCGCTTAACTTGAGTTGTGTATAGTTTTTATCACTCTGTAATTTTTGAGGTTGCAGGAAAAATCACAAAGGTAAACGTAAAACCACTTTGGAAATTGGGAATATGGCCCTTCCAGTTTCAGAGAGGGATCTCTCTTTATGATTTACCTTTTTTTGTTTAAGATATTAGGCTCGCTATATATTTTGTTGTTATTTTTTTTAGATTTTTTGGTTTATTAATGCCATAATTTACCATTGGGCTATGGAGTCAATTACTTAAATATGTATATGTTTTTTTCTTTAAAGGTAGATTTCACAAGGCAAGGTAGCCAATTCAATTGTATCTTGTAAGCTAAATGTGATGGAAAATAAGAATATTTAGAGAATTCATTTACTTAACTTTAGTTGAAAACATCAAATTTATTCAAAGCCAGAATCAGAGTGTGCTTTAAAACAAATTTTTTTCTTAATTTTCTTTTGAATAAAACAGAATAGAAAAAATGATGAATAACTTTGGAAATACATAAACACAAAAGAGAATCACTTCACTAATAACTCGGCACAAGAATCGTGTGAAAGAGTTTTCTTTATTACTGAAATGCCCACTAGAACTTTGTGGAATAGCTTTACAATAGTCTTCCTTGACAAAAAATAAACCTCTACTACTTCGAACTAAGAAGTATTTGTAAGCTTTGTACAAAAAATATCATGATCTAAAGATGAAGATAAAGTTTAGAAATATTTAACAACTAATTATGACAATTAATACACAAACATAGGAATGCTAAAACTATTCTTAATGTTGGCACTAACTTCGAGGAAAATTGTTGATGAATTGGCCCCAAAATGTGCTGCCTTGATGTATGTTTGTTGGAGATGGAAACTTTTTACTCAATGGTGTCATACAATTTATCCCATATTTCATCACTAGGTATAGAAACATTAATTAACTTTCTATAGACTTCATCTGCTTCAGTATATTTTTCAAAATTTGGCTTGTTGATGAAAATGTGTTTAATTTCATGTTTGATTGTTAAATCAAACTCCAAAGATTCTAAGGGAGCTTTCCTTGTGATATGCCCTTTGATGCCTGAAAATTTGGATTTGTTTGATGCAATAGTGTATATCTTTTGGCTGTAATATTCAAGGCTGGTTAATCTTTCATTCAATTCTACTAACACTAGAAATCCTATCTGGTTCAGCAAATTGAACTTAATATGAAATATCTGGAGAAAAGTTTGCAAAGTCTGACACTTAGTCTCCAATTGGGTCATCAAATTCCTCGTTTGCAATACCTTTATAATCTCTAATATAAACTTTATCCTGTCTATAATATGGATTTGTTCTAATTCTAATTTGGTCTTTGAATTCAATTCTTTAATCATGGATGAGGTCTCCCGTAGTTTTTTTCCCAATGTTGTTCTAACTTATCTTATTGTTGTCTTGCACCTTTCAATTAACTCTTCTTGCTCAAAAATTATCTGAATGGATGGCCAAAATTTAGTTATGGCTTGATTAATTTCTAGCCAAACATTCTCCTTGGATTGCGCCAAATTTTGAGCCATTAGTGACTCATTTTCCAGTTGTTCAACTTTCTTGGAAATTTGGTGAGATTTTTGCATCTCAACTACATAGAGGGTGTCATTTTTTATCTTCTTTCCTTCCAAATTCTTTAGCTTATCCTGTAGTTTGTCATTCTTTTGTCTCTGAATAGTGAGGTCCTGTATAAATTTTCTGAAATCACTTGATGCTGATTTTGAATCTCTGATTGTTCTTGCAACTACAATTGGTATAGTTGTTACTGGAGCTAGGGCTAATTGTGCATCCCGTTATTTTTCCCTTAGTAATTTTTCAATTTTATCCTCCATCTCCTTAATCTGTACATTTTTCTCAATAATCAGTTTGAGCATGTCTTCTTTCTGTTTCTCATTTTCTTATATTTCCTTTACTTGTGGATCCTTTGTAGATGGTAACTTAAGATATTTCCTAAGTGTTGCTATCTCTGCATTCCTCCACTTCAAAATTTCTTCCACTACTTCTACATAACTCAGATCATATCCCAGTTTTATCACCAAGTCCTCCAATAATTTGAATTTGTTTTCCTTTGCCAATAAGTAGATTTTCTCCAGCTTTAACTGTGTCTGGAAATTAATGAGTGATGTCCTTATTTTCAAGCTGCCATAGTAGTGTTGGTCATGGTGGAGAAAAGAATTTCTCTATAATTTCTATGCATATACATTTGATCTATAGGATGCATCTATTTTTCATCAAATGAGAATATATTTTTCTTGTAATATAAAGGGGGTTTTGGAAATGACACTTGAGCCTGTAAGAATCCCATATGCATTATTCCTTTCACACTGTCAAATGTTGTTGATAATATATGCTGGGAAGTAGAGGTCTACATCCATAATTGTGCATATGTGTTGACCTTGAGTACTTCATTTTTCTATTTAATTTCTAAGAACTTATCGAATATGTTGGGATCATCTTGGTTTTCACCCAATTCAGTTGACTACACTATTTCTGAAATATCATGCGAGGTTGAGGAGGATGGAGTATTAGGGAAAATATCCTTTGACCTGGTCAAAACCTGTGAACCAACCATGAAAATGGTGTCCTATCCTTCTTCGTTCTGAATGATGTCTTCTTTAGTGTCTATCTTCTGCCTTTTCTAATAAATGATGAATTATTTGGAACTAATTTCTGTAACTAACGAAGATGTTTCTTCCATCGTTATTTTTTCTTGCTTATTTTAAGGAACTAGAGTTTGGGAGGTGAATATTGAAAAAATATGCTCCTCAGCTTCATGTAATATATTCTCCTCCCACTGGTCTTGATTCATAATTTCTCGATCTCTAGTCTAGGAGTATGATTGTAAGTTATAGTTTTTTTCTTCACCCTTAAATCAGAGACTATGCTAAATGGGTCATATGACTAGGTGAAACTTGGCTGGAACTTCATCTGTTTAAGTATTAAATCTGCCTTGTTTCTTGTTGTTTTGGTATTGCATATAAAATATCCCACTTTTGTCTTCATTTTAAATTGTCACTTCCTTTTACCTGAAACAAACTGGATTTCATCCATATTAATCATTTTCCTTATATATTCTAGAGAAAAAATCCTCATTGGAACATATTTGGGCAACTTGTAAGGAGCTAGTTCAAATCCATACACTCTTATTTCTATATAATTTTGGTATAGGTACCACTCTCCAGTCTTGGTCTGGTTACATAAATGTAAAATTATTTTGATCTCTGAACTGATTTTTGGCTCACTTTCATTGTTGAGAAGCCCTACAGTTGTATGAATAAAAATATCTATTAATTCTACAAAACTAAACTTTGTTGAATGTCTTCTTACTAATGAGGTCTAATGTATCACTGATTGGTTTATTCCTTGATTATATTGTCTGTGCAATGTTATCAGAAATTTTTCCCCCTGCTGAAAAAGAAACATGTAGACTAATACAAAATCATATTTAAACATGCCTTATGTAGTGATACTCATCAATTTTTCATGAATATTATCAGCCAAAAAGTGACTGAAATTAAACATGAATTCTGGCTAATGCTCCTTGGAAAAAATGGATAGAAAGCCTAGAATAATCTCATCCACCCACTCGTTTGACTAGTGTCCGAATAGGAAAGAAAATAAAGCAATAATCTATTTGGTTTTCTCTGGGAACATGGAAGTTGGATAGGCGGGGGGGGGGGGGGGGGGGGGGGGTTGTTGGGGATTTGAGCATCTTAAGGGAGGAAAATATCGAAAATTTTGGCTCTCTGAGGGAAGGTGGGCTTATGGTACAAATCCATAAGGGAAACTGCAGAAAATGGCCGAGGGACTCATTCTCGGGAATGAGTAAAATATTATTGATGGTTTTAGGTATAATTGTGACTAGAATGTCCCCATTCTGGGCCACAATGGTTCTCTGAACACGATTATATCTAACTTGACACCACATGAAAAAGTCAGGGAAATGGTGAGTATGTGGAAATGTAAAAAAAGGTAACATGGATTCACAAAGAATGATCTCATCCACTTGGTCTAGATAATTTTGTTTTAACCATTGGTGTAATTTTAACAAGTCGAATTCACATTCGGTATATGTGATCTTATAATACTAGTCTTCCAGGGGCATATTGTTGAGGTCCAAGGTGATTGAGGACTTAGGATTATCCTCATTTTTTGATTTTCTATTGGTGGATTTACCCTTTCTCTTTGGTGCCATGTTTGAGGATTTTTAGGAAGACAACAGGTGACAGAGACTTGGCATGAATAGGTAATTGAATCCTTGTTGATTATAGTGGGTGCCGAATTTGCTGGAGATGAAAAGTGTTGGTAATAGTATGAGCTTGTAGGATTTGAGATCAGTACCTTTAATAAAAATAGTAAGAGTGTAGTTAGGAGAATCACGCAGGATGAGACCATATTGATTTATAACACTAAGATTTATTACTGTTGTGGTTAGTCGCATTATAGAACTATTCTTTAGAGGAATAAATTCTAAAATGGTTTAATCAGAAACGAGAAATTTGCAATAGGTTGGTGTGTAATGGGAAATTTTCAACTATAATGGGCAATGAGCAAATGGAGGAATGACAAGTGGCGAAAAATAGTTGGAGGAAAACCAAAGATGAGAGATGAAATGGTGGGCCTTTAGCGAGAGCGGAGCAGAGAGAGGTGGGTTTCAGAGTGGGGGGTGGTGGTATGTGGTATTGAGTGAGGGTTGCAAAGTCATGAGTGACCTCCATGTTGTTTGGGGCTCGAGAAAAGAAATACTGCTTTTCAGACCCCCCCCCCCTCGCCTACCCACCATTGACTAGATCTGGGAGAGGGGGTTGCGAGGTTAATTCCTCGCCGTTGATCCAGGCAGGGAAGATCATGGCCCTTGAAACATGCATTTGCTATAACACAAGCCAGAAAAATATTTTTTCTCTTTCCGAATTTATTATGAAACCAAAATTTAACATTAATACTTTATTACAAATTTCTAATCATGTTTAAATGACATGATTAATTTTTATAAGTAGGATTAATATATTCTAAAACATGTTTGATTAACCCTAAGGGCCCATTTTGTCTTGCAATCCCATTTTATTTGTAAAAGAGTTTTTTCCTAATTTCTATGCTAATCAATTGATTTAATTAATTAATTTGGTTTAAACATTTGGACTAATTCTTTCGCCTATCTATCTAATTTTAACCAAGTTTAAATATTTTGGCCAAATTATTCTCTAATATAAAAAATAAATTTAAATGTGTATGATCATGATTATATTGTATGATTCAAATAAGGATCTTTGATTGTGGCATTTAAACAAGTTGCACGCAAAAACCCTAATTTATTTTTCAATGAAAAAACTGTTTTTTTTACTAGTGGCATTTGAACTTGCCCACTTTATACTTGTTTTTCGTTTCATGGGGTTCTTTTCATCATCTTTTTTTCATTCTTTTATTCCATTTTTATTTTATATACCCTATTTTTATTCATTTATTTATTTATTTTTTATAAAATCATCTGAATAATGCAATATTATTTACAATTTCACGTGAACTGAAAGAAAGTGTTCAATCACAATTTGATCCTATGAATCATAGGACCCTAATAGTGGCTCCAACTAGGGATGGAACCCTCCCTGTGATGTGTAAATAATGTTGTATATTAGTAGCATTGAATCATTTTCTTCAGTATTTATTTTGCATTTGAATTGTTTTGTTTTTGTTGTAGTTATGGTTGCAAATTCATTAGGAGCTTAGTGACTTCCCTTCGGGCTTCAAATTTTGATATAAGCCACCCACTGATGAAAGTAAAAAATTAATATTTACAATGGTTTGAATGAGAAGTGCTTCTGTGCTTAAGAGAAATAATGTTTGAGCATTATGCCATTAACAGTTCCACCAAGCAGTTCTGCTCCAGTCAGGTGATTTAGGAAAAATGCATTATTGCCTTTGTAAGCATCAATTGTGTAAGGTCCCTTCCATAAATTATAAAATTTTCCATGCTTATCCTTATCTTCATTTATGGAATCCCATTTTAACACATTGTCTCCTATCGGAAAATCATCGACTTTTGTTCTTCTATCATAGATATTCTTGGTGTTTTCCTAGATAACTTGAGTTTTGTTGTAAACTTCCTCCCTTGATTGCTAAAGTTGTATTGTCTAATTTATTCTCCTCTTAATGTCATTAGTCTCTACTTGCAACTCCTGCATCATTTTCAAAACTGGGACACCTAGGGAAGTAGGAAAGAAAAAATCCATCCTATAAACCAGTTGGTATGGGGACATTCCAATTAATTTTTTGGTTGTGATTCTATCAACCCATAATGCGTTGATTAATTTGTTATGCCATGATTTCTTGTTATCCTGCAACAAATTTTTGATTATATTAACCAGAATCTTATTGGAAGACTCTAATAATCCATTCCCCTATGGGTAATAGGAAATAGAGTGTGCCAATGTGATTTGATATTTGCTGCAAAACTCCACCATCTTCTTTGATTTGAATTTTGTTGCATTATCAGTTTTGATTTACCTGGGCATCCAAATCTTGAAAGAATGTTAGTTTCTAAGAATTTAATAATCATTGCATCAGTGGTCTGTCTTGTAGGTATAGCTTCAATCCATCTGGAAAAATAGTCAATGGTTGTGAGGATCCACTTGTGTTGAGCTGAGGAAGAAGGATGAATTTCTCTAATGAAATCCACACCCCATTTTTGAAAAGGAGTTTCAGATGATATGGGATTCAAGGGTAGGTGCATCAATTTTATTTTTCCTTCAAAGATATAACATTAGTGACATGAGGTGAATTTCTTATGGAAATATAGAAATAAGGTTGGCCAGTAAAAACCAACTCTTAAAATCTTGTTGGTGGTAGAATTCCAATACAGGTGTCCTCCACAATATCCTTCATGAAATTCCTGCATTACTCTATTTGCTCATCCTTTAGTAAATAGTTTAGTAAAATCCCTCCAGCATCCTTCCAATTCAAATTAGCATCTAGAATAAAAAATTTCATAGCTTTGATTTTAATAAATCTAGCCTTAGTCTTGGTCAAACCAAGAGGAGCTTGTAAATGATGTAGGACAAAAATAAGGTTTTCATACTACTGAGAGGTTACAAAAGCCTATGTTACTTGTGGAGCCACTCGGTCTCCTTGGTCATCAAGTGTAGCTACAAAATTTATATACAAAGCATTAAAATTTGATTCAGCCATTAATTTAGCTAATCCTTGACCCTTAATAAGTTTGGTAGGCTTGATTTTAATATCATATTCTAAAATGATCGCAGTACATTTACCTCTTTTTCCATCAAGAACATTTTGAGTCAGTATGTCTTTTACCACAATTTTTGGAATTGTTGGGGCCCTTGTTTTGAAATTAAGAAATTTCGAGTTGTGGATAACAGGTGGCAGAATGCAACCATGGTAGATAGAGAGTTGTCACGGTTGCGGAGAACTGAAGATAAGGTGGCGTGGATGTTGCAGAAGTAAGCACATATGGCAGAAGGAAGTAGCAGAAGACAATTAGTGGAATTCCAAATAATCAAGGAGAGCGGCAAATAGTCGAGCGAAAATAAAGGAAGAACTGTTAGTCATGTTGGCAACGGAACAAATAGGCAGTCGACCAGTGGAGAAAGGAGGTTGGCACAATGGAGATCAGGGAACAGGAGCTGTAGGGGAGCTCTGTTGATGTTGTTCATTCTGTTCTCTCTCTCTCTCTCTTTTTCATTCTGTTCAGTTTTATGTGACTCCATTGTAATCAGTTCTGCCAGGAAAGCTCTGAGGAGCATAGTAACTGTACTTTGTTGTTAATGAAATACATCCTGATCTGAGGCTGTTGTTCTAAGTTTTGTATTGTGTTCTGTTTTAGATGAATGTGTGGGTTATTTTAAATTTTTGGTTATCATTATAAATACGTTTATAAGTATCTTTATATGTGGAGTATTTACATTTAACTGAAGTACTTAGTTCTATCAAGGTTATGCATCTGTCATGCTTGATCGATACCAGATCTGATCCCAACCTTAGTAAGGTCACAGCATGCCTCAGGTGAGACTCTCTGCTCCTTGGAGCAGGGTGAAAATGTCGGCATTGTGCTAGAATACTGCGGAAAACCTTGTTGGCCTCCATCCGGAACCTGGGTCTCGGCTCAGAGACCTCTTTTCTTGCCAACAAATGGTTTTGTTGTCGGGACCTGAAATTTCATTTTGGATCTAGATCATGGTATCATGGATCTTCGAGAAAGAAATATGAAACTGGTGGGATAACCACCTAGCTCAGTTCATAGCTCAGCAAGCAGAAGTGAGACAACAAAAAGAGAAAATTGTTAAGAACCTGATTCTATACTCTAAATATTCCAGTGATATCTACGAGATCTTCTGGGGAAAGATTCCCGAGAAGATATATAACTGGTTGTAGAGACTACAGGCCAAGACAGTCCAGAGAGGCTTGCAGAATATTTGTCGCAAGTGGGTGCACATAGATCTGGTAGCACTCCATCGGTTAGATACTGATTTGACCCGAGCCGTATATTTCTGGGTCAAATCTACATTGGAAGGATACATAGTGGAGTTTGTAGTTGAATGCTACCAGTATTTCTCGAAAGCAGAGGATGTATTTAGATCAGGGTTGCGCGGAGAATTTTTGAAGGAGATCCCCCTGTGGATCAAAGCTTTGATGGTAGACGAAGGATTGATGGAGGTCCAAAAGTCTGAGATGGAGACCTAAACATCCAATACTGGGGGAAGGAGCTGAGGGAGAGATGGTACAAGTACATTGAAAAGGGGACTAGGGATATGGAAGCTGAGACCTCCAGTAGGTTGAGAGAATGACGAGCACATCGGAGGGCACAAATCGTTGAAAAGTGGCGAGAAAGGGTGATGAAGGAATTCGAAAGACAAGAAAGGAAGGAAAATACAAGGAGGAGGTGCCTTAGATGACGAAGGAGATGGAAGGTCAGACGGGTTCCCAGGAGATAGGGGGGCCACAAAGGAAGTGCGGCAGGTGTATAGGAGCCCAACCCAAGCAGTGAAGGGAAAGGAGTATGACGTAGATGATGCGTGCCCCAAGGAGACGTCCGATGTGGAGTTGCATGTTGCAATGGAGCAGTTATTCTGAGAAGGGCCAACATCCATAATCCCAGGTAACTCTATTCCCCAAAGTTCAAGTAGCTTGAGTCCCAACCTTCCCCTGGTAGAGTTGAGTAAGTGCAATAGTGTTCAGTCCACAGTAATAACCCACACTAGCAGTAGTGCTAGTAATACCATTTCACAACCGAGAGTCAGGGGTTTTATTATAGTAACCCCCACACAAGGAAGCATGGAAGAATCATTTGTCCAGTACCTAGATTTTTCTGGGTGGGGTAATGATGATGTGGAACAACACTGGTACCTCTGTGAAGCCATATGGAGGGCTTGACAGACACCAGAAACAGGTAAGTTGGTAGAATTTCAAACTAATCTCAGGGAGAGAGCTCTGCGTTGGTTTATAAAGTGGTCTGAGACTCATCATAACCCAACAATAGACGATGTAAAGAGGGATTTCGTGAAGGAATTAAAATTACCCCATATAGATCGACAAATTTTGTCAGAAATTTGGGAGATCAAGCAACGAGAAGGGGAAACTGCATGGGATCTAATGAGGAGATTCAAGGATGCGATTGGAAAAATCAGCTATATGATCGATCCAAACCATCAAAGAGATTAGTTGATCAAGGCCCTTCTCCCACTAACAAGAACTCCGCTGACACAACAAAAGATCGAGACATTGCAAGATGCATTAGAGCAGGCTATGAAAATAAAGGCCATGGTGGGATATCCGTAGGAATTTAAAGGAGGAGCATCAGCTCAGGATCCCTCCATACTGGGATTACAACATCAAATAGCTAGCCTAAGAGAGAAACTGAAATAAATTCAACCAATGCGTCCAATGAGGCCAAACATATGGTGTACGCACTATCTAATGGAAGTACACATGGTAATAAAATGTCCTTGGTTGCGGGGCCAGAGTGTGGGGACATCAGCAACAGGGGCACCGGGAGCTCCACCAGCAGAAGGGGTTGCGTAGATAAACACCCAGGGAATATATCTGCCACAACACCCGTACACGGGGTTCCCCGCACAATAGAATTCAACAGCGACTGAATATTGTGAAATATTTGAAAGCATGGGTCATTCACCTTGTCTATGCCCCATATTGAAAAAATACTCCAACGTTCTGAACAACATATATTGTGAGTTCTATGCATCTACCACACATGGCACAGAGAAGTGTAGGGCTCTGGATGCCTTGGCAGAGCGCTTGGACAGGCCTTCATATAGAGTAAACGAGGCTCCTAGAGGACGAGGAGGAGGCATGAGAGGAGGCCGAGCGGGAGGAAGAGGGCCAGTGCAGTGTTACAATTGCGACTAGGAAGGTCACGTGGCTAGGGAATGTCCACTTCCTAAAAGACCCTGGTGCTCTCAGTGCAGGGTTAACATGCACGCAATAGAGGACTTCCTAGAGCTCATTAAAAGATGGGAGGAAAGAGCTAGAAAAAGAGGAACAAATCTGGTAAATGGAGAGACGAGAACATTAGAGGCTGAAGCTATGCATAACATGGCCATCGTGATGTGAGGAGGAAAAATAATTGGGGAGGATGCACAAATGATGGACCTGATAAAATTGGTAAGGCCAACGTCTCCAAAGCCAATGTTTAGGCTAGAAAGACAGAAGAAATTCTTTTAAGAAGCAGTGGAAACATTTGCCCAGCTTGGGGGAAGAAAAGGTAATGAATTGCCACAGACCAAGGAAGATAATGGGAATCAAGCTATCGCAAATACCACAATTAAAGAATGGTTTCGTCTGTTTCTAGAAATTGTTAACAACGCGCCAATGTTAGAACAGTTAAAGCAGAACCTGGAAAGAGTAGTGCAAAAGGCCACAGGACCAGGGGAATCAACAGACGCAACATAGAAATATATACGAAGAGTGAAGAGAAATAAAATAAGGACAGGAAAAGAGTTCTGGGTGAATACTCAAGTTGCGGGATTCCTGATTAAGGACACAATGCTTAACCTGGGGTCCGATGTAACTATCTTGCCAAGAAAGACATGGGAAGCATTGGGAAAGTCGAGACTGACATACTCCCCAATTCAACTTCGTATGGCGAACCAGTACTGAATTGTGCCCATAGGCAGACTAGAGTATGTCGAAGTTGATGTTGTGGGAGTAAAGACATACACGGACTTTGAGCTCATTGACATTATGGGGGGAAAATATCCCTATCTCGCATTACTGGGGATTGACTGGGCTTTCGAGAATTATGCAGTAATAGATTTAAATAAGGAACTGGTGATCATTGAGGATGGAGAGGTCAGATTCACTCAACCACTCGACCCGTATCAAGGTCCTCGATACACAGAGTCTGTTGACAACAGGGAAGACGCTCAGCTTCTTGACCATCTTTATCAAATCACTGCAAGGAAAAGGGAAGATTACATCAACCCGAAGGTGGGTGGATCTATAAGTTGGAGAAGAATTCAAATATGGGACTTGGGCTTAGAGATAGCCTAAGATGATTGGCAACAAGGGGGATATGAGACCAATACAAGAATATGTGCCAACATCAGAAGAATCAATTGGATTGAGGCTGAGGTAAGGGATTACCCAACTTTGTCTGATATGAACACTGTCAATACTTTCATTACCAAAATATAAGATAAAGTACCAGAGGACCATAGGGTCCCACTCATGGACATGGCTCTATAATCCACATCTGCAATATGGTGGAGTAACCATCGCAACTCACTGTCGCGATGGGAGAAAGTTGCGGCAGCGCTGAAATCCAGGTTCAAGGGAGAAGAAGAACCACAGTTCACTCAAAAATTCCAAGGGGACTCAGACCCTAGAAAACATTTGAAAGAGTGTGAAGATTAATGGAAAATTGCAAGATACCTATAGGAGCTGTGGATCCACATGTTTATACTTTCACTGGATGTGATTCCCCAAGCTTGGTACCTAACGAAGGAGAGGAAACAAGGAACTAGCACATGGCAAGAAGTTACGGGGAAATTTACATAGTGATTATTATTTTAATGAAGAACGAACCAGTCACCCAAGTGTTAAAGTCTATTAAAAAGGTCCTATTCTTCTCGGAGAATCAAGAGGAGGATGAGCAACCACTCCCGAACCAAAGCGTCAAACAGTCGGTAGCATGTAAAAAGGTAAGCAGTGAAGTGGAAGATGATGATCTAGAGGGACTTAGGCATCTGTATTTTGAAGAGACAGAGGGGGAACGGGATATTCAAGAAGACCCAAAAACTGAAGGAATTCATCTAGTACCACTAAATATCAGGAAAATGAACATTGGGACCGAAACAAAGCCCAAACTGGCATCAATCGGTGATTATTGGGATGTTCAGACGACCAAGGAAATATTCAGTCTACTACAAGAATATGAGTACTTGTTCCCATCATCCATAGCATAATTTAAAGGAATCAAAGGGGACCTGGGAGAAATGTGTATAATCCTGAAGCCCGATGCAAGACCAATCAAGCACAAACCCTATTGGTTGAATCCAAGGGTAAAGGAAAAGGTTAAAGCGGAAATCGACAAAATGCTAAAGGCAGGGTTGATATTCCTTGTGGAGGAGGCAGAATGGGTAAGTCTGATAGTAATACAAAGCAAAAAGGATAAGTCTGAAATCCAAGTCTGTGTAGACTACAGGAGCTTGAATAATGCCTGCATACATGACCCATTCCCTACTCCATTTAGTGACGAGGTCCTCGACAACGTTGTGGGGAATGAGGTGCATTCATTTATGGATGGATTCTCAAGATACCATCAGGTACGGATAGCAGAAGAAGATAAGAAAAAGACAACGTTCACCACTGAATGGGGCTCCTTCGCATATCATGTAATGCCATTCGGTTTGAAGAATGCGCCAATAGTATTTTCACACATTGTGATAGCAAAATTCTGCGACTACATCCACAAATTCCTAGAGGTTTATATGGATGACTGGACCATCTACAGCCTATTATAAGGCCATGCAACACTATTGAGAACTATGTTTGATATGTGTAAACAACTATAGATTTCATTAAACCTAAATAAGTGCATCTTTGCGGTGCCATTTGGGACATTGCTAGGACACGTTGTATGCAAACAAGGAGTTTGCGTGGATCCCGCAAAGGTAGTAGTGATAATCAACATGGAGGCTACAGAAACTGTGAAATAGTTGAGGTCACTGCTAGGCCATACATGTTACTACAGGTGCTTCATCCGCAACTACACGAAGATAACAGCCCCATTGGAGAAGTTGTTACGGAAATCGGAACAGTTCAACTGGACAGAGAATTGCGCGATGAACCTAAACAATTTGAAGGAAAAGCTGGCGAGTGCGCCAATATTGGTTCATATAAATTGGGACAAGAAATTTCATGTCCACATTAATGCTTCGAGCATCGCACTCGGAGAGGTTCTAGCTCAACCAGGGGACACTACAGCTGACCAACTAGTGTATTTTGCAAGTCGAAATTTATCAACTTCGGAACAAAACTATACTACAACAGAGCGGGAAGAATTAGCAATGGTGTATTCCCTTCAAAAGTTCCGCCATTACCTGCTAGGAGGTATGTTCAAGTTTTTCACAGACCACTCAACTTTGAAGTACCTAGTAAACAAATCGGTCTTAGAGGGAAGGTTATGCAGTTGGCTCCTACTCTTTCAAGAGTTCACCTTCGAGGTGATAGTCAAACCTGGGCGACTAAATGTGGGACCAGACCACCTGTCAAGGCTCGAAAATGGAGAAAACGGAGGGTCTCTAGATGATCAGCTATCGGACGCTGATATTTTCAGAGTAGAAGCTATCCCATAATACCTAAATTAGATTGCAACCTACCTGAAAATAGGACAATGCACAAAAGAATATACAGCAGTCCAAAGAAGACACCTAGTAGTCTGAGTGGTAGAGTACCAGCTGATAGCGGGACAATTGTACAAGATGCAGATGGACCAAATATTACGAAGATACGTCCTGGACCACGAGAGGGAGGTCGTACTGTGGGAATGCCACTCTATAGTTGCAGGAGGACATGTAGGAGCTAAAACGATGGCTAGGAAAGTACTGCAGGTGGGTTTATGGTGGCCTACGGTACACATTGACAGTAAGGCGTTCGTAAATAAATGTGATCTTTTCCAGAGGATGGGATGCCCATCGCATAGGGAAGAGATCCTGCTGCACCCAGTCGAAACATTACAACCATTCAAGAAATGGGTAGTTGATTTCATAGGACCGATTGCAGCTGTCGCAAGACATTTACAGGCCCGGTACATCATCATGACAGTAGACTATTTGACAAGGTGGGTAGAGGAAATGCTAGTGAAAGATTGCACAGCCGAAACAGTGGCTTGGTTCATATTTGAAAACATAATCAGCAGGTTTGGTTGCCCAAAAATTCTGACAAGTGATCAAGGTACGCATTTCATCAATGCTAGCATTAAATCCCTGCTTGAAAACTTCATGGTACAACATCACAAAAGCAGCCCTTACCATCCACAAGCCAATGGTATAGTGTAAGCATTCAATAATATCCTAGAGAAGGGCTTGACGAAGATCTGCAATGCTCAACGAGACGATTGGGATGAACATATACTAGCAACCTTGTGGGCGTACAGGACAACTGTCAAGAGGCTCAATAACCAGACGCCGTTCCAGATGGTGTATGGGAGATAAGTCATAGTACCAACAGATTTTGTCATACCGAGCCTTCTAATCGCAACCTCACTCAAGATATCAGAGGAAGAATCCTTAAAGGAATGGTTGCAAGAGCTGCAGGAGCTAGAAGAAGATAGGTTTCAAGCGGAATTCCATTAAATTGTCCAAAAAGAGAGACATAAAGCTTGGCATGACTGCCATATCAAGCGCACGACTTTCAAAGTCGGCGGGAAAGTTTTACTCGATGATAGTAAGTACCAGAAGTTACTAGGGAAACTGCAAATGCATTGGCTAGGACCATACCATGTAATCAAAATCAAAGATTCAGGAGCAGTTTGGTTAGCACAGTTGGATGGCCAGATACTGCCAGGATGGGTGAACGGCGCACGCCTTAAACCCTACCACGAGTAAGTTCCGCATTTCATTTTCAATAACTCTCGCAACTGAGAGGAGTTAGTAGGGTAGATTAGACTAGATTAGATAGAGTCAATAACTCTTTCGCACCTGAGAAAAGATTAGATAGGATTCCCAATAAAGAAATTTTGTAGAATAAGAAAAATTCAATGTTGCGATGCAGAGACTGCAACGCAACCGATTGTGGTCGGGGGGGTAGTGTCTAGTGTGTCATCCACGTCAGAAAGAAAAGCCTGTCGAACATCATTCCATCATCCTTACTCATAGCACCCATGTTAGTCCGTAGGATTACCGAGATTTGAAAAATAACTGCCATAATTAGCATCATCCATACTGCAATAAATTTTCCATAATAAGCCATAATCATCACCGATCACGTCTACCCAAACCTGGAAGCCATAGTTAGCTTTGTCAGAACCCACTTCAGCCCAGTAACTAATCACACAATTATAGCCATGGGGAAAGGCAGGGAAAATTAATTAGTTATGGGGTCTTATCAACCTCATGCGTGCTGGTTACTTACATAACCTGCATGAAGGAAGAGCACGAGCATGCGAGAGAAGTCCGAGTTAGAACCAGAAACAAAAAAGGTAGCAAGGGAAACAACACCAGAAGAAGAGTAGGGGAGGTGTCCAGACGCAGGAATTCATAAGGAAAGAAAAGGAGTAGCTCTGGAAGTGTACCAGAGAAGAGCTAAGATGACCAGGGTAGCGCCAGTAGTGGTTGAGCAGGAGATCGATGAAAGGATTTAGAAGATGGACTCCCTAGTATAAAAATATGATAGCGCATTGTTGATTGATACCAACCTAAAAGACTCCTTCCAATTTCCAGCGATGAAGAAGCAGGTCTACATGGAGAATTATACTACAGAAGCGGGACAAGAAGCAGCAAGAGTACTTCCGAAGTTCAGAGGTGTTCAACAATCCACCATCATGAACCTAAAAAACTTGCTAGTGTTCGACACTACAGGGGCTGCAATGCAGTGCACCAAGTTTCTACTAATTAGAATCCACAATAGGTCACTGTGGCTGGGAAGGGAAATTCCAATTCATGTGGAAGACATTCACAGATTGATCGGGTTGTCGCAAGAAGGGAGATACATCTCCACGAATTTCTACACTGTGTCCAAGAGAGCGAAGAAAGCAGGGGATGGGGACTACTACAGGAAGTACGACACTAAGAGAGGGGGAAAAGGAGCCAAGATAGACTTAATCAACAACCCAGCAGTCAGGTTTGCCTGCTATTTGATTGCAAGCAAAACGATGAGACACTACACCAAAGGGGAATGTATGCTAGATACTATCTCAATTACGGAGCATTGTCTCCAGGGGCACAACTGAACTGGTGCTCATTTCTGCTCAATGAGTTATTCGAAGCCTATGAGGACAACTTTAAGAGGGCCACTATATTTATCTATGGTTATCTTATAATAGCGCTGGCCATGTGGAAATGGACATTTCCAGGAATCAGGAAACCCTAGAAGTGGAAGCAGGTCAACCAATAGCAATGAAGTTCACACCCTGGAAAACATCAGGGGATCCCAACACTAAGGAGGTAAACGAGGAGGCATTCAAATTCTGGTACAGCCAGATGGTGGATGTCGGATAAGCCAACAGAGAATTCCAAGAACCTTGCTGGATAGTCATGCTGCGCAAGTATGGTTTGGGGTTAACCATAAGAAAACATACATCTGGCCAACATGTGTGCTGGAATATACCTTTAAGATGAGGCCATTGAAATTTAAAATCGACGAGCGGTCTTTTCACGCAGAAGTATGCTCGTGGCCAGGAGTAGAAATGGAATTCAGAAGCGGAGTCTACGTTTATTCATTTGATGGCATGTTGCCAGATCCATTGCCAGGAGAGACATCAAAGGAAGTGATGGCTAGGATGTCACAACTACAACTGACCCCAATCATTGAGTAGCTGAATACAAAGGTACAGAGCTTTAACCGGGTAGTCCAAACTTTAACAAGTGATTCCTCTTTGTTTCCCACATTTTCAGAATTTCAGGCCCCAAATTCGGTATCCTCCTCCATTGTAGCCCCCCTAGTCACAAATATACCACTGAATTTTTTTAATTCACCACCGGTAGCAACCACAGCTCTCGATAGAGAGAGTAAAGCCTCAAATCCACCCGTAGCCACACCCAAGGCCAAGAAGGTGAAAATCACAATGTCCAACCAAGTCACTGATCTCACAAGGGGGAGATCAAATGAAAATTATGGACACAGGGGCCCCAATCAGAGAAGAGCTGGTGATAGAGCCCCAAATGACTCAGGAGCTACCTCCAATAAACCCCTATTCTTTTCTAAATGTCTATATATCACCTCCTCACAGTCGCCAATCATCGACCACCACCTCATTCACCTCCAAAGATCATCCATCTCGCACACCCTCCACATCAGCCACCATATCTGACCTAGTCAGAGTGAAAATTAAAACAAACAGATATTCCGAGGTGGAGGTTAACTCTAGTACAGCAGTGGTACTTGAGGTTAACCAAACCCTAGTTGAACAGGTTTCTTTCCAAGAAATTTTAAGCCGAGGGTCACCTTTTACTGCAGATACAACAACCTCGACAGAAGAGCTGAATCCATTCCAACAAGCAAACATGATACTTCAACAAGAGCAGCCCAATATAAGCATGGGTAACCCCAGTAATCCATTTCCGCAACCAACACCACCGCAGTCACCACAAGAGCAATCAGCAAAGTACATTACAAGCAGTTAGCCACTTCAAGAGCGACAACCAAATCAAGATATCTTTGGAGCTGAAAGCGTGCAGACCTGGGGCACAACGCAGTTATAAAATTTCATTCAACGGGCATCACAGTAGGCCGAAGGGCTTCACACAGAACTTTAGTAGATATTCAAGCAGCAATATGTACAAATCATCGTGCTTACTGAAGAGTGCGACCAACTGAAGATAGAAAAGGACCAACTATAGAGCCAAATGGACATGGTGACCAAGGTCCTCTAGGATCTCTGGCCCACGGTGACAGCCCACGACAATCAGATACCAGGTGACATAACAGAGAATGACTATTCGAATGGTCCATCCACATCTGAGTGGCCTGTTCAAACCTCGGCAGAGAAAACAAGGAACTGCAAGCAGCATTGGAAATCAAACCCAACGGTCATTTACACAGAGAAGATAGCAGAGCGACAGACATAGGTAGCTGGGATGCAGGAAGTTCTGAGCACTGTAGCAAAGGAAGCATATGACCTACTAAAGGGTATACATGAATGCTCAACCTCGCTCACCTTGAATTCATATCCAGTATTAGCAAAAATACACCAGATATCGAAAGAGATTCAGGAAGCCACAATCTCGGACAGACTCAACCAATTTTACACTCAAGCAGAGGAGCTAGATGTCCAGATACAACAAATTGAGGAGCACTCAGCCACAACCAAACTAGCCCTCCAAGAGATCAGGCAGGCGGTGAAGAAAACTACCCAAGCAATGTAGAAAATAGCCACCAAGGCCAACGTTCAGATCAATAACATCTTTGGTACCCTACTGACCTTCACGGGAGAGAAAGAGGTCTCATAGGTCACAACAAAAATGGACCTACTTATGTAGGGATGGCAGCAGGCTATTGCTAGCTTAAGAGAGCTCAAAGCATCTGCACTCACAAAGGTCCCAGAGTTGGGGCCATTATTTGGACACGCAGAGGAAAGGGAGGAAACAGAATGGGCTGCGGAGACAAGTGGACCAATGGAGACCAAGGCGGTAGAAAAAAATTGACTCGGGACAAGTCAATAGGATGTGGTCGGGGCTTGTTGGGGCCCTTGTTTTGAAATTAAGCAATTTTGAGTTGCAGATAACAGGTGGCAGTATGCAAGCACGATAGACAGGGAGCTGTCACGGTTGCGGAAAACTGAAGAGCAGGTGGTGCGGTTGTTGTGGAAGTAAGCATAGATGGCAGAAGGAAGTTGCAGAAGACAATCAGTGGAATTCCAAATAATCAAGGAGAAGCAACAAACAACCGAGCAGAAAGAAAGGAATAACTGTCAATCATGCTGGCAATGGAACAAATAGGCAGCCGCCTAGCGGAGAAAGGAGGTTGGCACAGTGGATATCAGGTAACAAGAGACGTAGGAGAGCTCTATTTGTGTTGTTAGTTATGTTCTCTCTCTCTCTCTCTGTTTCATTCTGTTCAGTTTTATGTGACTCCATTGTAATCAGTTCTGCCAGGAACGCTCTGAGGAGTTTTGTAACTGTCCTTTGTTGTCAATGAAATACATCCTGATCTTAGGCTATTGTTCTAAGTTCTATATTGTGTTCTGGTTTAGTTGAATGTGTGGGTTATTTTAAATTTTTGGTTATCATTCTGAATATGTTTATAAGTATTGTTATCTGTGGAGTATTTACATTTAACTAAAGTACTTAGTTCTGTCGAGGTGATGCATCTGTCATGCTTGATCGATACCAGATCTAATCCCAACCTTAGTAAGTTCGCGGCACAACTCGAGTGAGACTCTCTGCTCCTCGGAGCAGGGTGAAAATGCCAGCGTTGTGCTAGACTACTATAGAAAACCTTTTTGGCCTCCATCCAGAACCGGGGTCTCGGCTCAGAGACCTCTCTTCTTGCCAATAGGAACAAAAGAAATTATAGGTGAATGACAAATATAAACTCTAAATTCTAATTTCTTTCACTAAAGAAAAGGCTTGCCTTTCCATGATGTTGTATTTCAATGCAGTGTATCTTAAGGCTTTGATAAATAAGGAAATAGGTTGTTCATGTCCCTCATTATTCTTCTGCGATAGAACTGTTGCAATAGTATGTTGAGATGCAAATGAAAATATTAGAAAATATTTGGTGAAATGGGACTAATCGGCACAAGAGCTTGAGTTAAGACTTGTTTTACCCAATCAAATGATTTTTTTTCTTCTATATTCCATCTTACCCCAATGGCCTTTCTCAACATGTTTGTTATATTCCTTGGAAGTTCTATGAAATTGGGAACAAATATTCTTAAAAAAAAATATTCTCCAATGAAGGATTGGAGCTATTTTACATTTCTAGGAGGACCTACCTTCAAAATAGCTTCAATTCTACTAGGATCAATTCTGAATCCATATTTTGAAATGATGTGACCGAGCAGTTTTCCTTCTTCCAAACCGAATAATGTCTTCTTTGGATTTAAGGAAATACCAAATTTTCTGCATTTTTCAAAGAATTTTCTTAGGTGAAGCAAATGTTCATCATATGTTTTTTAAAAGACAGTGATGTCATCGAGATAAATGACTATAAATCTTCCTATCTCATCTGCAAAGGAAATGTCTATTTCTCTTTGGAACGTAGCACTGACATTCATTAAGCTGAAAGGCATCTTAACATACATGAAACTGCCCCAAGGCATAGTAAATGTTTTCTTTTCTTGGTCTTCAAGATACACTAGAACTTGATTGTAACCAGAAAATATATCTAATAAATAAATTATTCTAGATCCAACCACCTTCTGCAAAATGTGATCCATTTTTGGCAGAGGGTAGTTGTCTTTCAAAGAAACTTTAATGAGATTCCTAAAATCAACACAAATTCTAATTTCTCTGGCCTTTCTCCTAGTTGGAACTAAGTTTGATACCCATTTAGAATACCTCAATGGTGCGATAATCTTGGAATCATACATATTTTTGTCTTCCTTTTCAACTAGGGACATCAACATTGGGTTGATTGTCATAAGATTTTGTTTGAAATGCTTTCAGTATTCTTTGATTGGAATTTTATGTTGTATAATGCTAGTGTCATAAGATTTTAAGTCCTCATAATTTCAGGAAAATACATCTATGAATTCTCTAAAAAAGTCCATGTATTTATTATTTTCAACAGTGGGTAAATATTTATATAGTTTAACCATTTTTTGGTCTTTCTCAGTTCCTATATTGCAATATTCAACCTCGGATCCATTAGGTTCAATTTTGGGTTTTTTAGCCACATCATTAAAATCAAATATCTCTTCCATTGTAACTAACCCTCTGGGAAAAACATTATCCTTCAATTGTAGAATTTATAATTATTCTTGATCTAGACCTATTTCATTCAACTCTATGCTATTCACACTCTTATCTACATTATTTTCTATGTCACAATCCATATCTATACTGGCACACTCAAACTCATATTTTAACTGTAAAAAATTTTCAATTGGTTGATCATTTCCAAAACATTTCTAGTACCTAATGTTATCTAGGACAACTAGTCTATTTTTTACTTCAACTGTTTATTTGTTACTTCGACGATATGGAATATTGCAAGTACTAGATGAAACAACCAAACCATAAACTAGGATATTTTGACCTCTTGGCATTACATATAAATCATACTCAACAAAACATTCAAGGAAATCTAGAACATCATTCTTGTAAGCCCTTAATATTGTATGTTTGGCTGAGTACTCCCCTTTGATTTGTTTGATTACATGTTCAGAATCTCCATGAACTAAAATTATTTTAGCCCCAAGTATTTTCAAAACCTGCAATCCAAGGCTCAAGGCTTCATACTCAACTATGTTGTTGGAACATTGAAAATTTAATTTATATCAATGACCTTCTAATTTATTGGTTTGTGAATTGGAAATCCACACACCTACTCCTGATCCTTCCTTACTCATAGCCCCATCAAAATCCATATTCCATAAAGGCTCATTTTCTTCATCATGTTTTACAATGTCTTCTTTGATTTCTCCAGTATCACTCAAATCCATTTCTAAACTTAGAACTTGTTCTTCCATACCACCATCATTGTACAAAATGAAATAATATAGGTCTAAATGGACTGAGTACAAGGGATATTTATGTGTTTTTCTTGGCTGCTAACCATGTATTTCATCAATGTTTCCCTATATAGCCTCCTTTGCTGACCAAGCACTGGAATGGTAGCATAGGTCATATCCATTTGAAGGGTTCCTTTTAGTTTATCTCCCAATGAGTGAGATAGCAACATGCCATATCTAGGAGGTATATCAGCAACCAAAATATCCATAACCATAATTTTAGCTGGTATTTTGACTAGAGTGACACACAAATATTTAATAAGACATAGGAATTTTACTTTACATGAATCAAAAGAATACAAATATTTGTATGGTCTAGTGATATCAAGTCCTAATTTTTCCATAACAACCTTAGGCATAAGGTTGTTTGTAGCACTTGAGTCAAGAATTTCATTGTGTGGAATTTTATCAAGAATGTTTAAACTGACATAAAATGTGGGTACACTTCCCTCCTGAGGTTTTCCATCAACTTCAAGACAGAAGAGTAATTTTAGTTTATCATCAGTTAAGTTTATTGTATCTGCTCCTTCACCTAACTTCAAAGCTTTCATCACTTGAGATCTGTAAGCATTCTTGTTCATGCGTTCTATCAGGGGAATGGGTATTTTTCGTTTGGTGAATTCATTTTCAATGTTGAATGATGTTTGATTTTTATCTATATTAATAACATATTGTTTCTTATCAACATCTTTTTGGGAATTATCCTTCTGTTGACTAGTAGAGGGAATATCAATTTGGTTTGTTTTGGAAGTAGTATCAAATAATTTCCTGGAAGGAATCTCTGCACTCTTTCTGGGAGAAATATCAAGATTTTTCTTATCATGGGTGTCAGCTGCATTTTTATTGGGAGTATCAACACTATTTTTAGTAGGATTATCAATTGTTTTCCTACTCCTAAAGTTGTACTATTTATGGAATTCCATAATTTCATTTTCAAAACCGTGATTGTAATATTTTGATTCTCATAATTACTTTAGGTTGTGAAAGCAAGAAGAGGACTTGTCCTTATTAAGTTAAGAAAATTGATTCACTATCATTTATTCCCATTAAATTTATCTGATTTTCATCAAGGTCCTCAATTAGTTCTCCCTCCTCATCTGCATAGTTTTCTTCAAATGGGGGCTTGATCTGTTGATTTGGACCTTTTTTTTCCCTTTTTTTGATCTGGTTTGGTTTCTCCTAAAGTTAGGATTTTTGATCTGATGATCAGGTTGATTTTATCTAGGGGGAGCCCTATCAGTTATGCTTATCCTTTCCATCTTATCCTTTTCATGGTTTTTACCAGGATATCTATTTTAGCATTATCAGAAGAAGTAGAGGGTTCTTCTTTTATGGTTACTCTCCTCTCATATCTAAGTCTTGCTCTTTTAGCTAAAAAATTAGCTTCCACACTTACAACATCTCTCTGCATTTATTCAAATGTAGTAGGGTTAATTTCCCTAAGCTGATAAGACATGTCGACATCAAAACCATATGGAAACTTAATCAAGGCTAATCCTTTGGGAGGCTTAATATTTTCTGGGATAGAATTATAAATGTTGTTAAATCTAATGCAACAGTCTTTCACAGTTTCACTCGGAGCTCTCCTAACATTTTCATACTCTGCTAAAATATGAATAGGATTTTTCTTGATTTCCCATCTACTGATAAAATATTGATGGAAGGAAATAAGGTCATTTATGGTAGTTACTGGTAAATATTTAAACCATTTCCTAACTTCCCCATTTAAGGTTTGAGAAAAAAGTCTCATTTTTACATCTTTCTCATCTACTTTATGGAGATCAAAATAATCATTCATTTTATCAACATGTTGTTGTGCATTGATGATTCCAATACCATCAAACTGAGTAATCCTAGTCTGATAATATTGTGGAATATGATGTAAAGGAGAATCCAAAACCAAGGGGCATACCTAGCTCCCATGACTAGTATATGGGGATAAAAAATAGATGAACGTATGGGGGTGTTGATGTAGGATTTCCCACAATAGGTTGTATTACTATCTATGATATTGTTGGAGAAGTAGTAGATAATATCAAGGAATTGGGATAAGTTGATACAGGATGAATAGATTGAGAAGTGGAAGAAGATGCTGAAATTTTCAGGGAAAAAAGTTCAACAAATTGTTGAATATAAGCCTCGTGTACAACTTGATTAAGGTCTCATACTAGATGCTATATCTTGTCCAAGTTTTGGAGTCTTTTTTGACCAAATCCTGGTTCTATAGATTGACCTTAAAATTTATAAGGTTGTAAGATAGATTGATCAAATATTGTCTCATCCACGAAAATTTTAGACTTGGTCCTGAACAGACTATGTTCAAAGGGTAAATCAAACTGAATATCTTTTATAGTGACAAAAATCTCTAGGAGAGAGTTTTCCCTTGGTGGTGCACTGCTACTTCCTTGACTCTCAACCAATCTTCTCTTCCTAATTAGTTTCTCAAGATTATCTAAAATTTCTGGAGGTTCCGGATCTAGATGTGAAATAGTGTGAATTATTTTAGGAGCCAGATCTAAAAAATATTACACACAAAATTAACTATGTACAAAGTTTACAACCTATGAACATTATTTCTAAAATTGAAATTTTTATTTTTTCTGAGATAAAGTTTTGAACCAGGGAAATAATTTTTTTAAATCAAGTGTTGTTCTTCCCCAGTATGACCACCAAGATTTTATCACTCCGTAATTTTTGAGGTTGTGGAAAAAATCACAGAGGTAACCACATAACCACTTTGGAAACTGGGAATCTAGCCCTTCTAGTTTCAGAGAGGGATCTCTCTTTTTGATTTAGCTTTGTTTGTTTATGATAGTAGGCTAGATATCTAGTTTTTTTTTTGTTTGTTTTGAGATTTTTTGGTTGATTAATGCCAAAATTTACCATTGGGCTATGGAGAAAAATACTTAAATATAGATTTATTTAAGTCTTTAAAGGTAGATTTCACAGGGAAAGGTAGACAAGTCAATTGGATATTGTAAGCTAAATAAGATGGAAAAGAAGAATATTTAGAGAATTCATTAAGTAAAGAGAAATTAATAATTCATTTACTTAAATTCAGTTGAAAAAATTGAATTTATTCAAAGCTAGAATCAGAGTGGGCATTAAAAAAAAGTGTGTTCTTAATTTTATTTTGAATAAAACATAATAGAAAACAATGATGAATAACTTTGGAAATACATAAACACAGAAGAGAATCACTTCACTAGAAACTTGACACAAGAATCTTGTGAAATATTTGTCTTTATTACTGAAATTTCCACTGGAAATTGGTGGAACAACTTTAAAATAGTCTTCCTTGAAGCAAAAAATCAACCTCTACTACTCAGAACTAAGAAGTATTTATAAGCTTTGTACAAAAAATGTCCTGATTTAAATATCAAGATAAATTTTAACATGTACTTTGTAGCCCATAGTAATAAGCACATCCCTATTGAATGCTCGTAGTTAATGATGAAACATGAGGGCCAATACCTAAACCTGACACTGCTCCAGAATCTTTCTGATTTCTGATGCTCTAGGAAATTCATAATAATAAGGCTAGAAAATTAGTAATAGTAGGGGCTGGAATGGCTAGAATCTGACTATCTATTTCATAAAGGGACGGGGAAGGGGAACAGGCGAATGGAATGGGGGATACACCACACGTATGAGGGAAGAGGGAAGTATCTCTAACAACTAATTACAACAATTAATACACAAATATAGGAATGCTAAAACTTTTCTGACCATTGGCACTAACTTCGAGGAAAACTGTTGATGACTTGGCCTCAAAATGAGTGGCCTTGTCGTCCGTCTGTTGGAGATGGAAACCTTTTACTCAATAGTGTCACACAATTGATCCCATATTTCATCACTAGGTATATAAATATTAATTAACTTTCTATAGACTTCATCTACTTCAGTATATTTTTCAAATGTTGGCTTGTTGATGAAAACTTGTTTAATTTCATGTTTGATAGTTAAATCAAACTCCAAATATTCTAAGAAAGCTTTCCCTGTGATATGACCTTTGATGCCTAAAAATTTGGATTTTTCTATTGCAACAATGTAGAGCTTTTGACAGTAATCTTCTAGGCTAATTAATCTTCCATTCAGTGTTACTAACCCTGGAAATCCTCTCTGGTTCAGCAAATTGAATTTAATATGAAATCTCTAGACAACCTTTTCTAGAGTCTGACACTTAGTATCCAATTGGGTCTTCAAATTCCTATTTTGCAATACCTTTTTAATATCTAAGATAGTCTTTGTCCTTTCTGCAATCTAGATATGTTCTAATTCTAATATAGTCTTTGAATTCAATAATTTAAACATGGTTGAGGCCTCCCATGGATTTTGTCCCAATGTTGTTCTAGCTTGTTCTATTATTGTCTTGCACCTTTCAATTAACTCTTCTCGCTCAAAAATTATCTAAATGGATGGCCAAATTTAAATTATGGATTGATTGATTTCTAGCCAAACATTTTCCTTGTCTTGTGCCAAATTTTGAGCCATCAGTGACTCATTTTCCAATTGTTCAACTTTCTTGTCAAGTTGGTGAGATTTATGCATCTCAACTACATAGAGGGTGTCATTTTTTATCCTATTTAATTCAAAATTATCTATCTTATCATGTAGTTTGTCATTCTCTTGTCTCTGAATAGTCAGATCCTGTATAAGTTTTCTCACATCACTTGATTCTAATGCTGAATCTCTGGTTTTTCTTGAAACTACGATTGGTATAGTTGTCACTATAGATAGAGTTGATTATGAAGCCTGGTGAGCCCCGGTATTGCACCAAGAGTGCTGCAACTCGCAGGGGCTACCCTACTTTACTTTATCAACCTGGGGTTCGTACAAAATTTGAGGTGACAGTGCTATCTATATACACATCAGATACATTATGTTCATGTCATCCTCTTCCGCTTTACGAAAGGGTGTTGTTTCTAAGGGTTATCAGTGAAGTCTTTCACACTTAAATGAAACTAAACTAAATTGCAGAAAGGAAATGACAGAAGGAAACTAAATTAAATCACTGGAAATAAATGATAGAAATTAAACTAATTTAATTTGCTGAAAAGGAAATGACTGAAAATAAACTAAACTGTATTGCTAAAAAGAAATGGCAGAAAATAAACTAATTCTAAACCACACTTAACTTGGCCAATCAGCTGAATGCACTCTATTTATCTTATGATCTATCTACCATGCTCCTATCCATGCAATTAAACTATCCATGACTTAATTCTAACTAAAAATAGTTAATTTGTAGTTTGGAGGAAGGAAAAGGGCTAAAAGAGGCTAATGGGACATTTAACACATGAAACTAGGTTTGGAAGCGGAAAGAGGGGGTTAAACCCTTAGAAAACTTGATTATAATGTGAGAAATGACTTTGGATCAGAAATAATTGAAAAAGTATTAGAAGTGGAAAGATGGGGTTTAAAACCTTATCAAACCTTATTATAGCGCAAGAAATGGCTTTGGAGTGGAAAGGATCGAAAATGCAATGGCGGAGATGTGATGGAGGTAAAAGTTGCGACGTGAAATGTCTGAATCATAACTTCACAAGTTAAAATGGATAGCAGTAAGGATTTAATGGGAATAAAATAAAATGTGTGAAGTGTGATGTGCGCTATGGTAAAGGTTGCGGGAGGCAATTTTCGATGGGGATGACGTGGTGGTGAAAAAGAAAAAGGAAAATGTTGTGGGCTACGATGTGTGATAGGATAAGAACTACAGGGTATGATTTATGATGTGGTAAGTTTCGTAGGATGCGATGTGCGATGGGGATAATGTGGCGGTGAAAGGAAAAAGGAAAATGTTGCGGGCTGTGATCTGGGATGTGGTAAGTTCTGTGGGATGCGATTTAAAATAGGAATGACGTGGCGGTGAAAAAGAAAAAGGAAAAAGTTGCGGGCTACGATGTGCGATAGGATAATAACTGCGGGGTATGATTTGCAATGTGGTAAGTTCTGCGGGATGTGATGTGCGATGGGGATGACGTGGTGGTGAATGGAAGAAGGGAAAAGTTGCTGGTTGTGATCTACGTTGTGGTAAGTTCTGCGGGATGTGATTTGCAATAGGATAAGATCCGCGAGATGCGATTTGCGATGGGGATGACGTGGCGGTGAAAAGAAAAAGGGAAAATTTGCGGGATGTGATTTCGCAATACCACAATTGCAAGAACGAGCGATAAGCATTAAGGGTAAAATCTAAAGGATGTGAAGTGTGATTTGCGATGGCGACGTGGTGGTGGGACCGAGAGCGGTGTGATATTGCACTATCGTAATCAGCCAGAACAATAGTAAGTGTTAAGGGAGAGAGGATAAAAGGTGCGAAGTGCGATTTTCAATTTCAAAATATCGAAATTGCAAGGAACGAGCGGTAAGTGTTGAAGGTAAAAGCTAAATGTTGCGGATTGCAAAGTGCGACGTACAGTAGCAGGAATTTTGAGGAGGAAGGTAGAGGTTGGGTTTTCGATGGTTTGGAATGGTTTTTCACGTGTTTTGCATAAAAAGGGTAGGCATCCGTGAACAAGGGGAACAAAGAAATAAGGCTAAAGGGCTTAAGTGCATTCGAAAAAAAGGTAAGTGCAGCGTTAAGGTGAGAAGGAAAGGAGGGGAATGGAGGCGTAAGGGCAGTGCTCAGAAGTGAAGCACACCTACGGATTCGTGCATGGGAAACAGGCAGAAATGCGGGGTGAGAAAGTGAAGGAAAGGCTTTGACTTGGTAAATAAAAATTCTTCCCCAAACTTGAACAAAAAGAAATGTTGGCCTGTGGGAAGGTCTGCCCTACTTGAACTCTATTGACAGAGATGAGAGGGGGGAGCCTTGACCACAGTTTGGAATTTTTCCTCTATTTCACTATGCATAAGCAATTAAATATACAACAACACAAAAAATAAATAGCAATGAAACTTATCAGAAGCATATTTAACTTAAATGATAGAGGAAAAACTAACTAAATGAAAGAAAGGAAAAGATAATAACAACAAAGAAGTTGAGGCACATGGATTGGGCCCTAACCCACGAGCCTAGCCCTCTGAAACTTAAATCAGTTGAATGAAATCAATCTTCTCATTTCATAAAATAATAACTGCATACATCTCTGAAATTTTGATCCCTGAATAAAACAAAAAATCTCAATAGCTCACAACAATAGTTCTAAATGGAATCGAGACTAGAATAGACTAACTCTTCCTAGCTCTAGCTTTTCTCTATTTATTCTATAGGGAAGTTATCAACAACTCCCTAGAAAATGGTGATTGAGTCCACTAGACTCCAATTAAACCAAGATTGAGTGCTCTCCTCTTGGAGTTTCTTGGCTACCTCTGGAATTCAAATTGCTGGAGAGAATCCTTAGGGATCCTTTGGCTTCTTGTGGAATTCAAATTTCTTGGAGAGAATATTTGGGATCCTTTAACTGCCTTTGAGGGTGGAAAATCCTCCTATAATTTCTCCTTGTTGTCTCCTCCAAGTATTTATGATAAAATATTTATAAAAGTGATTAATAAATCATTATTTTCTACACTCAACCTTATATTAGGCACTCAAAGTATGTTAGCCTTAATCACCACCTATACTAGCATCGTAAACCCAAATAATAATAAAAATGCAAGAAAAAGAGATCTAATAAGGAAAAAAGGTGACTATTGACCCCTCCAAATATGTCTAATGATGGATCTCATCATCACCCTCATACTGAATGGTTGCTCATCCTCTGAGCAACTGATCCTCCTCCATTTCCTTCAAAGATTTGATATGCTCCTTTATTTCCTGAGGAAGAAATGTGGGAGTTTCCCCAAAGGGGTAAAATCTATCATTATTTTCTGCATTCTCCCATTCCCTATCCTGTGCATCTATGTCCTCTTCATCAATCAGCCCCAGCAGCAAAGGTGGGCTGATATTTAGTCCCAACCATCAAATGTTGTTAGCCAGCATGGCCTTCTTTTATAATGGTTCCCTTTCCAATGCACCCCTCGTTCTTTCTGGAGTATGATACTCCCTATTCTTGAGGCTATGTGAGAGGTTGTTCCATATCATCTGGCTAGCCATAATGCACTCTTCTTCTATCTATCTAGAAACATCATCAAAGTGGCCTATCACCTGGTTTTGAGTCTGGAGGTAGCTTTCAACCAATGCGGGGTCCTTTTCAATCTCTCTATGGTTAAGGATGACTCCCCTTGGGTTGAAAAATTCTGGTCTGAGATATAAGGGTTCTCTATTTCTTCTTCCCATGACCTTCCATATCTCTTTGGCTCTCTTGTCCTCATTCACCATCCAAGATGCTAGAGCCATTAACTACATATCCCCCATTTTAGGATTGGGGTCCCAAATCTCCATATTTGTCAACACAAATTTATGCATATAAAACTCTACCATCTTTGCCTGATTAGCTATGTTGGCTTGCTTGTAGAACTTCATGACTTGCCTACAATCTTGGAAAGGGAGTAATCCATGGGAGGCTAAAGTGTTGATTTGAAATATAATACATTGTTCTTTGAGGTACACAACATATGAGTTAGAGGGGAATCTGTGCTGAAGGGCTTCTATGCATAAGTCCGCCATGGTGTCTACTTGCTCCTCTTTTTGCTGCAATTTCTCCTTTAGTGATACATTCTCTACCTGTGCCTTCTGCAACTGCTCCTTCAGAAATATTTCTTCGATTCCTTCCTCCCCCCTTGGTGATTCTTCAACAATGATCAAGATTATTGGAGAATTTCCTGGCTTTATCTGATTCTTGTCAGCTCTGGAATACCTAGTGGTATGCCTTTTTGTTTTTGCGCTCAGAGGAGCCATGGTGGAAGTTTTATTTTTGTAGTGAGGGGATGTGAAATTGGGTTGTGATTCTGTGCCTCTCCCACTTTCTGTTATCTCTATGACTTCTATGGCCATAAATTCTGTTTTTCTTTGGCCCTTTCTCTCTCTCTCTTCTTCTTCCGGTTCTTCTTGTTTCTTTTGGTTCTTCATCGGGTTTCTTCTTTTCTTATTTTTGGTTCTTCTTCTTCTTCTTTAAGCGTTGCGTGCTTCCATTGGTACTCTCCCTCTAAAAATTTTCAATTCACTGGTTTGGATGATATGACATCTCCTTTTATTAGATGATGTAGCTAAATTTTGAGTGCCAATATAACTTCGCTAAGCTCTAGTTCTATCGTAGACAATTGGTTCCTCCCCCCTGTTAATTTAGGATGGACTGCACATTTTCCTCCCCTTGTTATCCTCTACTCCACTAATTTAAAATTCTTCTTTTGCATGCCCAGGTGGCGTGTACTCCCATTTTTATTCCAGCCATACTTCACGGTGGTGGCCAAGTTAACTGGCCACCTTTCTGCCCTTCAAACTCTAAGTCTGCAAATTAATTATTTCTGGCTATTATGAATGTATATCAAGTGGTGAGAGCTTATACCTAAGTTTGCTTGTTGTTTCCAAGGCGGTTACAAGAGATGGAGGGTTGAGACAAGCCTTTTTAGATGCTGATTTCTTCACCATTTTATTGTTCTCTGAGTGAGCAGCTTGCTGAAGGATCAACTTCCTGAATGACCTGCTAATCTTCGTCTGTTGTTTCTCTCTATTTTGGATGTCACGTGGGGTGCTTGAGATGCCATGGGTGGGATTCTCATTCTTTTGTAGTCTATTATGTAGTTGCCCTTGTTGTTCTTCTTGGTAGTCCATGAAACCCTTTGTTTTTTAAGGAACTTCCTGATGTTTGTAGCAGTCTGCTTGTGTGTTGCTTCTCTTGATACATTATTCTCAGGAATGGAGCAGTGTGGTGTATGGAGGTGATGGAGGAAGTTATGAAGATGAATGTAGTGAATTATGGGATGGATAGAAAGATAGAAGAAGGGAAAATAAGATGAATGCTTCCCTGTGTTTTCCAGAAATCATTAACAACTTGCAAAATAACAAACAAAGAGAAACATAGTGATGTAGATGCATTTTTTTTTATTTTGTTCTTTTTATCTTTTTTTCTTTTTTTTTGAAAGAAAATGGGCTTCCTCCATGGAGATTTTCAACCCATAAAATTTCCTTGGGTGCCCCAGATAGGTTTTCACCCATGGATCTTTATTCTTTTTTTTTCCTTTTTTTTGTTTTTTTGTTGTTTTTTTTAAGCGAGTGAGCTACCTCCTTCGAGGTTTTCAAACCACAAGATTATTATTTTTTCTTTCATGAGGTGTGGAAAACTATGGAGTTTCCCATCGCATACACCTCTCTGATTATTGAATTGATTAATTATGTCCTTGACAAAGGCTTCTTGTAAATTTTAAGTCTATGACCATTGACAAGCAAGGGGATCCGTTCCTCATCTATGGTCCTGATTTGAACTGTGTCATTATCAAAGAATTTCTCCACTGTGTAAGGCCCCAACCATCTATTTATAGGCTTGCCTTTTAAGTGTTTAAACCTTGAATCATACAACAATTCCCAATCTCCTTCTTGGAAGGTGTTTTCTTTGATGTTCTTGTCATGCCATACCTTCCTTTGCAACTGAACTACCTTTGAACTCATCTAATCCATTTAGTTGCAACAACCTCTCTTTTTGGGCATTTGTTAGATCTAGATTTAATTTAGCTTCCATTCTTAAAGTATTGAATTAAAACTCAACTGAAAGTAGAGCTTTCTTACCATAGACTAATTCATAAGGCGTGAATCCTGTTGTTGTCTTCCAAGTGGTGTTGTAGGCCCAAGTAGCTTCTACCAATCTATCTGCCCAATATTTTTTGTTTCTGCTCACAACCTTGGTGGGGATGCCCTCTAAAGCTCTGTTAGTTAGTTGTACTTGGCCATTCTCCTGAAGGTGATAGGCAATAGAAGTTCTATGCTTAATCTTGCACTTCCTTAAAATATTCTCAATGAGGTGAGAGGTGAATTGTGATCCCTGATCAGTGACTATTTCTATGGGATATCCAAATTTGTAAAACACATTCTCCCTCAGAAATTCTGCTACTTTTTCTTCGGTTGCTACCTTCATTTCTTTTTCTTCGACCCACTTTATCAGGTAACCAGTGTCGACTATGATATAATTCTTTTATCTGGATGGTGGATTGATGTGTCCAAAAAATTCCATGCCCCACTTTTCAAATGGCTCAAGAGCCACCTGAGGGTGTAAAGGAATTTCATCCCTTTTTTTGGGTTTCCCCATCCTTTGGCAATGGCCACCCCTGCTGGCGTATCTTCTAGAATCTTGGTGAAGGGTAGGCCAATAGTAACCCGCCTGCAAAAATTTGTAAGCCATTCTCTTTACAGCAAAGTGGCCTCCACATGGGTTGTCATGAAATTCAGAGAGGATATCAAAAAATTCTTCCTCCCTCACACATCTTATTAGGATTTTATCAAGGCCTAGCTTGAAGAGATTCCCCCCAATTCATGTGAAAGGGGCACTTTTTCTGACGCTTCTACTTCTCTCCCTAAATGAAATATTAGAAGATAGTCTTCCAGCAACCAAGTAGTTATCTATATCAGCAAACCATGGTGAGAGTGCTGATATGGCAAAGAGGTGTTCATCTGGAAGCTAGTCATCCACCATTCCTTCTTCACCTGCAAGGAGAACTAGCCTGGACAAAAATTCTGCAACAACATTTTCCTTTCCAGGTTTATCAACAATAGTCAAATCAAATTGCTGCAAAAGTAACAACCATATAATTATTCTAGCATTAACATCCAATTTTTTCATTAAATACTTGATGGCTGCAAGGTCAGTGTGACCAAAGGTATGATATCCAGTGACATAATGCCTGAATGTGTTCAATGCATTGACATTAACCAACATCTCCTTCTCAGTAACAGTATAATTCAGCTCGGCTTTGGACAAATTCTTGTTGATGAAATAAATGGCATAAGGGATTTTGTCCTCTAATTGTCCTAATACTTCCCCTATAGATTTTTTGGATGCATCAGTGTGGATGTGGAAAGGCAGAACCCAATTTGGACCTCCAAGGATGGGGGAAGTAGTCAACTACTTCTTAATGAGCTCAAAAGCCTCTTGACAAGGACCAAACCAAATAAAATTGGAATCTTTGGCTAGTAACCCAAATGATGGCGAAGCCATATGCTAAAATATTTGATGAACCTTCTATAGTAACCAACTAAGCCTAAATTTTTTTTGACATCTTTCTACTTTTGAGAAGCAGGTACCCTTTTGATGATAGTGATTTTGTTCGAGTCTACCTATAACCTTGCTTGGGATATGGAGTGTCCTAATACAACCCCTACTTTATTAAGGAATTCACACTTTTCTGGGCTCAAGGAGAGATTAATCTCAATGCACCTTCTTAGTAATTTATGAAAATTGGAGAGAGCTTCCTGGAAGTCATCCCCATATGGTGTGAAATCATCCATGTAAATTTTTTCGGAGTCATGAACTAAATTGTAAAAGATGCTTAGGCCATCTCTCTGGAAGGTGGCAGGGGCATTGCATAACCCAAAGGGTAGGACTCTATAAGCAAAGGTACCCCAAGGGTAGGTTAAAGTAGTCTTATCCCGGTCTTTAGGGTTGATTTGAATCTGATTTTACCCACTAAACCCATCTAAGAAGGAAAATAACTTCTTCCCTGCAAGGCCATCCAGGACTTGGTTTATAAAGGGCAAAGGGAAATTGTCTTTCTTGGTGGTTTTGTTAAGTTCTCGATAATCAACACAAATTTTCCACTTCACATTCTTCTTTGGGACTAGGACAAGAGGAGATACCCACTCACTGTCGGATATAGGATATATGAACCCCGCATCCAATAGTTTCTACAACTCTTCTTTGACTATGTCCTTTAGATTCGGGCTCATTCTTCTTTGGGTTTGTCTCATAGGCTTGCATCCTTCTTTGATGTAAATGTGATGTCTACATACTGAAGGATGCACCCCTTTCATGTCCTTGTAATCCCAAGCAAATGCTTCAATATTTTCTTTCAAAAGCTGGCATAGCTACTTCTCTTCTTCATTTGAGAGGTTTGGGTTGATTTTCAGAGATCTAGATGGGCCAAAATTGACATTCTTGGTGGTTTCAGAGGTTGCCTCAATTGATTTCACTTCCATCCAAGGTTGGATTTCAGACTCTTTGACTAGGGTTTTGAGAGGAGTGTTAGTGGAGGACTGGTTTTGAATGGCATGGTCGATGAGTTCATCTTCATCAAGCTCCCCCCCTCTAATGATAACACCTATGGTACATATATGGGCAGCGTTATATAACTCATCTTCTTCATCCTCCAACCATATAGGGGGATCATGATCAATGGAACTCTGGGCTGGAGGATATAACACTAGTTTTTTAGACAAAGGCCCATTTTTTATGGTCATGTTTCCGGCCCGACAACTAATATAAGCATCTGCAGTGGATAACCAAGGTCTCCCTAAGATGAGAGGATAACCATTAAACCTTAGTTTTGGCTGTAGGACCAAGAAATTTGTAGGATACTCCCAAGAGTCAATGGTAACATAAAATCCTCAACAATTCCTTCCAGAGTTACTGTGGATTGGTCTGCAAGTTGCAGAACTGTTGTGGTTTTCCTCAAAGTCCCATGGAGATTAAGCTTCAACATAGTTTCCTTGGTCATGATATTGATGGCAACCCCTAAATCAATCAGAGTGTTGGGGAATATGACACCATCTATATGTACATCAACAACTGGACTACCAGGGTCTAGGTCTTTTGGAAATGTCACCTTCCCCAACATGAGGTCAAACAATTGTCCTACCACATTGATGATGGGGGTATCTCTCTAACTCCTTCCAAGTTTATTGAAGAAATTTTATTTGATGAGCCTATTGTAAATAGGGACATCCTTAATGGCTTGGAGAAGTGGTATCTTTACACACAAATTTTCCAATTCTCTCACTTATTAATTCTCCTCTGGGGTGTGCTAACTAGGGTGGATTAAGTGCTCGGGAAAAGTAGGTTGTTGGATATAAGTTTTATCTGCTTCTTTTTCCTCCTCAACCTCTACAGGTGGATATGGGGAATGGTTTTCTGCGAGTACTCTTCCTGACCTGATATTAACCTCTTGTATCTCCATATCATAAGCTTGATGAGATGTTTCTCCACTCGGAGCATGTTGTGCATGTATGTTGTTCGGGTTTGGATTGGGTTGTGCAGGTACATGTAGCCTAGGTGGAGAAGCATGAGTAAGCTAAGGTTTAGGTTGGAGTGGAGGCATTAGAGCAGGTAGTTGATTTTGTTGAGGCCTCCACCCTTGGGATGGATTTTTCCACTGAGGTTGTTGTGGAACATACTGTTGAAATGGTTGGTTTACTGGCTGAGGATGATATGAAGGGTTGGAAGGCCAAGTAGGAGGTGTAGACTAGGATGGAGGAGTGGGGGTGTACCAAGTTTTCATGGGTTCACTCTGATTGTTGTAATAGTAAGAGTGAGGCGCACCTTGCATACCTTTTCTATATAGTCGAGGGCCCTAAGGCCTTCTCTGGTTCATGAAACAGAGTTGTTTTGGCATTGTTTCCCCACCTTGATATACAAATTTAAGTCCAGGCAAGGAGGGACACTTGTCTGTGGCATCATTCTCTTCAAAAACTAAGAAAAACTCTATGACATTCAGTGGACATTCATTTCTTAGGTTTTTCCTGGTACATCTAGGAAAAAATATGGCCAGGGATCTCTCTGCTTCCTCTTTCTTCCTTTTAATCTGCATTGTGTCCATTTTCAAAGAAAAGTTGTGCAACATGTCACTCTTCAAGTCCTCTAGCATGTTTCCAATCTCATGTTTTATGAAGGTGGAAGAGGAAGGGGTATTGGACGTACTTTGGCTAGCTCTACCCTTCTTCCTAAATGCCCTAGAATGGTTCCGGAAGACAATTTTGATTGTTTCATAGGGTTGTTGGTAGATATCTCCTCCTGATAACATATTCAAGGTTTCTATCATATCTTCACTGATCCCTCGAATAAGTACAAGCTTAAGTGAGTAAAGACAAGAGTACAATTGGCTCTCTTATAGTTCAATTGAAACCTCCCTTCATAATCCTCTAGGGATTCATCAGGCCCTAGAGTCATCCTAAATATCTCATCCTTAGTTTCCTTGGACCTACCATAGTCTTTATACTTGTCGTTGAAGGTCTCTTCCATCTGTGCCCAAGTAGTGATGCTATCCCTAGGAATACCCATGAACCAATGCAAGGCTGCATCCTTAAGGGTGGATGGGAATAGGTTCAACTTTTGATCATCATAGGTGTAGCTATAATTCCTACAGAACAGAAAATTCAAACATGAATGTGTCAGTGTCCTCGGAGGTAAGTCCATGGAAGCGTGGAAGAGTGGAGGGGCTAATGTTTTTCATCTTAGTGTCCCCATCTGCCTCTCTTGTGGGAAAGGCTCTCTGGGTCCTAGCCATGGTTAAGATAGGTGAAGCAGGTCCCTCAAGTGAAACAAGTTCTTCTTCTTATTCCCCAACAGGATCCTCAAATTATTCAAAAGGCTCTCCTATAGGGGGTTCAATCTCATTGCCACTGAAGAAGAGTGAAGGGTGGCTAGGAGGTGATGTGGGGGTTTTATGTAAGGTTTGTCTTTGAGTATTCCTAGTCCTACGAGGCATGAAAATCAGATATTTTTTGTACTTTCTCAATATTTACGAAGTGGCATGAAAAGAAAGGAAAGCAGAAAATAATGCTAAAACAAAATCAAAATATCTACTAGACACCTCCCTGGCAACGACGCCAAAAAGTGGTGAGCCCTGGTATTGCACCAAGGGTGTTGCAACTCCGAGGGGCTGCCCTACTTTACTTTATAAACCCAGGGTTCGTACAAACTTTGAGGTGACAATGCTATATACACAGCAAATACATTCTGCTCATGTCACCCTCTTCTGCTTTACGAAAGGGTGTTATTTCTAAGGGTTCTCAGTGAATTTTTTCACACTTCAATGAAACTAAACCAAAGTGTAGAAAGGAAATGACAAAAGGAAACTAAATTAAATCATTGGAAAGAAATGACAAAAATGAAACTAATTTAATTTTCAGAAAAGGAAATGACTAAAAAGAAACTACTAAACTATATTGCTGAAAAGAAATGGAAGAAAGGAAACTAATTATAAACCACACTTACCTTGGCCAATTAGCTAAATGCACTCTATTTATCCTATGATCTATCTGCCATGCTCCTATCCATGCAACTAAACTATCCATGACTTTATTCGAACTAAAAAGAGTTAATTTGCAACTTGGAGGAAGAAAAAGGGCTAAAAGAGGCTAATGGGAGGTTTAACACATGAAACGAGGTTTGGAAGCAGAAAGAGGGGGTTAAACCCTTAGAAAACTTTATTATAACGTGAGAAATGACTTTGGAGTAGAAATAATTGAAAAAGGATTAGGAGCGGAAAGAGGGGGTTTAAAACCTTATCAAACCTTATTATAGCACAAGAAATGGCTTTGGAGCAGAAAGAATCAAAAAATGCGATGGTGAGATGGGATGGAGGTAAAAGTTGCGATGTGTGATGTCACAATTGCAACTTTGCAAGTTTAAATGGATAGTAGTAAGGACTTAACGGGAATAAAATAAAATGTGCGAAGTGTGATGTGCACTGCGGTAAAGGTTGCGGGAGGCGATTTGTGATGGGGATGACTTGGTGGTGAAAAAGTAAAAGGAAAAATTTGCGGGTTGTGATGTGTGATAGGATAAGAACTATGGGGTGCGTTTTGCGATGTGGTAAGTTACACGGGATGCGATGTGTGACGGGGATGATGTGGCGGTGAAAGGAAAAAGGGAAAAGTTGCGGGTTGTGATTTGTGATGTGGTAAGTTCTGTGGGATGTAATTTATGATAGGAATGACGTGGTAGTGAAAAAGAAAAGGAAAAAGTTGTGGGCTACGATGTGCGATAGGATAAGAACTGCGAGGTGTGATTTGCGATGTGGTAAGTTGTGCGAGATGTGATGTGCGAGGGGGATGACGTGGTGGTGAAAGGAAGAAGGTAAAAGTTGTGGGCTGTGATCTGCGATGTGGTAAGTTCTGCGGGATATTATTTGTGATAGGATAAGATCTACGGGATGTGATTTGTGATGGGGATCATGTGGTGGTGAAAAGAAAAAGGGAAAAGTTTCAGGATGTGATTTTATGATACCAGAATCACAAGAAAGAGCGGTAAGCGTTAAGGGTAAAATCTAAAGGATGCAAAGTGCGATTTGCGATGGCGACGTGGCAGTGGGATTGACAGCGGGGCAAGATCGCACTATCGCAATCGGCCAGAACAACGGTAAGTGTTAAGGGAGAAAGGTTAAACAGTGCGAAGTGCAATTTTTGATTTCGCAATATCGCTATCGCAAGGAATGAGCGGTAAGTGTTGAAGGTAAAAGATAATTGTTGCGATTTTCGAAGTGTAACATACGATAACAGGAATTTCAAGGAGGAAGGTGGAGGTCATGTTTTCAATGGTTTGGAATGGTATTTTACGTGTTTTGCATGAAAAGGGTGGGGAGTCATGAACAAAGAAAACAAAGAAATATGGTTGAAGGGCTTAAGTGCATTCGAAAAAAAGGTAAGTGTAGCGTTAAGGTGAGAAGGAAAGGAGGGGAATGGAGGTGTAAGAGAAGTGCTCAAAAGTGAAGCACAACTACATATTCATGCATGGGAAATAGGCAGAAATGTGGGGTGAGACAGTGAAGGAAAGGCTTGGACTTGGTAAATACAAATTCTTCTCTGAACTGAACAGAAAGAAATTTTGGCCTGTGGGAAGGCTTGCCCTACTCGAACTCTACTAACAGAGAAGAGAGGGGGGAGACTTGACCACCGTTTTGGATTTTTTCCTCTATTTCACTATGCATAAGTAATTAAAACTACAACAACACAAAAAATAAATAGCAATGAAACTTATCGGAAGCAAATCTAACTTAAATGACAGAGGAAAAACTAGATAAATGACAGAAAGGAAAAGATAATAACAGCAGAGAAGCTGAGGCACATGGATTGGGCCCTAACCCATGAGCCTAGCCCTCTAAAACTTAAATCAGTTTAATTAAATCAATCTTCTCATTTCATAAAAGGATAACAACATAGATCTCTGAAAGTTTGATCCCTGAATAAAACAAAAAAGCTCAATAGCTCACAACAATAGTTTTGAATGGAATCGAGACTAGAATAGACTAAATCTTCCTAGCTCTAGCTCTGTTCTATTTATAATATAGGGCAGCTACCAACAACTCCCTAGAAAATGGTGATTGAGTCCATTGGACTCCAAGTAAACCATGATTGAGAGCTCTCCTCTTTGAGTTGCTTGACTGCCTCTGAAATTCAAATTGCTGGAGAGAATCCTTGGGGATCCTTTGGCTGCTTATGGAATTCAAATTGCTTGGAGAGAATCTTTGGGATCCTTCGACTACCTTTGAGGGTGGAAAATCCTCCTATAATTTCTCCTTGTGGTCTCCTCCAAGTATTTATGATATAATATTTATAAAAGTGCTTAATAAATCATGGTTTTATGCACTCAACCCTATATTAGGCACTCAAAGTGTGTTAGCCTTAATCACCACCTATACTAGCATCATAAACCCAAATAATAATAAAAATGCAAGAAAAAGAGATTTAAGAAGGAAAAAAGGTGACTATTGACCCCTCCAAATATGTCTAATGATGGAGCTCATCACAGCCTCTTCTTTTTCCTTTAGTATTTTTTATATTTGATCCCCCATCTCCTTAATCTATACATTTTTATCAATAATCAATTTGAGCATGTATTCTTTGTGCTTCTCATTTTATTCTATTTCCTTATATTTTGGATCCTATCTAAATGGTAACTTAAGTCGTTTCCTAAGTTTTGTTATATCTGCATTCTTTGTCTTCTGAATTTCTTCCACTACTTTGACATCCCTGGGATCATATCCTAGTTTGATCACCAAGTCCTCAAATGATTTGACTTTGTTGTACTTTTCGAATGAGGAGATTTTCTCTAGATTTAGTTGTTTCTAGACATTACTGAGTGATTTCCTTAGCTTTGAAGCTGCCATAACAGTATTGTTCATGGTGGAGAAAATAATTTCTCCATACTATGTATGCATATCCATTTTTCTATAGGATGTATCTGTTTTGCATCAAATGAGAAAATAGTTTTCTTGTAATCTGAAGTGATTTTTAGAAATGGCACCTGAGCCTACAAGAATGAAATATCCATTCTTCCTTTCTCATTTTCAAATGATGTTAATAATCTATGTTGGGAAGTAGAGGTCTACTTCCAGAATTGTGCATATGTGTTGACCTTGAGTACTTCATTTTTTTGTTTAATTTCCAAAAACTTATTGAAGATACTTTGCTTGTCTTAGTTCTCACCCAATTCAGTTGAATGCACTATTTCTGAAGGATCCTACGAGGTTGAGGAGGATGGAGTATTAGGGAAAAAATCCTCTCACCCAGTCAAAACCTGTGAACCAACCATGACAATGGTGTCCTGTCCTTCTTCATTCTGGAAGATGACTTCTTTAGGGTTTGTCTTCTTCCTTTTTTGATAAATGACGAATTCTTTGTCACTAATTTATGCAACCATTGAAGATGTTTCTTCCCTTAGTATTTTGTCCTGCTTCTCTTGAGGCACTGGAGTTTGGGAGGTGGCTATTGATACAATATTCTCCTCAAATTCCTATAATGTATTATCCTCCCACTGGTATTGATTCATAAATTTCTCGATATGTGGTCTATGAGTATGATTGTAAGATGTGGATTTTTTCTCCACCCTTAAATCAAATATTATGCTAAATGGGTCATATGACCAGGTGAAACTTGGCTGGAACTTATGTTAGTGTGAATTCTAATTGCAAGAGTACGAAAAAAGCTCATTTTATTTGTGCATAACAAACAACCCTAATATCAAATATGGCTGTCAATTTCCTTAGATCTGCAGTTAGTGATCAGAATAAATGCTACATAAATCTAGATCTATGCAGTTAAAGATATTAAACAACAAATAAAAGCAATAGTTTCTCCATGAATCCAATGAACAAGACAAGAATATTTTTAAAGAATTTTTGTATTTATGACACCTGGGAAGGGAACATAGAAAGATGTTACCATCCCCCCTCAATGGGATGGGTTCTTGTATGTCCTCAGTGCTTCAAATCTGACATCTCTCTCTCTTGATGGTGTAGAAAACCCAGACAAAAATGGAACTCAAGGGGAGCTCACAAGAAAAAAGGTAGAAAAATGTGACAATGATGGAGGATCAAAGTCAAACCAAAAATATAGATCCAGAGCAATCTTTAGGCAAAAAATGGTAGTGAATGAATGGAAAAACCCTTCTATTTATAACAAAATATTGAGTTAGTCTAGATATTGGTGCATGATTAAAATACTATTAACAAAATCTAGATCGAACTTTTATGGAATATTTTATTATTTTTGTTGGAGGGAAATAGAATTTGAATTTGGTCAAATCCCTTTATTTGTAAATATAAATAAATAAATTATTTATTTATTATTTTAAGAATGTGGTTGAGTAATAATTAAATAAATAATGATTTATTCAATTATTTATAAATTATTTAGTCAAATTTAACATGGAATATTATTTAAATAATGTTTTAAATAATTATTCCTAGAAAATAATAAGATAAATAGTGATTTATCTAATTAATTTTCCTGTTTTAGGCTAAATATGACCATTAATATTAATTAAATTGTGGTTTAATTAATTATCCCTTGAGGAAAATCATACAAATAAGGATTTATTCAATTATTCCTCATGGGGTTTCATGTTTAGACCATAAACAATTTAAGAAATTATGGATTACTAAGTTATTTTTTATAGTGAAAGCAATTTTACTAGGGTAAAATTGCTCCTAAATGGTGTGTTTTGGTCCATCTAATAGTAACAAGTTAGATAACCAAAAATTGGTGTAATAGATTGCCCCCCAGCGTGCGAGTGTTAGGAGCTAATCTTATGACCGAAGTACGTTGTAAGAACTCAGTCACTAGAGGAATATAAGGTAGACTAAAGCCCTAGAGGACAAGATCCTAAGGAGGCAAGACTTAAAAGTGTGACATATCTCTTTTATGAGTGAGTACTTGTTCTACATGAGGCCCGGGAGGCATACCTATGCCGGCCGAGATAACAAAGTACAAAGAATCATGCGTCCAGTAAACAAGGGACTGAACTATATAGTACATGTTGGCATAAACATGGGCTAGATAAAAACATGATAATGGATCCCATGTACATACTGCGCTTGGGAAAACAACCAGGACTTATACAATAATATATGATTACATGAGATAAAAGTACAACCAAAGAGGCCCTGTAAAATAGGAAAGGGCTCTGAAAATATGAATGATACATGCAAACTAAAAGGCGCAATAGGCGGCTGGGGCCGAAACCATCAAATCTACGGAGCTACATCCAAGTCTATAGTAGAGAGTTCATTCGAGTATGTGGGGGGCTACCTGAAGGGCCAACCCTCATGAGGTCTAAAACATCTCACACACACCTGGGAATCACCGATACAATCTTTTGCATCATTGAACCATCGAGTATATGGATCTCCGTCATGCCATAAGGAGCTGGAGCTAAGAAGAAATCAAGTCAAAGGGCAATAAAGATTTCCTTTTCCTGATCTGAGGCATTGAGCAAGGGTGGAAGTTGGAACCAAGGTACACTTCCCTCTAGACCTATCTTCTAGAATGAATAAGCTGATGTCAACAGAAGGAGGTTCTCCATAGGTGAGGTAATAAGGGATCCTCAACTAAGGTACAAGGGATAATAGTAGAGCAATTGATAAAATGACACCAGAGATAATGGTGGGATGGGGGGTACTGAGTAGCAGGCTCATGACTTCCATTGTTAGAGCATAAAGGGTGTGGATGACCTGGCAGCTACTGATGCGACACCAGAGGGGATAGGGGACAATATGACTAAAGGCCAAAATGGGCGACATGAGAGATGAATAAAGAAATGAAGGATGGAGGTCTATAGCGGGATACTGGGGGACTCGGGATATAATCCATGAATGTGATGATTACTCAACTCAGATGCTCTAAACAAGGGCAACTCGATGATGTTTCCACACAAAATAGGCCCGATGGGGGCCATAAAAACATGAGTACAAGATGGTTACTCACGAATAAAATCGAGAAGAGCATGGAAAAGTATGAAGGCAAAGTGGTGCCCCAAGTACAAGTGTTTCAAGTGAAGAAATTCGATTTTGAGGAGTGGTGAAGTGATCCTTCTTGGAAAAAATGTGTCCCAGTGAAGTATCAAATCAAAAAAAACTAAAGGATACCCATTTGAGAGCTCGATGATAGCTTTCTAATGGTGCTGACATTTTTTCAAACTAAGCTACGATTTGGTCGTAGCTGGTGAAAGAAAAATCTGGAGTTTCTCTTTTAATAAGGCATTTTCCCTCCAATTTGATTCATTTGCAAGTGTAGCTGTCGTGAATGTAGAGAGGAGAAAAAGGCCCTAAACCTTGCAGTGGTCGTAGTAGAAAAATCGATCGCTGGAATTGATATCTGTCAATTGCAGGTAAGAGGCCTAACCCTACTCTTTCAATTCAGTGGATCAAAATTTCAATTTAGGCACCGAGAGCTCATGCGCATTCTAGGTCGCACTTTTTGGGGTCTATTTTGCGACCTGGGTAGTAGGTACTAGGTAGAAAACTATGACTTGTCCCAGGAAATGACCTGAAAAGTGCGACTTGTCAGAGAAAGGAGTTTTAGTGTTGTGTTTTGCTGAGAGCTGGGATTTTTATGGTTGAGGGGAATAGGTGCCCCGAAGCATGTTATGGTCATGCCAAATATATTTAGAAAAGGAGAATCTAAACACATTTTAATGATGTGGTTCGCCATTTGTTTATTTTAGGGTTATTTTTTGTGGGAAGAATGGATATATATAGTTCGAGAAAGGGAATTGAGTATTACCAATCTCTTTTGGTACTGCATATATGAAGCAAATGGACTATATTTCTAGGTTCGCATACATGGTGTCACTATTCCAAAGAGTGGATTTGGAGATAATGAACTGGTGCTCACCTAGAAAACACACAGGTTGGTCAACAACAATGTCTAGGGGAATTGTTTGTTGATGTAAGAGGAAGGAATGATGAGGGGGATCATCCCTAGAGTGATTTGAAGTGATATAAGACTCTAGAGGTTCTTCTAAATGGGGAAGAATGATGTTACTAGAGTTGACACAACTAGATTCAATATGAGGGTTGTGGATAATTTCTTCTCCTGGACTCTCAAATATGGGTGCCCCCTTACTAAAACATTGGGTGTCAATGTAATGACCACAAGGTGTATGTGGTTCAAATGCATGGTTTCGATGTAAGGGGGAATAGATAAATTCAGGGGTGGTAAATGCTTCCATAATGTTGTCATTGTAATAGAATATGGGTGTTGGAAGACAGACCACTGGATGCGATGAAGCTACATGAATCATCATCATGAGAAGAGAGGTTCACATGCACATCATCATGGAGGGTGACTGAAAAACAAGTAGATGAAGGATCCATTGATGTTGAGCCCAGGGTGATCGTTGAAGGGAGGTCAAGCCAAACAGAAGGGGAAGTCCCAGAGGGGTCTTCCACCATGGGTCCCATAGATGATGATAGGTAGAAAATGGTGGCCGAACGCTCCATCATCTAGACATCAGGAGGGGGAATGTCAATGGTAGCATTCGTGTCCTCTAGTTTTACCGAAGCAAAACTTGAAGATAAGGGAGAGGTGGACTCATTGCGCTTGGCCTCAAATTGGAGGACCAATTCTACAGATGTGTGGTAGTCATCGAGGCGGGGAAAGAGGTATTGTGGGCATGGAAATCACAAAAAGCACAAGGATGATTTGTGCACAAAGACTTGAGTTTCGGGACTAAATCGGGTATAGTGACATAGACCTTTGCGATATCATACTCCAGAAATGTTTCATTGACCATGGGTTTGAGATGAGGAAATTCAGGACAGGTATGGGTGGCATGACCGATAAAATCACATAAAGCACACTGGGTGGTGCGCTTTGGAGGCTGAGGAGGAGCATGGGTTGTCTGGGCAGCCTTGTATTTAGGTGCCTTTTTGCGGGCTTTTCCCCCCTCACATGAAGCTTTCGCAACAGGAGTAGGTTCCTATTGAGGTGGCTGGGACACACAGGCAAAGGGAGGGGCATGGCAACTGGTTGGACCAGGGTCAAAGTAGTATAAGGTTTGGGCTGCCCAGGTGGGGTAGTGGCTGGGTGGATCAATGTACTAGACTGGGATCCCCAGGGTCATGTTAGGAAGAGAAAAGGTAGCCATAACAGGTACCAAAAATACTCCAGGAGGGGGAGCAAGAAACGGTATCTGACTGGAGGGTTAATGGCTAGGTGGGATGAATTTGAGATGGTTAAGGCCATGGGGAACCGTTCCAGGAGGGTAGAGAGGTTCATGAACACCAGCTGTAGATGAGGGGCATTGAGGAGTGGGTCCTGAAGGCTGATTCAAGGTGCTAGGAGTAGGTTGCAGAGGGTGAGGTTGCTGACTAGTCGAACCAGTTCGTTTAAGGTCAGACTGAGACGATTGCATCATGTAAACATTCGATGAGATGGGATCAGAGATAGGAGGAGGGAGTCCAAGGAATGAACCAAGCAATGAGGAGTGTTCGTAGAATCTGGGTGAGACAATGGTGGGAGGTTAGACTATTTTTTTATTGGCCACCGAAGAGATGATGGACTCAGGGGAGGTCTGAGACTTTGGTTCGTAATATGTCAACTGGTCGATGGTGACAATATTTCTGTTGTGATTAAACATCTTACGGTGAACTACATATGGGAAAGCAGACATCACATAAGTGTAGCTATGACCCAATAAAATGTTGTAGTCTAAGGGGGCATTAATGACTTCTATCTCAACACAAACAATCTTGCCCGCAAGAGTAATAGGACAATTGCAGAACATGCCAAGGGGCTGGGAAGAGTGGCCATCACATGCTTAAAGGGTGATAGTGGAAGGGGCTAACTCAGGAGATCTGAGTTACTTCCAAACTGAAGCAGACATCACATAGGTGGATGCCCCCTTGTTAATGATACAACGGGAGACGTTGACATTCCGGATCTTGACAGGGATTTGGAAGGCGACAGAAGAAGGAAGGGAGGGATGTTGTGACTGGTCAACATCGAAGACAATCAAAAGATCATCTGAAGGATCCACAGTGCCCATAGTAGTTAGTAGATATTTTTATTGTGAAGGGCACGATTGGAGGACTTACAACGGTGACATGGAAGCAGGGGATTGCGCCAAGTCATCTTCTATACTATACGAGTGGGCAACTTTACCAGAAGAAGAATTTCGGTGTAATGGTCCCTTTGGGATATTGGTATGAACCTCTGCGTTAGACTGAGGGATCAGTAAAGGACCATTGGGTCTCAAAAGAGGCTCTGTTGGACCTGAAAAAGGGGGCTCGAGAGAAGACATAATGGGGGGCTTGTTGTACTGACAGGACTGAGTCTGAAGGTTGAGGTCAATGGTAATGGGTTGGTCATATTTCATCATGAGGATATGGTAATCAGAGGTACCAGATGGAGGTGGTTGAGTGGCCGCCTAACTTTCAGGGGGTTGGATAGCCATGAATCCTTGCTAGGGGAAAGGATTGGTAAACAAAATCGGCTAGATAGGGGCAGCATTGGGAGGAACCAAAGGGGAGGCTTGTTTTCCTTGGGATACTGCTTGAGCTTCCCACATCTGAGACATTGAAGGTAAAAGAGTACAATCATGGGTGTAGTGACCATAGACACCGCAATAAGAACAAGGTTTGTTCATGCGAATAGGCTTGTCCTGCTTGGGATGAGTGCCATGTTGCTGGGTTAGAGTGTTAGGTTCATTCCCTTGGGGATCGTTTCCTGGATTACCTAGGGTATATTGGTTTTGGTTGCCTTTCCTCTTCTTTTTTTAAGTAGGAGTATTAGTCGAACCCTGTTGTGCATACACCTAACCCTAGGGGGTGGTGGTTGTTGTTGTGGGGGTTGAGAAGGCCAGAGAGGCTGAGGTGATAATGCTAGAGGAGTAGGATACAAATACGAATAATAAGAAGGTTGGGAAAATTTGGGGTAAATAGGCTGGGAAAAAGGAGGAGGCATGTCGTATCCTAGATACATGCTACTAGGAGGGGGAAAAGTGCTAGAGGAGCTGGCCCCTCCCTGAGGGAAACCATAACCCATGGGAGGATGAGTGTACAGATGAGAAAGGGCTCCAAAAATACTGTCAATGACATGGGATATTCCTAGTGCATTAGCTCCACCGGGTCTAGGGAGATTAGGTAAGACAGTATAAACATAACCAGACTGTGTGTAGATCAGGTTATATTTCAACACAATCTAGAGAGAAATTTCCTCGATCTGAGGGAAGTAAGAGGCGACATCATTACCAATGGTAGGAAAAAGGGATCTTAGAAACCATTCCATGTAGACACGGTATTCAAAGGTAGGGGCTTGACATAGGCTGTTTCTTCTCTGCCATTATTGGACATGATAAGATAGGCGGGTCGCAGATGATTGACGAAAAGAGGTCAAGAGTTCGGTACTGGTGTCATAGCAAAGGGAAGCTAGAAGTAAGAAATAAAATCTTGGTAAAGAGTCACAAAATTAGTATGTGAGGCAGAGGCATGGTCGACATACCACTTGGAAGCTTCTCCAGTAAGCGTACACTGCAAAAACTGAAGATGGACAGATTCATCGGTGATGGAGTTAGACGAGCACCACATGTGGAAAGCATAGACGTGGTTGGTAGGATCCTCTCCAACAAGACCTTCAAACTTGGGGATGTCTGAAGGGAGCTTGGTTGGCATAGTAGGCCAACCAGGATCATGGTGTATGGGGTAATTAATCAACTGGCTAAAATCGGGAAGACTGAGGCCTGCCATATAAGGGAGCAAGGGAACAGGCGGGATAGTTCCTGTTGGGGCCCCACTAGTAGTATTCCCAGCATTAGGGCCAGGGTTAACACCAACATTATCTCCTAAACCAGACATGGTGAAGGTGATAGGAGGAGAGCTGGGGATAGAAACAGAAGGGGAACCCAATGAACCAGAAGTAGAGTCGGAATGGGGACTCGGTGTAAGACAAACTAAAAATCTATGCGAAGAAGTAATTCTTCATACCAGAAACTGACGATGATGACCTAGGAGTCTCTAGGATAAACACCTTGGGGGCGCAATGATGGAAAACAGACACAGATCACAGAAGGAAGAGAGACCAAAAAGGGGAAGGAGGTGCAGGATCAAATGATTACAATGTCGAAACAAGGGCCAAGAGGTGAAGGATCAATTGGTTATAATTTTTTAGTCTTGGCCTGGTAGTGTAAACAAAGTGCTCTTCACTTAGGGTGTGCGTGTATGTGATAAGTGTGTTAATTTTAATTAAGCCCATAAGTGTGTAGAGAAAAAATAAAAAAATATGACGTATAACTGTAAATAAATTTGAAAATGATAGTAAAGTAAACTGAATATGACAGAAAATAAACAGATAAAGATGCATCGATTTAAACCCAATGAGGAGGGCTTCCCAAAAATTAGTCTATGGGTGGGCGAAAAATAGTCAAAACACACAAAATGGCCAATGGATCTAACGTCAGGAGGGGAAAGGATCTAAAGGTTAGATCTGCTAGAAATAGGTGTAGAAAACACCAAAAAACCAGAGGGAAAAGTGCTGCAAAAAAGGCGGTGAAAGGCTACAACCTAAAGGGAAACATAAGGGACCCTAAAGGAGGACCAAAAAAAACTGAAAAAATTGTGTTTTGGATGGATGAATAACCAATTTGAAATGAATCTAAAAGTATAGGTTCAAATCTGAAAAATGATTGAACACACTGAAATCTCAGAAGACCTGCTTCAGCTAAACTCCTAAAAAAGTGGAAGCTTAATAAAGCCCTAAGGGGCTTGGTTCCTATATCGACGAGTCAAACAGAGCAAGTACAAATCCAATATGGGTGGAGAGGAAGGTCAAACAACCCTGAACAGTAGCCCAGACAAACCCAGAAAAATCATAGAAAAATTCCTGCAAAAATTATGGGTCGTAGGTTTTGACTTGTTTTTAGCAGAGATCGCAGGTTTGAGGTTGTTTTCTACATTGTGAAGGTTGAGGTCACAGGTTTTGGCCCAGAAAGTGCAACTTGTACTTCCAGCTGTCTCAGGAGTAGGTTTCAGAAAAAATTGTCGTCTCTTCTGTGGCTAATACCTGTCACCTGTGCAATAGGCCCAGAAACACACAGAAGTTAGGCTTTTTACTTTTTTAGGGTTTTAAAGGTTAAAAACAAGATCAAGAAATGAAAAATAATAAGTTGAAGAAAACCCCTAGGGGTTGAAGCAGCTCCTTATGCAGGAATCTAAAAAACAAAAATGGTCGTAATTATAAACCCTTGTGGAGTCGCCAGTTGTTAGTGTGAATTCTAATCACAAGCATACAAAAAAATCTCACTTTAGCTGTGGATAACAAACAACACTAACATCAAAGATGGTTGTAAATTTCCTTAGATATGTAGTTAGTGATCAGAATAAATGCTACAGGAATCCAGATCTATGCAGTTAAAGACATTAAACAAGAAATAAAAAAAGAGTTACTCCATGCATCCAATGAACAGACAAGAATATTTTTAAAGAATTTTTGTATTTATGACACCTGGGAAGGGAACATAGAAAGATGTTACCAGTGCTCCTCAATGGGATGGGTTCTTGTATGTCCTCAGTGCTTCAGATCTAAGATCTCTCTCTCTTGATGGTGTAAAAAGCCTAGACAAAAATGGAACTCAAGGGGAGCTCACATGAAAAAGGGTAGAAAAATATGACAATGATGGAGGATCAAAGTCAGACCAAAAGTATAGATCCAAAGCGATCTTTAGGCAACAAAAGGTAGTGAATGAATAGAAAAAACCTTCTATATATAACCAAATATTTAGTTAGTCTAGATATTGGTGCATAATTAAAATATTATTAACCAAATGTAGATCCAAATTTTATGGAATATTTTTTTATTTTTGTTGGAGGTAAAAAGAATTTGAATTTGGTCAAATCCCTTTATTTGTAAATAATAAATAAATAAATGATTTATTTATTATTTTAAGAATGTGGTTGGGTAATAATTAAATAAATAATTATTTATTCAATTATTTATAAATGATTTAGTCAAATTTAACGAGGAATATTATTTAAATAATGTTTTAAATAATTATTCCTAGAAAATAATAAGATAAATAGTGATTTATCTAATTAATTTTCTTGTTTTGGGTTAAATATGACTACGAATATTAATTAAACTGTGGTTTAATTAATTATCCCTTGAGAAAAATCAAACAAATAAGGATTTATTCAATTATTCCTCATGGGGTTTCCTATTTAGACCATAAACAACTTAATAAATTATGGATTGCTAAGTTATTTTTCATAGTGAAAGAAATTTTACTAGGGTAAAATTGGTCATACATGGTGTACTTTGGTCCATTTAATAGTAACAAGTTAGATGACCAAAAATTGGTGTAACAAATTCATATGTTTGAGGACTAAATCTGAATTCTTTCCTACTACCCTTGTATTTCATATAAAAGATCCCACTTGTGTCTTGATTTTAAACTGTGAAATCCTTTTACTTGAAACAAAGTGGATTTCATCCATATTAACCATTTTCCTTATATTTTCCAGAGAAAAAATCCTCATTGTAAAATATTTGGGTAGCTTGTAAGGAGCCAGTTCACATCCATACACTTATTTATGTATAATTATGGTATAGGTACCAGTCTCTAGTCTTGGTATGCTCACTTATGTGTAAAATTGTTTTGATCTCTGAACTAATTCTGGGCTCACTTTGACTGTTGAGAATCCCCGCACCTGTAAGAATAAAAATGTCTATGAAGTCTACAAAAATAAACTCTTATGAATGTCTTCTTCTTGATTCCTTGATCATCTTGTTTGTGAAGTGTTATCGAAAATTTGTCCCCCTGTTGAAAAAGAAACATGTAGACTAATACAGATGCATATTTAAACATGCCTCTTATAGTGATATTCATCATTTTTTCATGCATATTATCAGCCAAAAAGTGTCTGAAATTAAACATGAATGTTGGCTTATGCTCTTTGGAAAAAATGGATAGAAAGCCTAGAATAGGTTCATCCACCCACTAGTCTAATTGGTATCCTAAAAGGCAAGAAAATAAATCAATAATCTATTTGGATTTCTCTGGGAACATGCAATATGGATAAGGGGGTTTTTCTTGGGAAGATGGGCATCTTTTGGGAGGAAAATATTGAAAATATGGGCTCTTTGAGGGAAGGTGATCTTATCGTACAAATCCATAAGGGAAGCTATAGAACAATGGCTAAGGGTCTCATTTTCAGGAGTGAGTGAAAATAACATTTGATTGATGGTTTCAGGTGAAATTGTGACCAGAATGTCTCCATTTTGGGCCATAATGGTTCCTTGAACAAGATTATATCTGGGTTGACACCACATGAAAAATTTAGGGAAATGGCGAGTGTTAGCACTGCAATTTTTCAAAGGTTTTCAAAGTCTAGTCATCATTCTCCAAGGAATCATTCTGCCTTTTCAGTTCAGTTGTAAGATGAAACTATCACTGTCAAAGTTTAGTGGTGAGAAAATATCATTTCTACCTTCATTCATTTCATTTTTCCTCTTTTACCTTTCATTTTTCCAAAAACCCAAAGTCCAACATTTCATTTCTTTCAAAACCCCTTTTTTAACTATTAAAATGCATTTTTTATAGTTAGAAAGCAGATCTGCCCACCCAATAACAACCGTATGATATTTCCTTTTAAAATTACCATATATTTCTTTTATCGCAGCTTTACCCGCACTACATCAAACCTTGGTAATATCATATATCATATTACATAACTTACCGCAATTAATAACATTGTGGACCCCTTACCCTTTCATCACAATACATTAGGGGAATTTTGAGGTCTAAAATGGGCCTCCTAAGAAAAATGTACAACCAAAATAAACTTTACAAGAACCAATAGGATTCAAGATGATGATGTCAACGATGGGGGATGATTCACCATTTTTGGAGTAAAAAAGTAAAAAGCTTAAAAAATAATAAAATAATAAAACTATTTTTTCAACTTGTAATTTCAACTTATCTCCCTAAGAGTTTACTCAAATTTCAAGCGAGAGTACTCATTGGATGAAAAATTTAATTCCTCATCCAAGGAGTACCCATGTTGCATACTTTTGATGTAACCTACTACACGAAAAATGAGAAATACATGAAAAAACGTGATTGCAATCACATTTTTCATGTATTTCTCATTTTTCACGTAGAAGAGTCCATCAAAAGTATGCAACATGGGTACTCCTTGGATGGGAAATTAAATTTTTCATCAAACAAGTATTCCTGCTTGAAATTTGAGTAAAAACTTAAGAAGATTGGTTCAAAATACGAGTTGAAAAAGTAGTTTTTTCTTTTTTTCCCTCTAAAATTTGATGATGTAATCAAATCTTATTTTATTATTTCCACTATTATTTTATAATTTCCTTAGGAGGCCCATTTTAGACCTCAAAATTCCCTTGATGGGCTTATCGAAGTTTTAACTTTCATTCATGTTACAATTGTCGTCTCCTACAAAACTCCCAATTACGATGAAAATGAGCCCCACCTTCTATTATCATCACACATCTAACTTCGTGAATCTTAACCTTTAACTCCCATTCCTCATAACAAAACTATCGATTTACGATTTGCGGTATTTTTTGGGCCCCACCTTCCCTACTATGTCACCCTATGCTCATCGCACATTGCCCTTCGCAAGTTAACACTTACCTCCCATTTATCATACATTAGGGGAATCTTGAGGTCTAAAATGGGCCTCCTAATGAAATTATAAAATAATAGTGGAAATAATAAAATCAGATTTGATTACATCATCAAAGTTTAGAGGGAAAAAATAAAAAAATACTTTTTCAACTTATCTCCCAATGTTTTTACTCAAATTTCGAGCGAGAGTACTCGTTGGATGCAAAATTTAATTCCTCACCCAAGGAGTACCCATGTAGCATACTTTCGATGGGTCCTGCTACACGAAAAATGAGAAATACATGAAAAACGTGATTGTAATCACGTTTTTTTATGTATTTCTCATTTTTCGTGTAGCAGGGTACATCAAAAGTATGCAACATGAGTACTTCATGGATGAGGAATTGAATTTTTCATCTAACGAGCACTCTCACTCGAAATTTGAGTAAAATATTTGGGAGATAAGTTGAAAATACGAGTTGAAAAAGTAGTTTATTATTTTATTATTTTTTAATATTTTTACCCTTTTACTCAAAAAATGGTGAATCACTCCCCATGATTTACATCATCATCTTGAATCCTACTGGTTCTTATAAAGTTTATTTTTGTTGTACATTTTTCTTAGGAGGCCCATTTGAGACCTCAAAATTCCCCTAATGAAAAAAATCCTGATTTGTGATTTGTGAGTAGCCCCACCTCCTTGCCACATCATCACTCACATCACAAATCGCGTTCCCTCCTGCTTGTGTCTTATGTTTAAACGTTCCGACCCCGATCCACTATTTCAAGATATGTATAAAGGGTTTTTCTCCTTGCACTCATCTAATAATATCTCCCGTTAATAAAATGAAACCCCTCTATCTCTTTTAATCTGCCTTCATCCCTATAACGACAAACAAGAAACCAAAGTAAAGGAACAATGACAGATTTTCTCTGAAACAAATTTCTACCATTACTCTCAACACCATGACATTTCTTCGAGGCACCAAGCAACATTCAAGGAACATCCACATGTCACTTTCACTGTTTTTTACACTTTTTTTGGAGTTGGTTGCACCATAACAAAGGAGGAGTCTTTCTATAGATTGCCACATCATATAACCACTTCGAATTGTTAGCCTTGATTCATTTATTTGTATTAAAGTTTTTGTATAAGCCTCATCTCTTGCACGAGATGGTAATAACTTTTAGTAATAGATTTACTCCTTTTGCGGGGATGACAGTTTTATATTTTTGTATATATGTGAAAAACTGCTATGAAGTAAGGGTTCATGGTTTTAGAATCTTAACTCATATGATCACTACTATTTTTAGTGAATGAAATAGAATGAAAAATTCTGAGGACTTATTACCATCTGGTGTGTGTATTGTCAATTTCCACTTTTGTTTCCATATCTTATTATCTTTAGTTGCAGTTTGCAATTCCTCATGTTGTTATGAGTTTTTATCAGTCTCTTGAAATGTTCATGTGTTTTATCAATTTTTGTTAGCCTCACACAGTGAGCCTTCTTGGTAAAATATATATAATAAGAGTGGAAAGAGCATCACTCATGACAGTTATCTTTTATAATATTTCAATAAGGCCAGAAATATATTTCTTTTGATGAAATATTGTTAAACTGCTACTTGTGTTAATTTCTACCAAATTCAATAGATTTCTTCTTTTCATAGCTACTATTTCTTCTCTCATTTTACATTTTCTTCTCCTCATAGGATACAAACTAAATTTTTGCTACCACATCATGATCCAGTAACCTCATTAGTAGAACTGTGGATTTGACTGAAATATATTATCAATTAATAAGAGTTTAAACCATCTGCCAGTCTCATAAAACAAATCATTAAATTGCCTTAGAGTTTAGGATGTGTCTAGTCAGGTGCTTGCTATAGTCCAAGTGCTGATTCCAACGCCAACATCTTTTGGTGCGTCTACTGGGAGATGAAGGCTTTGAAACTAAGTATTCTCCAAATGTCTCTTGTTTTGAATTGTTGAATGTCAATTCTTAATGGTGAATAAAAATTTATGACTTGAAGAAGACTAAAAATTAGTCCACCTGGTGACTCCATAGAGAGGAAAATGGATTTCAAATCTTTGCTTCATCTCGCCATTTAAATTCTACATTTTTTTTAAAATATATTTATGTCTCGATCACTCTACAAATTTAGAACAAATTCAGCTTCAAAAATTGGTTTTCTCTCAAAAATAATCACACCTTTTATTCCTTGGCAAACCAATCACTCATTAATTATACTCTTCCTAGATCAATACAAAGATGCTGCCAAAGTTACAATATGTCCAATAATTTCCCTTCTTGGACAACAAAGGATGAATTTTTTGGGTTCAAGGACAAACCAAACTTTCTGCATTTGTCAAAAACTTGTTTCAAATGTTTCAAGAGGTCTTTATTGGATTTTGAATCTGTGATGCCATCCAAATAGATGACTACAAATCTATCTTTTTCTCCCACAAAGGCAATATCCATTTCTCACTGAAAAGTTGCGCCTGCATTCATCAGACCAAATGGCATTTTTTTGTACATGAATGTACCCCAGGGTGTGGTAAATGTTCTATTTTCTATATCTTGCGTGTCAAATGAAATCTGATTATAGCCTGAAAATCCATCAATCATTGACAATCTTTTGGATCCTACAACCTTCTGCAAAAAAAATTCCATCTTGGGCAATGGATAGTTATCTTTCAATGAACACTAGTTCAGGTTGCGAAAATTGACACAAATTATTATCTCTCAATTCGTTTTCCAAACCGGGACTATATTAGCTACCTAGTTAGAAAATCTCAAAGGCATAGTTATTTTTGCTTCTCAATATTTTTTGATTTCTTTCTTAATGATTGGGAGCAGCATAGGATTGATATGTCTGATTTTTTGTGCTACAGGGTTTGCATCTGTTTTCAAAGGAATCTTGTGCTCCATTATGCTTCTATCATTAGTTTTTAGCTCACTGTAAGACCATGAAGAAATATTAGCAAATTCTTTCAGCGGCTTGATATATTTTGTTCTGGTTTCAAGGGAAAGGAATTTGAACACTTTGACTAATTTTGGTTGATCTTATGTGCCAATGTTACATTATATCGTACTCTCTCCATCAACTTTACTTCCAGGCTTGAGAAAAAAATCATTATTATCAAAAATTATTTCTAAAGGAACTAGGCCTTTTGGAATATAGTTTGATTTCAGATCTATAATTTTCTTCCCAGCCATGGTTTTCTTAATAGGCCTGCTATTTTAAATTTCAACAATATCATGCTCATCATCAATTTTTATGTCTGCAAACTCTTCAACACACACTAAATTTTTTTGAATTTCATTGTCATCCTCAAATACTTGCCAGTATTTGATGTTGTCAAGAATTGAAAGCCTGTTTTTTATTTTAACATCATAGGCTGCCTTGACATTTAGAGGAACTTTGAAATTACTAGCAGCAATAGCTAGTGAATCGACCATTTGATTTTCCTCTCTAGTGACAAAATTTATATTAAATGTTGAAAAATAACACTCAATCAAGTCCTAGACTTCATTCCTATAATTTTTCAACTTGGAATTTTTTACTTGGTAGTTGTTTCTCACCTGCTTTATCACCAAAAAAAATTAGCTTCTCCGCTCCCAAATCGTTCGCTGCCTTCATTCCCAGCACAAGCGCCTCATATTCAATAGTGTTGTTAGTGGTATAAATTTGCAGTTTATATGATATATTTACCCTTTGATGAGTAAGAGAAAAGAGGAATACACTAGCTCCTGATCCTTCTCTTTATGAGGCTCCATCAAAGTACAATTTCTAGATCTGTCCTCCCTCTAAATGTTGCTAATTTGTACCTTGAAAGTGTTGTTTTTCATTTATTTAAGGCTGGAAATTGTTATCATTGGCAACAAGGTGTAGTATTGATTCCCCAATTTCCTTTTCTTCAGCATATATGGGATGGTTATAAGGATTATTTTGATCACTAATTATGTAGTCCATTTTGGTTTCCCTATACAACCTTCTGAATTCCCCTCCAAACACTAGGATGGTGGCATATGACATATGCATCTGAAGGGTACCTCCCAATTTTTTAGACCAGGATCTAGAAAGTAGCATCCCAAATCTAGAAGGAATGTTCGCAACTACAATGTCCATCATTAAGCTTTTCATAGGTAGTTGGGTAAGAGAAACAATCAAGTCCTTAATTACTGCAAGGCACTTGACCTTTTTGGAATCAAAGGTGTAGAGGTCATGGTATTTCTTAGTGATCTCTAATCCTAATTCATCCATCACTTTCTTTGGCATGATATTATGATAATCCCCATAAGCTAATAGAAAATTATGCTACAATTTGTCATGTTTATTGAGTGACAGATAGAAAGGTTGTGAGTTTTCGTTATTTTGGTCTTGGACATGACAGCCTAGATAAATAGTGGGATGTTCATCTTCAAGGTTGACTGAATCGGGGGCGATAGGTGGATGTTGCAGACTTTTAAAAGACTCTTTATATGCTGGATTTTTCAACAATTCCAGAAGTGGGACCGGAATTTTGATTTTATTCAATTCAGATTTGAAACTAAAATAAATTGGAACTAATTCCTTATTTTCTGCAATGATTTTGACAACTGGGGCAGAATTTTGGAGTGGAGGAACCTCATTGACTTTGGCCTTATGTTTGGCAGCTTGTTTCTCTGCATCTTATTTTTGTTGACGTTTCTAAAAACGGCCTTTAGACCTTAAAGGATAATTTCTATTTTGAGCTTCTTGCTATTTTTTATTATTTTTTTCATAAATTTGGACATTCTCATCATCTGAAAACAAATAAATCCTTGATTGGTCTTCATATTCTTGCAAATTCAAACAAGTTTATTGTGAATTTTCTCCTACAAGGTTTATTTCTTCATTTTATTCCTCATGTTCTTGCTGCTCTTCTTCAGCAAAATTATTCAAAGGAGGCTGAAAATTTTGATCATCATCATTCCTCCTTGGGCATTGTAGGATTTTTTGAGGTTGAAAAGGCCTCCTGAAGGGAGCCTGATTTCTATTGGCCTCATTTTGATTGGCTGTAGCAGCTGGTTTGTTTTCAATCTCTAATTTTTCCATCTTAGAGGCAAGCTCCTTAATTAAATTGGACATTTGATCGATCTTTTCTTCTACTGTAAGAGACTTAGAAGAAGAAGGTTTTTCTTCTTTCATATTCTTTCTGTCCTTTGCTTCCTTTTCTTCCTCTACTTTCAATTTATTAGAAGCCATGAGATTAGACTGCACTCCAACTACAACCTCTTGCATACCCATGAATTTCTGTGCTTTCTCATCCCTTAGCCATAAAGCAAACTCATAATCTATATCATTTGCAAAAGTTATCATAGTTGTAGTCTCAAGAGGCTTAATTTCTTCTTGAATTTTCTGATAAATCTTATTAAACCTCTTGGTAAAATCATCCAATGACTCATCTGGTTTCTTCTTTAGATTTGAAAGTTTTGTAAGGTAGTTCATATATTATTTCTTATCACCCCATTACTTTACAAATATTTCCTCCAATTCATGAATTCCTGTTATTCAGTTTGGAGGCAGACTTCTAAACCATTTACGAGCTCTACCATCCAAGCTTTAAACAAAGAGTCTTGAAAAAACATCTTGATGTTTGACATTCTGGTTGTCAGCATAGCTATATAAAGCCACTAAATGTTCCTCAACAGAAACTCCTTCTCCCTCCTCGATGTATTTTGGAAGATATTTCAAGTAATCTCCTTGAGGGAGTGGATGCAAAGGTTTCGGAAGAGAAAATGGAGCATATCTTGTAGCCACTATCTACTGCATCCTTTCAAAGGTAGGCTGAGCCATATTTTGCTGATGTATAGTTGATCTATGACCAGTTGATGTAGATGTTTGGGAAATAGAATTACAATTTGTGGATTCTAAATCTGATTTAGGACAACAGAAAATTGGATATCTTGAGTTTATTCTTCAGGCTTGGGGACTGAAAATAGTGGATTCTCAAACAGATGAACAAAGGATGTGTTCACTTCACCTGCTACAGAAGAATCAGACTCAAAATTTGTCTCTTGAGGGGATGAGGTTAATTCAACTTTATTTTTCTGAGCTAGGAAGTTATATAAGTTGAATGTGAGGCCTTCAGAAACACTCTTCTAGTGGATGAGAAGAGGATGACCCAACAACTGGATTTCTAGATAAGGGAAAATATTCTTGCTGAGGAGTGATGAAAGACTGGTATTCAGGATGAGTTTGGAGGAAATTTAAAATGGTCTTAAAATATTCTTTAGTCAAAACATCCCTATCAAGAAAAGGTTCAATTGGAAATACTTTCTCTAACTTCCCTTCAGTTAGCACAAACTCTTTTGTTTCCTTTTTGACACTTAATAACTCAGTTTTTTCCTCTTTGACTGAAATAATGCTTACTTTAGATTTACCAATTGAGGAATGAGAAAAAATTTCAGCTAAGCTTATATTAACAACATCTACTTGATCTTCTAGGGAAGCAATTTCGATTTTAGATTTTTCAGCACGATCTTTTGAAACTGAAACTTCTTTTGATTCTAAAGTAGCTGAGTGTACCTTTTTCTTTGGAATGTATTTTTTGTGTACCTTCTTCACTGATTGAGATGTGCCCTCAACTTATATTTGTTTTCTTTTTTCTTCTTTAATGATATTCTTTGGGTTCTAACACTAGGGTCACGAGTAGGTGATCTCTAATTTCTCCTTGTAATTGGATTTAGAAGAAACAATTGCGGTTGTCTTGCTACGGAAGAACAAAGGAAGGTTTAGAGTAGCCTATTTCATTTTTTAGTCGTGCTTTAAGGGATGTTGAATTAAAGTAAAATCTAACTGAAAAACAAGCATATGCACTAGTTAAGGCTTTGAATTCTTTTCGAGTTTATATGTTTCATTAAAAAATAGTTTCTTTTGTGCCCAAAATCACTGTTAAAGATTTTTTTCTGCAGCTAGACATAGATGGCAAAAAGGGACGATGGCTAACCAAAATTTTGGAATTTGATATTTAGATTAGACCAACTAAATTGGTAAAAGGTCAAGGCTTGGCTCGCTTGATGGTTGAATCTAACTGCAAGACTTTAAATATGAACGCAGAGGAAGTTGAAGGAGAAGATGGAGAAGGTATTTCTAATTATCATGAAATATTTCATTCAGATCAGTACAAGGATATAATATACTTTTTGTTAAATTTCAATTGTCCCCTTGAAATGGAGAAGTCAAAGAGGAGAGATTTCAAATTGAGATTTGTTAAGTATTGCATTTTGGAAGACCATCTTTATTGGAAGGACCCTTTTGGAGTCTTATTAATATGTGTAGATGAAGTTGAATCCCAAGATATTATGACAGAGATATATGCAGGAGTGTGTGGAGGGAATTTGTATTGAAAAGCCACTGCAAACAAAATCTTAAGAGCTGGCTATTATTGGCTAATTATTTTCTCTAATGTTTCTACAAAAGTCAGGAGTTGTGTCGAATGTCAGAAGTTTGCTGGTAAACAAAAAATTCTACCATTACCTCTTATTCCTATTTCAGCAGATGTTCCTTTCCAACAGTGGGGGTTAGATTTCATCGATGAAATTCATCCACCTTCATGAGGACAACATAGATGGATTCTCACAGCTATAGACTCTTTTACTAAATGGATTGAAGATGTACCAACCAGGAATTCTATTGATACGATAATTATCAAATTTCAGTTGGAAAACTTTATGTCAAGATTTTTTTGTCCACAGAAGTTAGTAACTGATAATGCAATGGCCTTTAAGTCTACTAAGATTTAGAGCTTTTGTCAGCAATATGGAATTGAATTGACTCATTCCACACCTTATTACCCTCAAGGCAATGGATTAGCCAAGTCATCCAATAAAATTTTGGTGAGGATCATTAAGAAAATGCTTCCTGAAAATAAGAGAAATTGGGACACTCAACTAGTACATGCTCTTTGGGAAGATAGGGTAAGTGGTAAAAAATCAATTGGAATGTCTCCATTTCAGCTTGTATATGGTACTGATGCCATAATTCCTTTTCAATTAACTCTTCCTATGATGAAATTCCTGCAAGATGAAGTTGATGATGAAAATCCAATCCAAAGGAGAATGTTCCAGTTGATAGAGGCACACCAAATCAGAGAATCATTGATGGATAAAACAGAGAAGTATCAGAATAAAGCCAAATTTGTTTTTGACAAAAGAAAAAATCAACAGTTGTTTTAGGAGAATGATTTGGTGATGCGCTGGGATACCAAGAGAGAAGACCATGGAAAGCATGGTAAGTTTGACAATTTGTGGTTTGGACCATTTAGAATTGCTGAAGTTTTGGAAAAAAATACTTTTCTGCTCAAACATCTGGATGATGATCAACTGACTGGAGGCCAATTCAATGGTCATTTTCTTAAAAATTTCTTTGTTTAGTAAGTTAGTTGAGTCATTCCATTGTAAATATCTGGTGTGATGTGTCAATAAAACTCCATGCCCAATGGTACTTGTGTCTGTATATATGGTCAGTCTTTAGTACAGTCAGTCAATGGTCAGTCCTAGTCATAATTTCCAAGAAGTCTCTTGAGTTTAAAGAGTTTTTAAGGCATTGATTCTACAGCCCTTGAAGCCTCACAGGGAGGAATTCATCCCCAATAAGAGCCACTGTTAGCACTACAATTTTTCAAATATTTTCAAAGTCTGGTCATCATTCTCCAAGGCATCAATCTGCCTTTTCAATTTGGTTGTAAGATGAAAGTGTCGCTGTCAAAGTGTAGTGGTGATAAAATTTCATTTCTACCTTCATTCATTTCATTTTCCCTCTTTTAACTTTCATTTTTCCAAAAACCCAAAGTCTAGTGTTTCATTTCTTTCAAAACCCCTTTTTTAACTATTAAAATCCAATTTTTATAGTTAAAAAGTAGCTCCACCCACCCACTAATAGCCATATCATATCTCCTTTTAAACTGACCATATATTTCTTTTATCGCAACTCTACCTGCACTACAACAAACCTTGGTAATATCATATATCATATGATATAACTTAACTCACTTAAAAACATTGTGAACCCCTTACCCTTTCATCACAATCGGCTTATTGCAGTTTTAACTTTCATTCACATTACAATTTCTGTCTCCTACAAAACTTCTGATTCCCCGATTTCAATGTAAATGGGCCCCACCTTCCATTCTCATTACATATTGAACTTTGTGAATGTTAACCTTTAACTCCTGTTCCTCTTAAAAAAACTCTCGAATCTTGATTTGTGGTATTTTTTGGGCCGCACCTTCCCTGCCACGTCACCCTCTGCTCATCACACATCACCCTTCGCAATTTTTAACACTTAACTCCCATTTCTCATAGAAAAACTCTCGATTTGTGATTTGTGAGTGGCCCCACCTCCTTTCCATGTCATCACCCCCATCGCAAATCACATTCCCTCCCACTTGTGTCTTATGTTTAAACGGTTCCGACCCTGATCTATGATTGTGATATATGTATAAAGGGTTTTTATCCTTCCAATAATCTAATAATCCCTCCCACTAATAAAATGAAACTCCGTTATCTATTTTAATCCACCTTCATCCCTATGTAATATTCCTAAATTTTCACATGATATTTGGAATATTAGAGTTCTTAATTTTCTTAATTAATTAAGTAAATAAAAGGGTGGAGGGAACTATAATCCTCAAAGATGAATAAGATACACTTTTTTAAGTGTGAATGTGGATTAATTAAACATAGGTCTACATAATGGATTAGTAGAGCAGCTACTAATGTGAATGGAGTGGAGATCATGTCTCATTAATGAGATAGATCGTGGAGGTTGAAGCAGTCAAGTGAGATCATGGAGGGAATCTAATGTAAGATCATAGAGAATTCATGATGAAGTGATGGAGGAAGTAGTGAATTTAATGCAAACATGATGGAGGGGGTGCACATTGCATGTAGACATGATGGAGGACTTGGAGAGACAACATCTTCAACCATGGAGGATTATGTCCACATGAACAACGTAGTTTAGAGGTGGGCCAGGGCTTGGGAAGGCTCACTTTGTATATAAAGGAGATGAAGGTAAGATTGGAGGAAGGCTTTAGTTTTATGATTTGTGATCTGTTTAGATATGGATTTGTCTTTTAACATTCCATGCACTCTTATGCTGTTTAACTAAGTCTGTAGTGTTGTTTATCACAAGGTGTTCCCAAGCGGGAATCCCACCCTTACCGACGGGGGACTTGTGTGCCTACTCCGAGAAGGTATTTTGAGCTACCATTTCATCATCAGGCATTGGTTCCATAGTGTTACTACTCTCTGTAACATATCCATATTTATAAATTGCGTTATTTATAAAGATCAATTTGGGAGGAGGAGGTTGTCTTCAGTATTTCAGCTAGAGAACTGGTGAAGGATTATTCCTGACACCTTGAGCTTGAAAATAAGAAATCCCAGGGCCTTATTTCAGATATGGAATCATGCTAAACATTATTGATCCTATCAGCAGTAGTCCCACCAATGATTGCGCAGTCCATCATTGTAGATCTAAAGGAGGAAGTAAGTTTCTAGCATTTCAACTAGGAATCCTGTAATGGGTCACCCCCTCACCTTTTCATCACTATTTCCATCAACCTGGAGCTTATTTCATCATATTTTAGTAGGAATTGAGTCTCTCCCTCTTGTATATCATACTTTACCCAGCAGCTACATATTGAGTTGCTGCATCTTGGAGGAGGAGGAAGAAGAGATAAGATCTCAAGCTTCTAGTTTGGAGATCTAAAGGAGGGATCAACCATCAAAGCTTAGATCTGGTTGCAAATCATATTTTATCCATCATATGATCAGATCTAACTTCTTATCTACATAACCCAGCAGATCAGGGATCAAACCCCAAGAGGGTAAATTTCCAATCTCATAGATCTAGAATTTCCTTTCTGGGTTATCTTGGGTTTCCATCATAGAGCCCAAATCTTGAATATTGGCATCATCAAAGATCTTGAGCTCTATATATTTGCATTTCCCTTTTCAACAGCTATATTTACATCATCATAAAAAGGGACAACACAATATTGCTTCCTGCAACTCTCTAATTACGAAGTGCTTGTTGTAGCGGGCATGTAGGGTCATTCTAGGCCATCTGTTTGGCTAGAGTACCTTATTTTTGTACACTGTTGTAACTGAATCTTATCCTATGAATAAAATGGCTCATCTATTTTGTTTATATCTGTGTTGATCATAATTTTACATGTACACTTGCTATGTTTCAAATATTGTGTTTGTGTATCAATGCATTATTCCATTTTCGGATATTACAATGGTGTCAGAGCATGATCTTTGGCTCAGCTTGTGGAAATTATTGACAAAATATGAAAAGTAGATAGTAGGGATCTACTTTAATAGAGGGATTAATTTTTTCCTCATTTTTAGTTAGATATATGAACTATCTCTCCAAAGAGATCAATGAAACAAGAAGAGAAAGGCAAAGAGAAAACTCAAGAAGGTTTAAAAATGAATAAGGTCTCAGTACTTCTTATTAGCAACAAAGAAGACTGAAGAATCATAGCTACTATGCCCACTTTATTTGAAGGAGGTGAATGGTATAGAGATGAAGAAAGAAGAAATATGGAACTTGAGACTCATGAGACTCTTAGCTTATATATTGAAGAGTACAAATCACAGTCTAGAGCATTCAAGGAGAATCTAACTCTCCAAAAATTCTTCAAACTCAAAGAAGAAAGAAGATCCTATAGCAGCAATAGAAGGAAGAGGCACAATAGATTCTATTTTCCAATATTTGATGGATCTTCATCAAGCAATGTTAAGGCTTGGAGGAAAGAGTTAGATGCATTTTTCAGGCTACATCCTGTAGCTCAAAAAGAGGTTGTTTAGATTGCAGCACTTCATCTTCTAGGTGAAGCCAATCAATGGTGGTTTGGTCACATGGAACATGAAAATGTGACTAAGTATTCAGATTTCTTTCACAAGTTGAGGAAGAAGTTTGATGTGAGGAAGCTAGAGATACTTCACAAAGAGACATTTCCTGAGAATTCAAAGGAGGATGTCATTCTTGTCACTCTAGACAAGGAGTCACTACATTCACCACCAGCTGCAGAAGTACTTGTATCTGGAGGAGAGACACTTGCATCTTTGCAAGATAGTCTTAAGATCTTGACATATAGAGTCCCATGAATGAATCAAGAGATGCATGATGAAGAGGAGGTTGATTCCAGTGCTGGTACATTGATAGAAGAGAAACCATCACTCTTACTAGTAGTTGGAGATACCATTGTCCTAGGTGGAGGAACCCTTGTGGTCTTACGAGAGGTTCCCACGTATCAGTTGATACAAGGTATGCATCCACTTTAATATCATATTGTTTAAGTACCTATTATTAAAACTTATGGGGACATTCCATCAGGTCGAATGCATAACCAAGGGTTAGAACAACATAATGATTTGGTGCAGCATCATGTCACTGCACAGAGGACCGTTGATTTAATCAAGAAGGAGATGAAAAGCTATCCCAGTTTGTCATTGATGAAATACATTCAACCCTTTGAGTTGAAGTGTAGAGTTTCAGAAAATGGGATGAGTATGATCCTATGTACAATCGTTGGCTATGAGTTCAGCATTGTGCCTTGCCTTGAGACATCACATGTATCACCTTGCAGATCTACAATGCTGTTAATGAGTAGCAGTGAGAAGAAGAGGACCCATTCCTTATGGGAGCAATAAAATGGAAGCTTCATTCGTGAAGCAATGGAGAAGGAGATGGTAGATGCTATGCATCTTGAGATGGGAAATATTTTCCCCTTTCAAGATGAATCTTTCTCAATGAGCATCTCATACCTCAAAGAGAAACTTCTACTTGTAGCAGATCGAAAACCTTATTGGTTTTAGAGGGCCATTGATGAGAATAAGGTCTCATGGATAGATCTCATTGGAGGTGCACTTAAACATATTGTGGAGTGCAAAGTTCTTCATCAGTTTGAGGAGGATGGTATTCTACAAAGAGAGAATACCATGTTTATGCAGAACATCATTCATCATCCACATTGGGACGAGTGGGTAAGGATGATAAACAAGGGGTTGCATGACCACTTGTAGATATATGACATGGGCCAACAAGAAGCTTGGTTATGATGCTTTCTCTTGGGTGAGTTTGGTTACTACCCAAAGGATCCAATTTCTTTGATCCATGCCTTGAATAACACTCATGTAATGAATAAGGAGGCATGGTAGCACTGGCTGCTCTTCAGTGAGTATGGTTACCACCCAATAGCTCATATTTTTTTGACTCATGCCTTGTGTATCAATGATAGAATGTAGCAAAAGAAGGCATGTTCACTTTGGTTTTCCTTGAGATAATTTGGCCATCACATGACATCTCCTATGTCTATGTGTTTTGTATTGTGTATAACTTGGCATGGTACTCTCATGATGTGTATTGATGGTGTTTTCTTGTATTGGACTGATGTGACATTCCACATTTCTATCAGTATGTTTTTACTCCATGATGCACATGAGGAGGTGTAAAGGCAACAAGATCTCTTCTTGCTTTGGTTTCTTTGGGGGGAGTTTGGCTTGTCCATCTTGCATAGTGGAGAGGGAGGATGGTAGCAAGAGGCCCTACTCCGGTGGTTACCTTTGGGAGAATATAGTTTGACATATTTTTCTACCCATATATATTTATTTATTCTTTTGCATGATGTTGGAATGATGCTTGGATCCAAAAAGGTCAACAAGGCTAAGGATGAGGGCATGCTAATTCTCAATCTACTTCATAAAGCATGGGATGAAGAGATGTCTTGTGACATGGAGCTTTTCCTTTATGGGAAGAACCACTTTATTTTATGTATCTCATGTATTGATGATGATGTTGGATAACATATGGCTATCACTTGGTACTTATTAGAGGAGGAGGGACATCTAACCACACAGTTTTAAGTAACTCTATGCATTCTTGAGAGAAAACTTTGGAACCAAGCATGCATAACACATTGCTGAAAATGGAGGAGGCCTTCCTTATGTGGATGCCATTTTGAGGGGAATATATGACTTTTCATCTACTTTTGTAGTTTCTTGAGGACAAGAAACATTTTTCCGGGGAGGACTATAACATTCCTAAATTTTCACATGATATTTGGAATATTAGAGTTCTTAGTTTTCTTAATTAAGTAAGTAAATAAAAGAGTGGAGGGACCCATAATCCTCAAAGATGAATAAGATCCACTTTTTGATTTGTGAATACAGATTAATTAAACGTATATCTACATAATGGAGTAGTAGAGAAACTACTAATGTGAATGGAGTGGAGATCATATCTCATTAATGAGATAGATCATGGAGGTTAAAGAAGTCAAATAAGATCGTGGAGGGAATCTAATGTAAGGTCATAGAGCACTCATGATGAAGTGATGGAGGAATTAGTGAATTTAATGCACACATGATGGAGAGGGTGCACATTGCATGTAGACATGAGGGAGGACTTGGAGAGACAGCACAATTAACCATGGAGGATTATGTCCACATGAACAACGTAGTTTAGAGGTGGGTCAGGGCTTGGGAAGGCTTAGTTTGTATATAAAGGACATGAAGGCAACATTGGAGGCAGGCTTTAGTTTTATGATTTGTGATATTTTTAGATATGGAGTTTTCTTTTGACATTCCATGCACTCTTATGTTGTTTAGCTAAGTCTGCAGTGTTGTTTAGCACAGGCTGTTCCCAAGTGGGAATCCCACCCTTACCCACAAGGGACTTTTGTGCCTACTTTGGGAAGGTATTATGAGCTTCCATTTCATCATCAGGCATTGGTGGCATAGTGTTCCTACTCTCTGCAGAACATCCATATTCAGAAATTACATTATTTCTGAAGATCAGTTTGGGAGGAAGAGGTTGTCTTTAGTATTTTAGCTGGAGAACCGATAAAGGATTATTCATGACACCTTGAGCTTTAATATCAGAAATCCCAGGGAATTATTTTAGATCTGGCATCAGGCAAAAAATTATTGACCTCAATCAGCAACAGTGTCATCAAGTATTGTGCAATCCATCATTGTAGATCCAAAGGAGGAAGGAAGTTTCTAGAATTTCAGCCAGGAATCCTGTGAGGGAACATCCCCCCACCTTGCCATCACTGTTTCCATCAGCCTAGAGCTTATTGTATCATATTTTAGTAGGAATTGAGTCTCTCCCTCTTGTATAATGCAATTTTCCCAACAGTTTCATATTCAGTTGCTGCATCTCGAAGGAGGAGGAAGAAGAGACAAGATGTCAAGCTTATAGCTTGGAGATCTGAAGGAGGGATCAGCACTCAAAGCTTAGATATGGTTGTACATCATATTAAAACCATCATATTATTATATCTAGCTTGATATCTGCATAACCCATCAGAATAGGGATCAAACCCCAAGAGGGTAGATTTGCAATCTCATAGATCTAGAATTTTTTTTATGGGTTATCTTCGGTTGCCATCATAGAGCCCAGATATTGAATCTTGGCATCATTAGAGCTCCTGAGCTCCATAGATATGCATTTCCATTTTCAGCAGTTATATGTACATCATCAGAAAAAGGGACAACGTAGTATTGCTTCTTATAGCTCTCCAGTTATGCAGTGCTTGTTGTAGTAGGCTTGTAGGGTCATTCTAGGCTATCTCTTTAGCTAGAGTACCTTATTTTTGTACATTGTTGTTGCTGAATCTTCTCCTATGAATAAAATGGCTCATGTATTCTGTCTATATAGGTGTTGATCATAATTTTACATGTACACTTTTTGTGTTTCAAATATTGTGTTTTTGTACCAATGCATTATTCCATTTTGGGATATTACACCCTATCACGACAAACAAGAAACCAAAGGAAAGGAAAAACGATAGAGTTTCTCTGAAACAGATTTCTACCATTACTCTCAGTGCCAGCATGATTCTGTAAGGCACCAGGCAACATTCAAGGAACAACAACATGTCACTTTCATTGTTGTTTACACTTTTTATGGAGTTGGTTGCACTAGAACAAAGGAGGAGTCTTCCTATAGACTGCCACATCATACAACCACTTCAAATTGTTAGCCTTGATGTTGTTTATTTTTATTATGTCATAGCACTTTGTATTAAAGTTTTTGGATAAGACTCATCTCTTACATGAGATGGTAATAAGTTTTAGGAACAAATTTACTCCTTTTGTGGGGATGACTGTTTTATATTTTTGTATATATGTGACAAACTTCTATGAAGTAAGGGTTCATGGTTTTAGAATCTTAACTCATATGATCAATACTATTTTTAGTGAATGAAATAGACAGAAACTTCTAAGGACTTATTACCATATGGTGTTTGTATTGTCAATTTCCACTTTTGTTTCCATATCTTATTATCTTCAGTGGCAGTTTGCAATTCCTCATTCTGTTATGAGTTTTTATTACTCTCTTGACATGTTCATGTGTTTTATCAAATTTTTTTAGTCTCATACAATGAGCCTTCTTGGTAAAATATATATAATAACAGTGGAAAGAGCATCACTCGTGACAGTTATCTTTTATAATATTTCAGTGAGAACATTGTAAGACTAGAAATAGCTTTCTCTTGATGAAATATTGTTAAACTGCTACTTGTGTTAATTTATACCAAATTCAGTAGATTTCTGCTTTGAAAACCTACTGTTTATTCTCTCATTTTACATTTTCTTCTCCTCATAGACTACAAACTCACTCTTTGCTACCACGTCATGATCCAATGCCATCATTAGTAGAGCTATGGATTTGAATGAAATATATTTTCAATGAATAAGATTTTAAACCACCTACCAATCTCATAAAACAAATCATTAAATTGCGTTAGAGTTTAGGATGTGTCTGGTTAGGCGCTTGCTGCAATCCAAGTGCTGATTCCAGTGCCAACAACGAGTATGTGGAAATGCAAACAAAGGTAACAAGGATTCCCAGAGGTTGATCTCATCCACCTAGAATTAGGGGAATTTTGAGGTCTAAAATGGGCCTCCTAAGGAAATTATAAAATAATATTAGATTACATCATCAAATTTTATAGGGAGAAAAGAAAAAAACTACTTTTTCAACTCGTATTTTCAACTTATCTCCCTATGGTTTTACTCAAATTTTGAGCACGAACACTCGTTGGATGCATAATTTGACTTCTCATCCAAGGAGTTCCCATGTTGCATACTTTCAATGGACCCTGCTACTCGAAAAATAAGAAATACATCATGTTTTTCATGTATTTCTCATTTTTCATGTAGTAGATTCCATCAAAAGTATGCAACATGGGTACTCCTTGGATGAGGAATTAAATTTTACATCCAACGAGTACTCCCTCTCAAAATTTTAGTAAAACCTTAGGGAGTTAAGTTGGAAATACGAGTTGAAAAAGTAGTTTTTATTATTTTATTATTTTTTAATATTTTTACTTTTTTACTCCAAAAATGGTGAATCATCCCCCATGGTTGACATCATCATATTGAATTTTATTGGTTCTTATAAAGTTTATTTTGTTTGTACATTTTTCTTAGGAGGCCCATTTTAGACCTCAAAATTCCCCTAATGTCTAGATAAGTTTTTTGTAACCATTGGTGTAATTCGAACAAGTCGAATTCACACTCGGTATCACTGACCTCGTAATATTGGTTTTCCAGGGGCATATGGTCGAGGTCCAGGGTGATAGAGGACTTAGGATTATCCTCATTGTTTGATTTTCCATTGGTGGAATGGCCCTTTCTCTTTGGGGCCATGTTTGAGGATTTTGAGGAAGATAGAAGGTGACAAAGACTCAACGTGAATAGGTACCTGGATAGGTAATTGAATCCCTATCAATGATAGTGGGCTTCGAATTTTCTGGAGCTGACATGTGCTGTAAATAATATGATGTTGCAGGAGTTGAGATCAATACTTATAATAAAAAATAGTAAGAGTGGAGTTACGAGAATCGCGTGGGATAAGACTAGGTTGATTTATAACACTAAGATTGATTACCGTTATGGTTAGACTCATTATAATATGGTGATTTAGAGGAATTAATTCTAAAACAGTTTAATCAGCAACAGGAAATTTGCAATGGTTGGTGTGTAATGGAGATTTTCAATGGTAGTGGGCAGTGAGAAAATGGAGGAATGACAAGTGGCACAACATATTTGGTGGCAAAAAAAAAGTGGGAGATGATGTGGTGGGCCGTTAGCAGGAGCGAAGGAGAGAGAGGAATATTTCAGGGGGGGGGGAGGGTGCGATGTCATGTGCGAATGCCACGTTGCGTGCGGCCTGAGAAAATAAATACCGCTTTTCCGACCCCCCTGTCGTTAACAAGAAATGGGAGAGGGGGGTGCAAAGTTGCTTCCCCACTGTTGATCCAGGAGGGGAATATCATGGCCCTTGAAACATTCATTTGTTATAGCACAAGCTGACAAAATATTTTTTGCTTTCTGACTTTATTATGAAACCCAAATTTAATGCTAATGCTTTATTACAAATTGCTAATCATGTTTAAATGACATGATTAATTTTTCTAAGGAGGATTGATATATTCTAAAACATGTTTGATGAATCCGAAGGGTTCATTTTGTCTTGCAAGCCCATTTTATTTGTCAAAGATATTTTTCCCAATTTCTACTCTAATCTATTGATTTAATTAATTAATCCGGTTTAAACATTTGGATTCATTATTTCACCTATCTATCTAATTTTAACCAAGTTTAAGAATTTTGGTAAAATTAAATGTGTTTGATCATGATTATACTATATGATTCAAAAAAGGATCTTTGATTGTGGCATTTAAACAAGCTGCACAAAAATAACCTAATTTATTTTTCGATGCAAAAACTATTTTTTTTGTTACTAGTGCCATTTGAACTTGATCACTTTACACGTTTTTTTCTTTTCATGGGGTTCTTTTCATCAATTTTTTATTTTCATTCTTTTATTACATTTTTCTTTTATATACCCCCTTTTCATTTTTTTTTTAGAAAATTATTTGCAGGATGCAATATTATTTACAATTTGACATGAACTAAAAGAAAGTGTTCAATCACCATTTGATCCTATGAATCATAGGACCCTAACAAAAGTGATTCCTAAATTTTAGGAGCCTAGGTTGAGTTAATTTTAGTTGTAACAATTTAATTCAGTTAAATTGAGTTAAATTTAGTTAAACTAGTTCCAACTGTTGGAGGAACTAGTAGGAGGTCTAGCAGTGGGGTGAAGCTTCAATGTTCAACTAGTGAGCTGATAAATCAACCATAATTAACTCATGCATGCATGAAATACGAGTTAACCAGTTGAGATTTGAGTTCAATATAAGTGTTATATTAGTTTTATAATTATCCAAGTATTACATGTGGTGCATGTAGTTCTCAATGTTGTCACAATCCTAAGGCTAGGCACAATTGAGACCATTTATGCATTAATAAGAGATTTTGTTAGGACATAAATGGTCTCAATTGTGCCTAGCCTTATAGATATTACAATTTCTCAATAATAATATTCATTGAGCAAATTAGATGGCTTGATGACTACAACAAACACACAAGAGATCTTTCATGTTCAAAATCAGCAAGGAGCTTAATACAACTTATAAGCAATAAAATATTGGAGAGTTTGGTTCATCGCGAGGTTGAGAATAATAAGATAAATATCGACGACGGTAGATCAAATTCAAATTCCTTGTAACACATTTCAAAGATTCTAAAATCATAATACAAATGAGGGTGTGAAGGTAATCTTCAAGTTATTATTAAACTCATTCTTTTAGGACTAGAGGTGGTCCACAGGAACAGTAGAAACCAATTTAAGAAGGACTAGGAAAAATTGTATAGAGGCTCCTGTAGCTCATTTGGAAGGTCTGATCCAAAGCCCAGTCACCCTCAGTCACCTTAAAGGACCACAATTATCTTCAAAAAATAATAGGATACTTATATAAATATCAAATAGAACTTCTCTCACTCCTTCAGTTGTACCTTTGAAGGAAGATTAATTTCACATCATTTAATTACGGAAAGCCAAAGGGACAAACTTGAAATAAAATCTTCCCGTATTGCTTAAAGGACTTAGACCTATTGTTATGTATTAAACGAAGAAATTATATGTATTTGTAAGTGTTGGAAACAAGAACTTAATCTCAACTGAAGAGAGATCAATATATCACCTTGAGTAAATATTATCGACTTAGCACCTCGGAAGCTTTTACGTGCATAATATTAGGTAGGAAGTATCAAGATTTTAAAATAAGATTGCATTATCATCGAAGGGAAAAGGCAAGTCCATCAAGATATTTTGAAAGGCATCTTATGGATATATCAAGGGATAAATGTGTATATATAGTTTTACTGTGTTAGAAGAAGAAACCTATGAGAGGATCTAAGCCCACTTGAAAAAAAGACCTTATAGGTCATAAGTCATAGCTCAAAGACTTACCTTATAAATTTTCCTATCAAACCATGTATGGGTGAAATAGCCATCTTTTATTTCTCACATAAATTGTCAACTGTGAAGTTTGTAAATTGTGAGGTGCACCCGCATCTAGGGATTAGTAAAATAAATCTAATATAATGATTAAAATATCTTATGTAATTAAAATGTTAATCTATGTTTGCATAATTGAGATATCACTTGCAATGAAAACTAACTAATCTACATTTGAAAAATAAAATAACAATTGCAATGGAAATATAAACTATTTGCATTAATCAAAGTAAAACAAACTAATTCAACTTACAAATTTACAAAGGATGCACATGGTTGATGGGGGCCATTCCATTATCCAATAGCATTCCAACTCACAAAACTCACGTTCTAAAACACAATGATAGAAAATAACCTTCTTTATTTATAAGCTCACAACTTTACAAAATGGAAATCTAGACTCCTAATATTATTACATCAATAGCTATTCACTTTACATCCCCTTCCATCTCAAGCCTTGTTTACAAAACATTCTATGATTCCTTCCTCTTCTATGATAGGATAAAGTACTCCTATTTATACAAGATTTGAGAAAAAATCTCAATAATGGAGATCCATTATTTTCTCCATAGACCTACAAGTGTCTCAACCAATAACACACATCACCTTATCTTTCATGATCTTCTCCATGTGGCATATCTTCAAATATTCATGAGGGAATTAGAATTAAATCATGGTAGGCCACATAAGGGTGCCTTCGAAGCTTCCAATGAACCTACACATGTCACAAAAATATTTCCACTTTTAAGGTATCATAATATGCACATTATTTCCTAAAATTTGATCACAAATTCACTTAAAAACACTAGAAATTAATAATGTTTGGAAAACACAAGGGTAACCCAAATAATGATGAAACTGATATGAATGTAGTGACATGGTGGTGAAATGGAGGTGATGTAATGGACATGATGGTGAAAGTGGATGTCCTTTTAAGGACAATTCTGAGACCCAACACTTGACTACCTTCAGATCAAGACTGACTAGCTTCATAACTTGCCATACAAGAAGGAAGGAAAATTAATGAAAATAAACCCGCAACTGGTAAATAGTAATAAATAATTTCATCTCCTTCACATTTATATATGTTATAATTTTATTGTTTGATTCTCTAATTATTTCTGTGAGTCATATTCGATTCTAAAAACCCTCCCATATCTTCAATGCATGCATCTACCATAACCATGTCAAATTTCAATGCATGCAAGGATGAACTAAAAAAATTTCAATGTTGGCCCCATTCTCAAGTCATGGGCAGTCATGGGAGGAGATTTCTTCTTTTGTGTGGGTGCCCTATGCCTGGTCAGATCGACCCACCTTAATGTGAGTGTACCCAGGGCATGGGTGTTCGCCCTAATATGTAAATCAGTGAATAAAAATCATTATCTCATCAATGAAAAACTATTATTATTTTTTACTTCCATGCTGCATGATCAATATTCAATTATAAACTAGTTTTAAACACCTAAACATTAATTTAATTAATTTTCTAAAAATAATTATGAGACCCCCTTGTAGTAACTTTGTTCATGGTAAATCATGGACCAAAATTACTTCTTGGCCACCCCTTTCCAAGTCGGGTCGACTAACCAAATTGTCGCATGGGCGCCATGGTGTGCCCAACACACGATGCCTCCATGGGCCCTCGAGCGGCCCAACTTTATTCAATCATAAATGAAAATAAAATATTATAATTTGTTAGTACCACATTGCATAATAAATAAATTATAAACTGAATTTTAACACTCAAACATTACTTTAGTCAATTTTCTAAATATCATTATGATACCCCTTGGTGGGAAATTTGTTCATGGGTGGTCATGGGTTGACCTTACTTCTTTTATGCATGCACCCCTTTCCAAGTCGGGTTGATCCACCAACTCCTCACATAGGTGCCGCCACCATGCATCTGTCCTAGTTTTCCCAACTCGCTATTCCCCTATGGGCACCCGAGCATTAAATAAAAGGATAACACCATTTTCAATGAATAGGAGACTAGTTTGTTCAAAGTGAGACACTTTTTGAGATATATAATCATGACCATAATAAAAAACATATTGATCTTATTTTCCATTCATCATTGTAATGTCATATTCTTTCTTAATATCATAATTTGAATATTATACTTAAAAAAATATTAATAATTCTCCATAAAAACCCATGATTAACCTTCAAATCCTCTAGGTCCAAATTAACCCCCTAAAAAATATAAATTAAAATCCTAACACCTTAACCCCATTCCCCTAAGCCCTTAAACCCCTAATCCCTTAACCCCTAACCCTTAAACCCTTAAACAATAACCCCTTATCACTAAACCCTTAAATTAATTAACCCCTAACTTGACCTAACCCCTTAATCGACCCCAATGAAAATAATCAAATAATATTTCTAGTCCACATCAAGATGTCAACATAGTTCAAACACCTCCCAATATAATATTATAAAAATAAATTTAAAATAGAAATATAATACAATTTACAATACAAATAAATACAATATAAAATAAAATAGACATATAAACATTTACAAAAACAATCTACAATACAAAGACATATAATAAATAACTTACAAATGGATGATATTCATGACTACCTTCAACATGTCCATAGTCTCTACTGTTGAAGTTTGCAACAAGAAAGAGTGAAACTAGCATCTAGAAACAACATGACAGCACCTACACTAGTGTGGGACCACAGGTCATGTAATGATGGGTCCTAGCGATACAATAGTGTCCAATTAAATTTATTTAATAAATTGGAAATGTGTCAAATTTAATTATCCCTTAATTAAATTGGACAATAAATTGTAATATTATCTCATAAACACTTGTAATAGTTAACTTAGCATGATAGAATCAATTAGCTGATGAATTTCAAGTTAAGGGTTGTTGGTGAGGCATGTAGAGTGATTCTATGTGTTTTAGAGTTCAAGTTGTAGTTAAGTGCATGAGTTTAATCCATGAGTAATTTGTTTAACTCAGTTAAGTGAGTTAAAATTAGTTGCGCTACTTCTAACTATTTATTGCACTAGTGAGAGACCAAGTGAATTAAATATTATTTAATTCACAATCAATGATCTAACCTGAAACTAATTATTTACTATTATTAGTTTCATGCATGTCAGTTCCAGTGGAGACCCAGTTGAGACAAAGGTTAAAGGGAAGTGTGACTATCAGTTGTGATATTAGCAGTTGCCCAGATGCAGTTAAAACACCACAGGATGCCCATGATACTCAGCACAGTTAAGAAAGGCCGAAATTCCTAAAGAAAAGGGATTTCATTCCTCATGAATTGCATGAGCAAGGTAGGCTGGAGACAGGCTGAGAATTGGCTAAGTGTTGGCCCGATTTTTTCTGAATCTGTGTGAGATGATAGGCAGACTAGAGGAGACTTTTGTGAGAAGAGATTAATTGTAATTGTTTCATGATTCTTTGTGGAATATAAAATATATGATAGAGGGGTTTCAAGCAGTAAGATTTCCCTGAGAAATTATTTGTGTTGTGGTTTGATTGATTATTCTTTTCTTCATGTGATTGGAAATTGTGTTTTCAATTCCGCAACTGATTTGTAGAAGTGATTCAGTATCTAGCTTTAGCACATTGTTAAATCGATGTGAATCCATGATATACATGCTTGTTGTATAATTTATACATCTACAATGTTTTTTAGCTGATGTTATTAGAATTCTCCTTGGCCTCAAGCCCCTATAATTTCTACAAGGGAAATAACATTTTCCATCCTTATAAGCCCTTGATGTTGATCCCATGTATCCTTGGTCTCCTTGAGTAATGTTATGTGACATTTTTTGTCACCAAACTTTTCGTGATGATTTTGTTAAAAAATTAACCTCAAAATAAGCCTACAACCTTTCAAAACAACGACAACTAAAATATATAGCAACCATGTTAAAGTTATATGATGTTAGGGTTCACACACACACACACACACACACACACACACACACACGCACACACATATATCTATATTTATTATAATTATAATAATATATTTAATAAATTTATATATATAATTTATATTATAATCTTATAATATAATATTAATATTAATATTAGTATATTATAGATATTAATATATATATATATATTAATAATATTATATTTAAATAAAATATTAATATTGCATTTATTTTAATTAGCTAAATTGATAAAAAAACGGTCCCATATTAAACGTAGACATCAAAAAAATCCATTAATTATGGAACTGAACATTATGCAAAATTTATTTACCATTTGTAGGAAATTGGAAAACACATTTTCATATTGGATATAGCGCTAGATATTTGATGGTAAAAGAACTATCGTCTGTTATTTGACGATATGAGGGATTATAGGAAAATGTCTGATAACCAACGTGATAGGGAATTCTGTCGAATATTCGACCAGTAAAGAACTGCCATCATATATTAGATGATAGTCGGGATTTTAGAGAAAAAAATAAAAAAATACTTTAACTTCCAAGACTTTCTCTTATTTTAGCCATTTCATCGGATTCTACCGTCAAAATTTCCACCCAAATGTAGTAGTGTGTGTTATCACTCGGATTGAACCTTAGGCCGAGAAATGAAATTCCGAGGTAACCACAAACCGCGCTTAGCCACGTAGCTAGCCCTACTAGGCAAGGAGAGGGCTCTCTCCATATATATCACAGCCAAGATGACTAAGGAAAGAAGATATTAGGCTAGGTATAGTAGCTCAGGGTTTTGATTTTTATTGTATAGTGTTGTGCTGGATCAGAAGAAGCAAAGCAGTCAGGGAAAGGGAAATTAGGTCAAAACTTGCAGGGTGTTACATGGGGCAAGGTAGGTACAATGTTTATAACTTTAGTATTTCAATGGGTGGGATGATCAAGACAGGTGAGGAGCTAGAAAGAGCATGGTGAAATCATGGTTTCTTTCTAAACTGAAGAAATTTAACAAACTGTGAATGTCTACCCAAAATAGAGCATATGAGAATGGATTATGCTTATCTAAGTTCAAAACATTCACTTAATAACAACGAAATGATGGATGAAATAAAAAAAACATTGTAACATATGAGCATAAAAAGGAGAAACTGAAACTAAACACCATACCACAGGGATCCCATAAAAATAGCTGCAAATTTGATTAATATTCCTACTCAGAAACTTATACAAAGTGTCTATCTTCAAAATCCAAGCATCCAACTGAGTCCAACCATTACTAATGAGAAATAAAAAGAATATATAGACCTCAAAACAACTCATCCTAGCCTCAGGGGGTCGAATCAATGAGATGAGGAAGGTTTACATGAAAAGCTAAACTGAGAGCTAGAGTATAGGATGAGGAAAGTGACTCATTCCTATCTCTAAGAACTTATTCATTTGACCTCAACTGATGATTTACCTAATTTATATACCCTAGATTAAAGTAAAAAAATTACTTTTAAATTCGTCTTGACCATTTACATTAGTCATTTTTCTTTTTTGTAATATTCCCAAAATTAGCATGCAGCTAATGGGAATATTAAATTTTGTTTCTTGCACTTAGTAGGTGAATAAATGGGGTAAAGAGACCCATACTTATCTTGTATTAGCATAAAATCCCTCTTGGTGTGGAAAGGGGATATCTTAGTAGCTGGATTTTGCACTTTCCATGTATGAACAGGAAAAGAATCATGTTGATTCAGTCAAGTTGACTAAGTCAACAACGCAATATGGAGGAGAAGTCTTGATGGAGCTACAACACAGTTTTGGAGGGAAAGTGATCACATGGTGTTGGAAACCCTAATCGGTGGGACCCAAGGTGAGGAGGATCACAGACCTTATAAGAAGGAAGATAACAAACATTTGGGGTTAGCTTATGGATTATTGGTTTTTGTCTACTTAGACTCTTTAGCATTTTTCAGCTGTTGAGTTGAGTATGCAGTGTTGTTCAGCACAAGGCATTCCTGCTTAGGGATTCCTTCTCCTTCATTGAGTGATCTCTTTCCCACATTTAGGCTTGAGGCCAAGCATCCTCTTTCAGCCACAACGTTATTCCTGTAGTAGGGGACGTTGTGTTGCAAGGTGTTGCAGTGGGAGACTTACAACACCAGCTCCTGAGCTTATCTTTCAAAGGAGGGAGCTCTCCTTGCTTTGCAAGATCTATATAGGAGATTCCAGGGCATATTTTACATCTTGGCATGTGAAAAAATCATTTCCCATCACTTAGAGCACATTTTTCTGAATAAACTGCGTCATTTTTCTAGAGATGCAGTAGTAGGGTTTGAACCCTTGCTTATGAGCTTATTCCTTGGAGGAAGGGCCAACCCTTCTCCCGGAAAGCTATGTATTTCATTCCTCTTATGTAATTTGTATATTTCAGCTATATTTATAAAATGTTGTATTATAACTGTGTTTTTCAGATCCATATCTACAGATCTTCACTTTTATACATTGTACTCTCATGAAACCCTTGCCGGGTAGATCTTATTTTGTATAAGAAGGAAGGAATCTCTGTTTTCTCAGCCTTTGGATGATTGTAGTCTCTAGATCTATTATTTCTCCTTTTTTTCTGCATAAACCCTCATTAAAATAGCGATGTACTTGCTTCAGTCCTTTCTGCATGAGTTAAGCTATGGGGTTTGGGCTTATTTGAGTCATATTGACTTGGGGAGATCTATTTACGTTGGCTAGAGTGATTTGTTTCAGCTCTAATTTTGCATGTGAGTTGTAAATGATATATTCTAAGGGATCCAAGTCCCATTCCTCGCATATATAGCGTTTTTTTTCTGAAGATAGCCATTCTATGCCCTATATTGTTGCATTTCCCCACTTGAGAAGGATTATATAGGCCATATTCTTGCTGAGATTATTTCATCTGCTGGTGAGATGTTCTTTTACATCTAATGAGCTGATTTACATTGCTATTCTCATGATTTTCTAAAGCTCCAACTTTAGAATATCTTTAGATATTCTATTTGGTGTAGAAAAACCCTGTTTTGGGATATTACAGTGGTATCAAAGCTGCCATCTTGGCTCAGCCAGTGGATTTTAGATCCAATCAGAAGATAAGAAGAAGAGGAGAACAAAATTATGGAGAGGATGAGATTACTCTCATCAATTTTCAGATCTAAGAAGACAGAAGAGAGATGCATTGAAACTCTAAAAGGGTTTCAAGGAGGAGAGAGCTGCAGTGAGACCTCTAGAAGGTTTCAAGAGAAAGGATAAGACCCAAGCACTTCCTATTCTCATAGAGGTAGTGAAGAGAAAGAAGACCACTTGGAACATGAGATCCTGAGTGGATATTTGGCATAATACAAGTGCCAACCTAGAGCTTTCAAAGAGACTCTAGATCTTCATCAGTTTATCCGACTGAGGGAGGAGAGGAGGCCATGCAACAATAGGATGATAAGGGACAATATATTCCTATTTTATACCTTTTATGGATCACCCTTATGTACAACAGAATCTTGGGTGATGAAGTTAGAAGAATTTTTCCTACTACATCCAGTAGTGGAAAAAGAGGTTGTGGAGATCTCAGCACTGCACTTGGACGGCAAGGCAAGCACTTGGTGGTTCAGCCATGTGAGTCATGCAAGAGTTTCCACCATTGCATATTTCACTCACCGGGTAATCAGAATATTTGACAGTAGAAGATCAGAGAAGGAAGAGTCCTCTTTTCCACTTGAGGATCCTTGTATTAGGGTTTTCACAATCATGGAGGGGTAGCCATTTGTAGCAGTAGTTGGGTCAGCCAACACAATGGAGGAAGGAACTTGCAGCCATACAGGATGTTCCCAAGACTCACCAAGGTATGCATGGATTTCCAATTTTTATCCTTTCAATAAATCTTATGGTAAATCTTGGGGAGTTGTCTCCACATGGTCAAGGATCAAAACGCATTGCTGTTGTGAAGCAACAAGCTTGCACAGCGCTGTGAAACTTGGGATTGATCCAAGAGGGGATAAAAATTCATTCCTCTAAACCTTTATTTAGTTGCATGCATCATGAGGGGTTAGGGTGCAAGATTTTGGAGAGCATAATGATTGTTGTGCCACTTTTTGATGATGTTTTACCCTTAGCACCCTTGGATTCTTTTGGATTCAAGAGGATTATTGATGAGGGGTCTTCTCTAGGAGATCACCAAGGAGTTACATCTCAACTTACCATGAGGTGTAAGGAGAAAGAGATACTTTGGGAGATTGGTAGTATTCATTGGGAAGATACCGATGGGGAGAATGATTGGAGGCATCCACATTTGGATGAATGGAGGTGGATGGAGAGCAAGAGGTTGGTGAGACACTTTCAGATTTATGACACAGGACAGCAAGAAGCAAAGCTACATTGGCTACTCTTGAGAGAGTTTGGCCATCTTGGATCATACCCTTTGTCAGGAGGTATGTGGTGGATGGATGGCTTTGGCATATGGAATGTCAAAGGGGGAGGTCATGGAGTGACAAGAGCCTTATCACTAAGGCCTACAACGTTGTCACTTGGGAGTATGTTTTCTTTGATGGAGTGTTCCAAGGGGAGTATGCACCCTCTCATTCTACAGATTTTTATGGGAAGGTTCTCATGGGAGGACTCATTCATGGACCTCACTTTCATCTTACTCACCATGCATGGTAAGAAATACATTTCTGTACTTGTTGATTACTCCATTGAGTATTTGTATCTTCTCACCATATATGAACAATGCATTTCTCCACAAGAGAGAAAGAGTATTTTTGGGTTCCATGGTCACTTTAGGGCCAATATTTGTAATGCTAGTAGCCCATCTATACATGATTTTGGGCAAGTGTATTTCTATTTTGATTATGTACCGCTGATATACATTGATGCTTACTTCCCCATGGTGGAGGAGCAACCATGCATAGCTTGTAACATATGAAGAACCACTTGCCCCATGAGATTTTCAAACAACAATCGGGGAGACTACGCAATATTCACTTGGAGGACGATTTGTACCATCCAAACTTGCACATAACCTGCAAAATTTTTCTAATTTGGATGCCATATGGTGATGGGGTGCCATTCATCCTGTATGGGATGGTTTGGGGGAATATGGCTCATGACATTGGAGGAAGGATCCTTGGATATTCAACCTTCTTCTTGCCACTTGAGGGAAACCATATTGCAGCCCAAGATCAGCATGCCCTCTACATTTGTCATAAGTGGAGAGGTGTACAGCATGGGATAGGCCTTCTTGCCTATCATGTTCATCTATTCAAACCACCTACACTCCATGAGCCAAAGGTGGAGGAGACTCTTTAGGAGTTGCCATGTTGGAGGGTGACTCATTTTATATGGATGATAGCTTGGGGGTGGAGGTTTCACTTGGGAATGAAAGTTTCCCATGCATTTCAAACTCCTGCCTTGAGAAGACCTCTAGAAATCACATAGTTGTCTCCTTGAGTAATTTACTTTTGCATGATGATAGCCATTTGGGATGTATACCAAATGCTAATTTGTATCCTTGAGAGAGACACTATGGAGGTTCATTGTTGAGACAACATCTTATTCTTTTGGAGAGCACATCATATGAGGATGCTACAGGAGGAGACTCTCCAGTTCTATCCTTGCGGTTGCTTGAGGACAAGCAACATTTGGGAGGGGAGGACTGTAATATTCCCAAAATTAGCATGCAGCTAATGGGAATATTAAATTTTGTTTCTTGCACTTAGTAGGTGAATAAAAGGGGGAAAGAGACCCATACTTATCTTTTATTAGCATAAAATCCCTCTTGGTGTGAAAAGAGGATATCTTAGTAGATGGATTTTTCACTTTCCATGTATGAACAGGAAAAGAATCATGTTGATTCAGTCAAGTTGACTAAGTCAACAACGCAATATGGAGGAGCAGTCTTGATGGAGCTACAACGCAGTTTTGGAGGGAAAGTGATCACATGGTGTTGGAAACCCTAATCGGTGGGACCCAAGGTGAGGAGGCTCATAAAACTTATAAGGAGGAAGATAGCAGAAATTTGGGGTTAGCTTATGGATTATTGATTTTTTTCTGCTTAGACTCTTGAGCATTCTTCAGCTGTTGAGTTGAGTATGCAATGTTGTTCAACACAAGACATTCCTGCTTAGGGATTCCTTCTCCTTCATTGTGTGATCTCTTGGAGGAGTTCTAGTCTTCATTTTCCCACATCCGATCTTAAGGCCAAGCATCCTCCTTTAGCCACAGCGTTATTCCAGTAGTACGAGACATTGTGTTGCAGGGTGTTGCAGTGGGAGACTTACAACACCAGCTACTAAGCTTATCTTTCAGAGGAGGGAGCTCCCCTTACTTTGCAAGATCTTTACAGAAGATTCTAGGGAATATTTTACATCTTGGCATGTGGAAAAATCATTTCCCATCACTTACAGTGTATTTTTCTGAAGAAACTACGTCATTTTTCCAGAGCTGCAGTAGTAGGGTTTGAACCCTTGCTTGTGAGCTTGTTCCTTGGAGGAAGGGCCAACCCTTCTCCCGGAAAGCTCTGTATTTCATTCTTCTTCTGTCATTTTTATATTTCAGCTATATTTATACAGTGCTATAGTATAACTATTTTTTTCAGATCCATATCTATAGATCTGCACTTTTATGCATTGTACTCTCATGAAACCCTTGCCAGGTTGATCTTATTTTGTATAAGAAGGAAGGAATATCGATTTTCTCAGCCATTGGATGATTGTAGTCTCCAGATCTATTATTTCTCATTATTTTCTGCATAAACCCTCATTAAAATAAAACTATACTTGCTTCAGTCCTTTCTGCATGAGTTAAACTATGGGGTTTGGGCTTATTTGAGTCATATTGACTTGGGGAGATTTTCTTACATTGGCTAGAGTGATTTGTTTCAACTCTAATTCTGCATGTGAGTTTTATATGATATATTCAAAGGGACCCAAGTCCCATTCCTCACATATATACAGTTATTTTTTTAATACACCCATTCTATGCCCTATATTTCTTCATTTCCCCACTTGGGAAGGAGTACATAATCCATATTCTTGCTGAGGTTATTTCATCTGCTGGTGAGATGTTCTTTTACATCTAATGAGTTGATTTACATTTCCATGCTCATGATTTGCTGAAGCTCCAACTTTAGAATATCTTTAGATATTCTATTTGTTGTAGAAAATCCCTGTTTTGGGATATTACAATTCTTCAAAGTGAAAATTCAAACTGAAGAATATTTTCTGAAGATTGCAAAAATTTGCAATTTTCTGGCAAACGCACAGCGTCTAAGCAGGAAAAATAGCCTGTTTTGCAAGCTGGTTTTGAGTGCCTTACCGGTGTCAGAAGCAGCTCCATGATAGCTCATTGGAAAGCTCATGAAGTCTAAATTATAGATATATATTAAGTATTCAAAATGATGTTTATTTTCCCTATCAAAAATCCAATTTCCTAGGACTGGTAAACGCACAGCCACCAGGTCAAAAAGGAGGCAAAAACATTATTCTTAGATGGTTTTCTGCATGTTTGAGGGACCAGTTCTGCTCCAAATATTCTAAAACTTGATAGGGTGGATGTCCTAATAATTATAAACCTTATGGTGGTGGCAATTTGGCATTTGGAGGTCCCAAAAAAGAGCACAACGTCTAAGTCACTGTGCCTTTGGCAAAATTTTTGTGTTGAAATTTGCAAAAAAAATTACTGAAATGAACATAAGTGCAAAAATGTGCCAAAATTATGAGGGTAATTTCTCATTGAGTGCTTGAGGCACGGAGTGACACCTCAGCAAGTATTCCTAACTTCTCTTTCTTCTTTTTCTTGGTCAAAGTTTGAATTTTTGCATGGGCTCGTTTGAGCTTGGCCTTTGCAATTTTGTTCCTCATGGTGTAGTGCTTTCCATCCTCCCTTTTATGTCATTATTTGTTGTCTATATTCCTCCTAAAATTTATCTTCCTCCTCTTTTTGGATTCCTCTCCTTTCTTTCTTCTTCCATAGGTGCCTTAGTGTCAAAACCATAGGGAGGTGTGATGAGGTGGAATGTGATTTTTTAGGACTAGGGAATGGGATAGGGTAATTTAAGGGAGATGAGGGTAGGGATTTATGAATTAGGGAATGTTACAAGGAGTAGGGATATATAGGGTTTTGGGATAAGTGATTTATCAGAAGTGTAGGGAATTTGGAGCCCAGGTAACTAGTTCACCTAGGGCTTAGGGTTTTAAGGAAATGAAGGCTTAGGGAAAGGGAACATTACTATAAGGGTTTGGGAAAGGGAAGACTGAAATGGGGGAAGGGTTATGAAGGTTTAGGGAGTGAAATTGAAGTGTAAATTAGGTTTTGAGGGAAAATAGGGTTTTTCATTAGAAGAAAACACCAAAATTCTTCTAAACAAAATTATGCATCCAAAAAGACATTTGATGAAGATGAGTGAAGAAAATGGTTACTTAATAACTTGTTTGAGTAATGAAAGAAAACACCAAAATTATTCTAAACAAAATTATGCATCCAAAAAGACATTTGATGAAGATGAGTGAAGAAAATGGTAACTTACTAACTTGTTTGAGTCATGATGAATCACTGCTGAAGGTTTAAAAATGAATTTTTGAAGTTTTGAAGCCTTTTAGGAAAGTTTTGAAGCAATTGGGTGAACGCGTAGCATCCCTGGAAAATGCGCATCACCGTTGAAAAACACATTGTAATTCCAGCCAAACACATAGCGTCCCTAGAAAATGCCTAGCATCCCTCCAACACCGTTTTGTAGACCACATTTGGAGGCCTTCCTGGTGTCAAAATTTGGCCCAGGATAGCTTGTGGGAAATGGAATCCTGTCTACTTTCCAAATATACCTTTTTTTTTTTCTGATTGGAGTTTATTTTCCTTTTCAAAAGTTGATTTTCCCAAGACTAGTCAAAAAGTGTTGAATGAGGATGCATAAATGCAGAGTGTTGGTGCAGACAACTTTTGGAGGCCTTCCGCAACCCCAAATTGAGCTCATGATAGCCCATTGGAAATATCTCTCTATCTAGTTATTATTGGGCTCATCATGAACGCCATTTGGACACTCCAGCTATGATAAAAAGTGATTTTCCCAGGGTCACTCCAGAAGTGCAACAACACTCCTGTGGCACCTGTATTTTTGACATTTATATAAAATAATGACACCTGTATAAAAATTAAAGGAGGTTTTTCTTCTTGGACCTATTATGGACAAAAAAATCTCTCACTTTTGTCAAATTCATCTCTGTTTGGTCGGAAACATAGTTTAAAACGAAACTGGTCATATGAATGACAAATGGCTTGACTCTTGGAATGATTTCCTGGAAAATAATGGAGACATGATGTTTATGAGTTTGGAATGACCTAATACTTACTGATATGAGATATCTTATGAATTCTCTGCTCATATTTCTCTGATTCCATCGCAAACCCTAGCTCAGTGGGAGATCAAATTAGGGTTTAGTTCTTGTGGAAAATTATGACTTAGGCATCCTTTGAAAAATACAACTCCCTTTGACATTTGATAAATTTTTGAAGTAGAAACTTTTTGTATTTGATAAAAATAAAATTACATCTTGGAATGAAACACACACTTGAAATCAAATTACAACTTTGGAAACCATTTTGGAGATCATCTTTACATGATAAAGAGACATTATTGAGATCACTCTCACACCTTCTGTTGTCTTTTATTGAAAATGAGACAATGCAATGATTTGACCTAATGAAACCCTAGTGACCTAATGAGAAATGAAAGAAACTGACTCAATGAGTGACTTTGACTAAAAGAGGAATGACAACAGACTTGTTTTTAGCATGATGAAGACATGGAAGAGGGTCATCAAGCATATACTTGTGAAGGAAAATGGGACACTTGAAAAGGACAACCACCAGTGGAACAATTTTATATCAGACCTAATGGAATGGTTGAAAACTCTTTAGAGTGGGACACCTAAGATGCACATGCAAAATGTGTTTTGATCCCTGGTGGAAGTATGCATATACTGACACTAACAGTGTGAAATATTAAAAACTAGATCATTTGTAAGCAATTGCTTCAACTAATCAAAACAAGTTGCACCATCTTCAGTCCATTCCAAATTCTTCCCTTTCCTCTACAAGGATGTGACAGGATAGCCAATATTGGATAAGTTCCTGATGAACTGCCTGTAATCACCTATTAGTCCCATGAATGGTCTGACCTCATCCACATTCCTTGGAGCTAGCCACTCCACAAAAGCCTTAATATTTTCTGGATCCACTACTATCCATTCCTTGGAAACAACATGTCCCAAGTAATGAATATGAGTCTAAAATAATATACACTTTCTAAGCTTGGCATACAACTTATGCTCTCTCAACAATCTCAATACTGCTCCCAAGTGCTCTACACGCTCCTCCTCATTCTTTAAATATACCATATATCATAAAAAAATAGTATCTGTAATATCCAAAAATTGGAACAACTTCACTATTGGGAATATTTCAAGTTATTACCAATGTGTAGCTTCAAAAAATCATGAGCATGAAAAATGTAGAGTAGCTCATTATATGTAAAATAACATCTCACCAGTAGATGAAAGAACTTCAGCAAGTAGATGGCCTATATTATCCTTCCCAAGTGGGTAAATGTAGAAAAACAGGGCATAAAACTATTGTCTTCAGAAAATAATGTTATAAAAGTGAGAAATAGGACTTGGATCCCTTAGAATACATGATATACAACTTACATGCTCAAATTAGCCCAAACCCCATAGCCTAGCTCATGCAGAAAGTACTGAAGCAAGGACTGTGTTATTTTAATGAGGGTTTATGCAGTAAATGATGAGAAATAAGAGATTGGAGATGTAAAATCATCTAATGGTAGATAAAATGGAGATTCCTTCCTTTTTATACAAAATAAGATCACTCGACAAGGGACTACATGAAAGTAAAATGTATAAAAATGCAGATCTGCAGATATGGACTTGAAAAATGCAGTTCTATTGAAGCACTGAATAAATATGACTAAAATATACAAGTGACAGAAGAAGAATGAAATACAAAGCTTTTTGGGAGAAGGGTTGGCCCTTTCTCCAAGGAATGAGCTCACAAACAAGGGATCAAACCCTACAATTATTGCTTTGGAAAAAATGACGTAGTTTCCCCAGTGAACTGCACTGTAGTGGATGGGAACTAAGTTGGCCACTTTTCAAGATGTCAAATAAGATCTGGGACCTCCTATACAGATCTTGCAAAGAAAGGGGAGCTCCCTCCTCTGAAAGATAAGCTCAAGAGCTAGTGTTATGAATCTCCCGCTGCACACCCAGCAACATAGTGTTTCCTGCTGCAAGAATAATGCTGTAGTTGTAGGAGGTGCTAGGCCTCAAGCCCAGATATGGGAGAATGAAGAACAAAAATCCTCCAAGTGATCTCTCAATGAAGGAGAAGGAATTCCTAATCAGGAATGCCTTGTGCTGAACAACACTGCATACTCAGCTCAATAGCTGAAGAATGCTTAAGTGTCTAAGAAGACATGAAAATGTAATCCATAAGCTCCCCCAAAATTCTACCATCTTCCTCCTTATGATATTTGTGAGCCTCCTCACCTTGGGTCCCACATATTAGGGTTTCCAACACCATGTGAATACATTCCATCCAAAACTACATTGTCTTCTCAAGCAAGCCACACCTTCTTAGGCAGCACTGTTGACTTGGTCAACTTTGACTGAATCTTCATGACCCTCTTCCTGTTCACACATGGGAAGTGTAAAATCTAGCCACCAAGTTATCCCCTTTTCACACCAAGAGGGATTTTATGTCAATAAAATTTAAAAATGGGTCCTTTTCCCATTTATTCATCTACTAGGTGCAAAAATCAAAATCTAATATTCCAATTTCCTTGTGTGCAAATTTTGGAATATTACAGTCCTCCCCTCCAAAATGTTGCTCGTCCTCAAGCAACTGCAAGGATAGGGCTAAAGAGCACCCTCTTCTCCCTTGTAGCAACCTCATAATATGAAATCCTCCAAAGATCAAGGTGCTGCATCATCAGTATATCTCCAAGTTTCCCCTCCCAAGTGTGTAAGATATCTAAATAGCTGACATTATGTGACAGTAGAACATCCATGGAGGCAACAGTGTACTGTTTTAAGGTCCTCTTGAGGCATGAGGGATGATATAGATTGGGATTCATCATCCCCCTTTGAATCTCTCCTCCCCAAGCTATCAAACAAACAAAATGAGTCACCCTCCCGGTTGACAACTCATGAAGGATCTCTTCCACCTTGAGCTCATGTAGAATAGGTGGGCTGAAAATCTGAATATGGTAGGCAATATTGCCTACCCCATGTTGTCTTCCCCTCCACTTAAGAGAAGTGTAGAGAATTTTCTGATCTTTGGCTATCATAATGTTTCCCTCCAATGGCAGGAAGAATACTAGACCTCCAAAGGTCCCTCTCCCAGTGCTGTGAATCTAGCTGGCCCAAACCATCTCATACATGATGGAAAAGAAATCACCACCATATGGTATCCCATCCATCTCATGGTCCTCCTCATTAAGAAACAACTATTTTGATATAGAGGCCATGTCTCTTCCCATGCTCCCCTTAGAACATGTAATGTAGAAAGTGTGGGGATGCTCCTCCCCCAAGAACACATCCACCCCATGTGTTTCTCCTCCAATCATGCTCCCCATAAAAGAAGGAATAATATCAGAAAATAGGATCATGATCAGCATCATAATGAAAGAAATACTGAAGTTTTTATGTGGTGCTGGAGGGTACCAAAAGTCTCCCAAGTGGTCATAGTGCAGTCTTCCCCACTGCAGCTTCAGACAAGAGCATGGCAAGGTGTTTCTTGATAGATGGCTAGCTGTGTAAGTCACCACATCTACTAGCAAGTAGTAAATGGCTAAGTGTATCAACTGAGCATATAAGGAGTGACCAAATACTTGCCCCTGATCATATAGTAGATGGCTGTCTCCATCGGAATAGCTGGCCAAAAATGGTCCACGGAGCCTAAAGAAAAAATTGCCCCTTTGTAGAGATATGCACTACAATGAAATTGTAAGAGCATGCAAATATTGTGTTGAACAATCAATAAGTGCAAAAAGAGAATTCTTATCGTGTAATGAAAGCAAGATGGTGACAAAATCCACAGATGGATCCTCCATAGTGGTATGACATACCCATATGAAGAGGAATGAACCACATGCTGCATGAAAATCCTCCCTCTCATGCCCCGCGACTACATGCAGAAGGGGAATAGACCAATGGCGAGGGAAGGATCCGCAACTCATTCTTATCAGCATTTAGATCACATAAATAGAATCATATACGCAACATCATCCATAAAACATACAGGTAGTAAGCAATTAAAATTTTGAAACATCACAATCAATACACATGCATGTGAATCACCCCAATATACAACAACCTTCAATTGTATTAAGCTCTTGGCCAAATTCACAGTTACATAGCTTTGCACTGGCTTACAAGTCTGATGCATATGCTTCACGGAACAGAGATGTACATCAATAGACCCTAAGAACTACAGAGACCTCATCCAGAATCAGGGCTCCTATTGCAGCCTGCGCTCTCTCTTCGTCAGTCACTCTCTCCTTTCTTCTGCTGCGTAATCATTATCATCCTCTCTTCTTCCATCTGGGTGACTGCTATTTATTCACCCGCTGTCACGACTGTTAGTTCTCTATATGTCCTTCTGCAACTTCTTCTAGCTTTTCTCTGCTTATCTGTGTGTTCCGCTTGCGTTCTTCTGGTGTATCTCCTTCTTATCTGTATCTGTGCATCTAGTCTCTTCCGCTATGTGCCTGTTCCTTCGCAACTTTGGTAGCTCCGCCGTTTGGTGTGGTTGTGACTTGGTTGCAGCTACCATTTGTCCATTTTACGCAACCCCAAAATCTGGCCTTTATTCCAAATTCAAACCGTTCAAAACAAGGTTTTTCAAAAAAAAGGGCCCCAACAGGCCCCGACCACAGTTCCTTGACTCATCCCCGAGTCAATCACAAATCACGGTTTCCACCTCCATTGCCCCGCTTTCCCCCGTGCCCTATTCTTCTTGCGTGCCCTCATCTTGCGCTCATTCCCGCTGTGCACCTTCAACTTGTTCCTGTCCTTGTTGTGCATCTTCCGGCGGCCGTTCAAAGAAAGGCCCCAACTCCGGGACCCTGCGGAACGCTGTAGCGCGAAGCTCATTAAAATATGACACAGCTTGCTGCCAGCCTTGGATGAGCAAGTCTGATTCCTCGGCGAGCTTGGTGGCAGCATCCTCCTCGACAGGCATTGGGACAACTCTGAACATTGTGCTGATTTGGATCTCGGCTGCCGCTGCAAGCTGTTGTATAGACCGGGCGCTAGATTGAAGAGGCGGATGAAGCTCCCGAATGACACATTTGGCCTCCACCGAGATAGCCTCTGTATGTTGGATCTGTGCTTCAAGCTCATCAGCTTGGCCGTATAATTGATCCAGCCTTGCGGGGTCCGTAGCCTCCTGAATCTCCCTTGAAACCTGCTAGAGTTGGGTTGAAATCGAATGGGTCTTGACGGTGAGTGCCAGGGAGCATTCCTGAAGGCCCTTCAGGAGGTCCTGAGCCATGCATGCCGTGGACTGAAGTGAAACTTGCATCTGAACAGCCTGGCCCTGCTTGGCGGCCACCTGGGCTGAATAGTCGACCGCAGGCTCGAGCTGCATCGGACGGGTTGCTAATGCCGCACGAAGCTCATGATTCTCCCGATATAACTCCTGAATGGAAATGTGGAGGTGAATTGCTTGCTCAGAGAGACTGGTCGCAGTGATTTCGGGAGGTAGCAGGGGGTAGTGAGGTTGTAGGGAAGGCCAGAAGTCGGAGAACATCTGAGTGACATTGGTGATCATTGCCTCCATCTGCTCCCGTGTTGTTTGGAGTTGTTCGCACTGTTCAGTAAGCGCGGAAATTTGGCGTTGCTGCTCGGCACAGTGCTGCTGGAGGCCCAAATGTAATCCGTCAGCTTGCTGGGCTGCTCGTTGAATCAGTAGGTACAGCTGAGTTGGATTGCCGGGCTGGAAGGTGGCGGTCCCAGATGTTCTCGGCGCTGGCATTTACTCCGGCAACGGTTGCCTACCGGCAATTGATCCATTGCCATGCTTAGGAGGAGATAAGGGCGCGACCTCTGGATGGCCAGAATCAATCATATTGAAATCCGGCGGTACGTGCTGATCAATGTGGGCCGATTGTGGAGGGAGGATGGCCTCTGGTTGAGCCTCTACAGAAATAGACACGATGGGTGTCTGTTGCGTGCATATGTCAGTAAGAGGAGGGTGGGGTTTTTCCACTGGGTGGACTGTGGTAGTACGAGAGTCGACCTCAGCCCCGCGGTCCCCACCCCGAAGTTCCCGGACAAGGGGGTCGGATACAGTAGCCGATGAAGTAGAGGGGCCAGATGGAGTAGTAGGCGGAAAGACGGTAATCAAGACAGTGAATGGTGAGGTGGAGGAATTTGGAAGTCGGATGTTGATGAACTCAGATGGGTCGATGAGGGGTTCTTCGGTAATCAGCACCCCGGTGCTTGGGGGCAGTGGTGGATCGTCAGCAGTGAGGTCCACCACCGGATTTGCCTTAGTCGTGCGGGCCCTCTTAGGTGGAGGGGCCTCAGGCGGATCTCTGGGCCCGCTCGTCTCGCCCATCGGGGTCGTGAGTGGATCGGCCGAAGTGAACAAGGTGGTGGGAATGGGGGAGGTGAGTGGAGTGGTACGGGGGTGTGAAGTGGTGCAAGTGAGCTGAAATTCAGAAAATAAAGGAAATGGAGCAGCGCCGCTAGAAATAACCTGAGTCACCACATTGAGATTCCGTACCTGGGTGTTGAAATGGCGAACGATGGGGATGAGCGGTTCAGGAAGCTCTTGTGAGGGCACTGCCTCTGCCGTCTCGGCCGGCTGTTGCACCGATGCCATCCTGTCAAAATTGTATCGGGGGAGCTCGTCCCGCGTGTGCTTTGTGACTCCCAGACATGAGCAGACTTCACGATGGAAGGTAGCATCGTCCATCTGAAATTTCAGTGGCGTCATTCGGAAGGTTTCCGCTAGAACACAAGTGGGTCGGAGGTAAGTGTGCTTATGGCTTACCGTGAACCACACCTGTGCGCTATATTCATCCAACAGGTTCCGGGGCACCCGTTGCTGGCATGCCACCACATCCGTCATTAGTCGGTACCACGACCGAAACGCATCTGCATTCACCAGCTTGGTACTGGGGTCATTAGAGACCTGCCATGGAGTGAATTTCATCACAAGGGGCTGGCCCTCGGGGATCTCTGCTGGGAACCGGATGTGTGGAGTATGCCATTTCCACATGGCAAGAGAAATAATCAAGTAGCCATAAATGAAGGTAGTTGCGCGCTTATAATTCTCCTCGCACGCAGCAAACAACTCTTTCAACACGAAGGAGCACCAATTCAGTTTGGTGCCTTGGACACAATGCTCAACAATAGAGATGGTATCAAGAGTGCACTCACCTTTCGTGTAATGCCTCATTGTCTTGCTGGCAATGAGGTAACAGGCGAAGCGAATTTCGGGCTTGTTAATGAGCTCGATCTTGGCTCCTTTCCCCCCCCTGCAGGTGCCATATTTTGCATAGAGGTCCGCATCACCCGACTTTCGTGCGTGCTTGGAGGAGGTCTGGCAGGCCATGGAGACATCTGCACCTGTTTGCGAAAGCCCTGTAAGGCGATGAATATCTTCAGCGTGAATAGGAATTTCCCGGGTCAGGCACAGAGACCCATTCTGGATTCGGCTGAGGAGGAAACAGGTACACAGCATAACCGGTCCTGTGGTGCCAAAGACCGGTAGATTTCTCAAATTCATCAAGGACAAGGTCTGAAGGCCGCTGAATTCTGGTCGCAGGCGGCTGGCGGGATTGACGGCTGCAGTAGAGTAGTGCTCCATGTATGCCTATCGCTGGAGGGATGGAAAATAGACAGCATTTGAGAGGTTGGCATCAATCAAGGCTACACTATCGTACTTTCCCATAAGGGACTCGGTTTTGTGAATGTGAGGATCAAGCTCTGGTTCAATTACTGCTGGGATGGCCTTCGGCATTTTGGCCCAGCGTTGATAGACCTGTAGAATCTGCCTTGAGCGTCTTTCCTGGTGCAATGCGTTCTGAGAACTCAGCGGCTTTGGTGCAGCGGCAATTGCTAATTCGAACGGGTCCGACATTCTCGTGCTTTTGGTGTGCATGCAAGTTATGTCAGCACTTGGCACGAGTGGAGTTGATGAGACCCCCTAACGAGTTAATTCCCACTAGCATTCGTTCTGCGATAATCGTGCGAGCAATCGCATGCCAATGAGTGCTGTGACAGTTGTTGACGGTGGCATGGGGAAGTGGGCAGATGCGACGACTGAGGTTACTGCGGGTGATGGCCAAATGATGATGGCGCGGTTACTGCCAATTATGGTAATTAATGACGCAGATCTAGGCGATCCTACGGACTGCCATAAGTACGTGGGTGGACTGAGCTGGACTGACAGGGAGGCGGGTACGGATCCTACAGGGATGACACGCTAGACAAGCGCCACCTCGACCACAGTTGGTTGCGGTTGAGACCCTGCAAGTGAGCGGTTATTGACATACTACCTATGAACAAAAATGCTTCCTACACTCGTCCCTGTTGCGGGAGAGTTATTTAACTATGCTACGCTACGGGTGCTCTCGGTTGCGAGAGTTATTGATGAGAAATGAAAGGTACTTACTCCTGGTAGGGTTTCAGGCATGCGCCATTCACCCAGCTAGGGAGAACCGTACCGTCCAGCTGTGCCAACCGAACGGCTCCGGAGTTGCGAATTTTGACAATAAAGTAGGGTCCCAACTAGTGCATTTGAAGCTTGCCTGGGAACTTCTGGAACCTGCTGTCGTATAAAATAACTTTGCCGCCAACTTGGAAGGTTTTTTCCTTAATGTGGCGATCGTGCCACGCTTTCTGCTGGTCCTTCTGGATCTTTTGGTGGAATTCGGCCAGGAAGCAGGCCTCATCCAGTTCTTGCAATTCATGGAGGCGCTCCTCGAGGGAGGCCTCTTCCGAGAATTTAAGAGACGTGGCGATTAACAGGCTTGGTACAGTAAACTCGGCGGGGATCACAGCCTCTCGGCCGTACACAAGCTGGAAGGGAGTTTGATTGGTCAAGCACTTCACCGTAGTCCGATAGGCCCATAAGGCCGCTGACAGGCGCTCATCCCAATCATCACGCTGGGCATTGCAAATCTTCGTCAAGAATTTCTCCAAAATCTTATTGAAGGCTTCCACCGTACCATTAGCCTGCGAGTGGTACGGGCTACTCTTGTGATGCTGAACCATGAAGGTGTCTAGCAGTGTTTTGATAGTATCATTAATGAAGTGCGTACCCTGGTCACTGGTTAAACTTCGCGGGCAGCCGAACCGGAAAATTATGTGCTCAAAAATGAACTGGGCGGCGGTATCCACCGCGCAGTCGCGTACCGCCACTGCCTCAGCCCACCTGGTAAGGTAATCCATGGCGGTAATGATGTGCCGGGCCTTGGAGTTCCTGGCGACCGGGGCTATGGGGCCCACAAAATCCACAGCCCACTTCTCGAACGGCCGCAACACATGCACTGGGTGTAACGGGAGCTCATCCCGGTGTGAGGGCCTTCCAGTCCGCTGGCAGATATCGCAGCACTTCACACAGGCCTTACAATCAGCATGTACTATCGGTCACCACAAGCCAGCTTGGAGCACCTTTCTTGCGGTAGGTTTCGCACCTACATGCCCTCCCGCAACACCGCTGTGACATTCCCACATTACCGCTTCCCGTTCATGGTCAAGGACGCATATGCGTAAAACCTCATCAAGGCCTAGTTTATATAGCTGCCCCGCGATCAACTGGTAGTCGGCGGCACGGACGACCAAATGCCGTTTCTGAAGCGGGGTGTAATCCTGAGGGCATTGCCCCGTGGTCAGATAAGTGGCAATGTCCGCCAAGTAATCTGGTACAACTTTGACTCGGAAAAGGTTAGCATCGGGCAGCTGATCATCGAGGGAGCCATCGTTCTTCCCCGTCTTCAACCGGGATAGGTGATCGGGCCCGACATTCAATCTCCCGGGCTTGACGATTACATCGAACATGAATTCTTGGAATAGTAGAAGCCAACGATAAATCCGACCCTCCAAAACGGGCTTATTGACCAGGTACTTCAGGGCAGAGTGGTCTGTGAAGAACTTGAACTTGCCCCCCAGAAGATAGTGGCGAAACTTCTGAAGAGAGTACACCATCGCCAGCGCCTCCCGCTCGGTCGTGGTATAATTCTTCTCCGCATTTGACAGCTTGCGGCTGGCGAAGTAGACCGAGTGGTCGACTGTTGTCTCGCCGGGTTGTGCCAAGATAGCCCCTAGTGCAATACTGGAAGCGTTGATGTGCACATGGAATTGCTTATCCCAGTCTGGATGTAATAGAATGGGCGCTGACGCCAGCTTTTCCTTCAAGGTGTCCGGGGCTATCCGACACTCCTTCGTCCATTGAAAGACTGCGGACTTCCGCAGAAGTTGTTCTAACGGAGCAGTGATCTTGGCATAGTTGCAGATAAATCTCCTGTAGTATCCCATGTGCCCAAGTAATTCTCGCAACTGTTTCACCGTCTCAGGGGCTTCCATGTGTATGATCACCGCAACCTTGGCAGGGTCAACGCAGACCCCCTGCTTGCATACCACATGTCCCACAACGTGCCGAATGGAACGGCGAAAATACATTTCTTTAAGTTCAAAGAAATCTGCAGCTGTCGACACCGATCAAACATGACCCGCAACAGGGTAGCATGTTTCTTTAATAAACTGTAGACAGTCCAGTTGTCCATGTAGAATTCCAGGAACTTGTGAATGTACTCCCAGAAGGCGGCAATGACAATCCGGGAAAACACGGCTGGGGCGTTCTTTAATCCGAATGGCATGACATGGTACGCGAACGACCCCCATTCGGTGGTGAATGTTGTCTTTGACTTATCTTCTTCCGCAATACGCACCTGATGGTAGCCCGAAAAGCAATCAGTGAAAGAGTAGGCTTCGTTCCCCGCAACATGGTCCAACACTTCGTCACTGAAAGGGGTGGGAAATGGATCATGAATGCAGGCATTGTTCAGACTGCGATAATCGACACAAACACGTATCTCCGCCTTGTCCTTCTTATTCTGGATGACGATGGGGCGCACCCACTCTGCTTCCTCCACGGGAAAGATGAGACCTGCGGCCAGCATCTTATCGATCTCCATCTTAACCTTCTCTTTAACCCACGGGTTCAACCGGTAAGGTCGGTGCTTCACCAGCTTGGCCCCCGGTTTCAGCACGATGCGCATTTTGCCAAGGTCGCCTTTGATGCCCTTTAGGTCGGCTACCGATGAAGGGAACAAGTCCTCATATTCCTGGAGGAGGCTAAAAATTTCCTTGGTCGTCTCCTCGTCCCAGTAATCGCCCACCGTAGCCAACTTAGGCGTCTCTGCCGTACCGAGGTTGAGCTTCTTTGTCTTCAGCGGCCGTAAGTGGACCCCTTCCGTGGCCGGCTCTTCGGTAATGTTTCACTCGCCTTCCTTTTCTTCGAAATACAGGTGCCTCAGGTCCTCCAGCCCATCATCCTCGGGATCGCTTTCAATCCTTTGGCACACCAACTCTCGCACGTCCTCAGGCAGGACGGGCAGCGTGCAGCGGTCGATCTGCGGATCACGGAAAAACAGTACCGCCCTGATAGCATGCAATGCCTGAGATTCCAACTCTGTGTCTCCCGCGAAAGAGAAGCACTGCGCAAACTTGCGCGCGACCTCCATCCAAGAGCTAGTCCCCCGTCTCCGTTCTTCCTCCAAGTACCATGCCTGGGGGATGGTGTCCAAAGTATGGAAAAATCGATGAGCCCACAGCTCCTCTGGGTATCCTATACTTCGCCACTGCTCCTCACAGGTCCGCAAATGATCCTGCGGACTGGAAATTCCCGAATACCGCTGCCCGCTTCGAGGGCCTTCATCTTCTTTAAACCACTCCCGTAACGCGTCCGCCACACTATTCCACTGCGACAAGGTGTTGCGGTGATTTTTCCACCACCGGGCTGCTGTAGACTGCAGTGCGACGTCCAGAAGGGGTATTCTGCTCCCTTCCGGCACCATGTCCTCAACCTTCGCAATGAAGGTATTGACAGCCTACATGTTTGATAGGTTGGGGTATTCTTTGAACTCAGAACCAATCCAACTGACGCGCCCCACACGAGCACATCTCCGTGTGCTGGTCTCGTACCCCCCTTGCTGCCAGTCTTCCCGTGCGAGCTCGGATCCCACCTCCGAGCTCTGGACACTCCGCCAATTGACAAAGCCAGTCGCGGTCGGGTTAATGTAGTCTTCTCGTTTCCCTGCATTCATCTGATAGAGGTGGTCCATTATCTGAGCATCCTCCTGGTTATCCACCGTCTCGGTATACCTCGGACCTTGATAGGGGTCGAGAGGTTGAGTGACCTGGACCTCCCCATCTTCGAAGATCATCAGCTCCTTTTTGAGGTCGATGATAGCATAATTATCGAAAGCCCAATCGATCCCCAACAAGGCGGGGTATGGATACTTGTCTCCCATAATATCAATAACCTCAAAATCAGTGTACGTCTTGACCCCGGCAATGTCGACCTCAACTCCTTCGAGTCGGCCAATCGGAAAAATGCAGTACTGGTTCGCCATCCTGAGTTGGATGGGCAAGTAGGCCAGCCGTGGCTTTCCGAGAGCCTCCCATGTCTTGCGCGGTAGGATGTTAACGTCAGATCCCAAATCAAGCATGGTGTCGCTGATTTGGAATCCCCCAACCTGCGTATTAATCCGGAACTCTTTACCCATCCGTCGCTTATTCCGCTTGATGCGCTGCACCGACTGGGGGGCCATATCCACCGGTTCCCCCAATCCTGTCCTCCCCTGCAGTGCTCCTTCCAAAGTATCCTTGAGCTGTTGCCGCAAAGATGTATTGTCAACGATCTTGAGGAATAGATGGAGCCATTCGGCAATCAGGGTTCCCTGGGCGTGCTGTGGCCTCGGATTTGTCGGCAGAGATACTTCCAGGCCTCCCGAGTCGCGCAGCTGAGCAAATGCCTCAACCGCCTCCTGAAAATAGTTCTTTTGTGCCTCGGGTCTGATTACCCGCTGTGGGGATGCTGGCCTGACAACCTGTGCCGACTCCTTTCCAAGAGCATCCTCCCCCATTTTCTTACTGCCCCTTGTCACGATAGTGACGTTCTGCAGGGCCGGAGTCACAGCTACGCGCGGCTCGGCGTTCACCAAATTCGTGCCCCTCTGCCGTGCACGTTCTTCCCATTTTTTGATGAGCTCCAGACAGTCCTCTGTCGCATGGGTGTTTACGCGGCACTGCGAACACCACAGACGGCGAGGGAGGGGACATTCGCGAGCCACATGGCCCTCCTGGTCACAGTTATAACATTTCACCGGCCCGCGCCCCCCAGCACGGCCTCCGCGCGCCCCGCCCCCTCTTCCTCTAGGGGCTTCATTCACCCTGTAGGAGGGTCGGTCCAGCTGGTCCGTGAGTGTGTCGAGAGCTCGGCATTGCTCAGTGTTGTGAGTCGTGGAAGCGCAGAACTCAAAATATACATTGTTCGGCACGTTGGAATACTTCTGTAGGATCGGGCACATTCGAGGTGGATGTCCCATTGTCCGGCAAATCTCACAATACTCCGTGGCAGCTGGGTTGAGTTGGGAGGGGAACCCCGCATAAGGCTATTGCGGCTGGTATACCCCCTGCGAACTCAGTGCCGCGCCACCCCCCGTGGGTGGCCCTCCTTGAATTGCCGCGACTGAGGGTCCCACCCCCGCGCCACGCAACCGAGGACACTCAGTTGCGACCTGGCCTTCAACCAGGCAGTGAGTGCACCAAACGTTTGGCCTGGCTGGTCTGACCGGTTGCATCTCCTTGAGCTTTTCGGTCAAGCTGGCTATCTGATGTTGCAATCCCACCAAGGAGGGATCCTGCGGGGCCGGCCCTCCCCGATATTCTTGAGGGTAGCCCGCCATGGCCTCGATCTTCATGGCCTGCTCCAAAGCATCCTGCAGATTGTCAATATTTTGCTGGGTGAGGGGGGTTCACGTCAAGGGAAGCAAAGCCTTGATGAACAAATCCCTCTGATGGTTCGGATCGATTGGGTAACTGAGCTTCCCGATCGCATCCTTGAAGCGTCGCATTAGCTCCCATGCGGTTTCTCCTTCCTTCTGTTTAATTTCCCAGAGCTCGGACAGACCCTGTTGGTCCGTCTGGGGAAGCTTAAATTCCCGGACAAAATCCCGCTTTATGTCCGCAATGACGGGATTCGGGTGGGCCTCGGACCACTTGATGAACCATCGCAGAGCCCTCTCTCTGAGCGTGGTTTGGAACTCTATTAGTTTACCTGCATCCGGCGTCTGTTGAGCTCTCCAAATGGCTTCGCACAGATACCAGTGTTGCTCTACATCATCATTACCTCGGCTCGAGAACTCGGGATACCGGGTGAAAGACCCAGCCATGTTCACTTGCGGCGGGTTGACCAGGATGAATCCTCCGGGTCCTGGTTGTGTGACTGTTCCCCTTGGAAGCGCAATACTACTAGTGCTGTTTCTACTAACGGGTGTCGCTGACGACACTGAACTACTGTGAAATCGACTCAATGCTTGAAGTTTAACAAAAATATTACTCAAAGGTTGATAAAGTACCAGGGGAAGGCAGGGATCCTGGCCATGCAGATTGGGGGGAGTATGGAAGCCTGGAAGACTGAGTGCCGTCCGTTCTTGAAACAGCTGCTGCATTACCATGTACCATTCAGCATCGGAACTTTCCTCAGGCTGCATACCTTCACCATCTTCGTCAGTCACCGTTTCCCTTGCTCGCTTGGCTGGGCTCCCATGCACCCATCGTACTTCCGCAGCGGTCCCTTCTTGTCCCTGGGTATCCGCGTCCATAATCCTTATCCTCAGAGGCGCCTCCTTCTGATTTTTCCTCTCGATCTCCCGTCTCTTCAAATCTCGCATCACCCTTCTTCACCACCTATCGGCGATCTGTGCCCGCCGATGCGCACGTCGCTCTCTCAAAATCCTTGCGGCCTCAGCATCCATCCCCACTCCCCGCGTCACCTTCTACATGGAATCGGTCCCCTCAACCCTTCCCCCAGCACAGGTGGTTTACGCTTCCATACTCGTTTTGTGGAATTCGATCAACCCTTCATCCACCATCAGAGCTTTAATCCACAGCGGAATCTCCTTAAGCAGCTTCCCTCTTAGCCCTGAGTGGAAGATAGCCTCGGCCTTCGAGAAGGATTGATAGCACTCAACAGCAAACTCCACAGTGTATCCTTCCAACGTGGTCTTCACCCAAAAATCCGCTGCGCGGGTTAGCTCGGTGTTCAACCGATGCAGCGCCACCAGATCTCCGTGCGCCCACCTGCGGTTTATCTTCCGCAAGCCATCTCGAGGCACCGTCACTCGTAATCTCCACAACCAATTGTAAAGGTCGGTAGGGAACCTTCCCCAGAAAATTTCGTACGTATCACCAGCTGAATCTGAGAAAAGGATGAGTTCCCTGATCACTGCCTCCCCTTTCTTAGTCACGCCCGCTTGCTGAGCGATAAAGTGGTCCATGTGATTATCCCACCATCGTCGTATCTCCCCTTCGAAGATCCGCGATACCATGATCTAAGTCCCCTCATATCATGTGGGTCCCGACAACGGAACCATTGTTGGCGGGTGATCAGGTCTCGTGGGCAAGACCCAGGTTCGGGAGTTGTGGCCAACAAAGGAATCCGTTGTAGTCTAGGATTACGCCGTCATTATCACCCTAGTCTGGAGAGCAGAGATTCTCACCCGAGGCGTGCCGCGACTACATGCAGAAGGGGAATAGACCAATGGTGAGGGAAGGATCCGCAACTCATTCTTATCAGCATTTAGATCACATAAATAGAATCATATACGCAACATCATCCATAAAGCATACATGTAGTAAGCAATTAAAATTTTGAAACATCAGAATAAATACACATGCATGTGAATCACCCCAATAGACAGCAACCTTCAATTGTATTAAGCTCTTGGCCAAATTCACAGTTACATAGCTTTGCACTGGCTTACAAGTCTGATGCATATGCTTCGCGGAACAGAGATGTACATCAATAGACCCTAAGAACTACAGAGACCTCATCCAGAATCAGGGCTCCTGTTGCAACCTGTGCTTTCTCTTCGTCAGTCACTCTCTCCTTTCTTCTGTTGCGTAATCATTATCATCCTCTCTTCTTCCATCCGGGTGACTGCTATTTATTCACCCGCTGTCGCGACTGTTAGTTCTCTATATGTCCTTTTGCAGCTTCTTCTAAGCTTTTCTGCCTTGCTCTTGTGTGTTCCGCTTGCGTTTCTTCGGTGTATCTGCTTCTTATACTGTGCATCTAGTCTCTTCCGCTATGTTCTGTTCTTCGCAACTTTGTGTCCATTGTTTGGTGTGGTTGCAAATTGGTTGCGGGCGCCATGTCCTTTCGCAACCCCAAAATGCAGCCGTTATTCCAAATTCAAACCGTTCAAAACAAGGTTTTTTCAAAAACAAGGGCACCAACACTTAATTAACATTCCCTCACACATAAGACTCGAGAGAAAACATATCAAAAACACTTTTAACTTGAAGAGCATGGAGAATTTTCATACATTTTGCCCCAATTAAGTGGGGATGGATACTTTGCACATCATTTACGGCATCTACCCAAATACTTCCATTTTCATATCGGTGTTATCGAGCTCCGGTTGAGCATTTGTTTTTGTGCAAAGGTGTTAAAAAAACGGTGTAAAAGATTGATTGTTTTATTGGTTGCAAAATGGTTGATTGTATGAGTTTGCTTGGGTTGAAAATATATGTTGTTGATAGCTAAGTCTTGGAAAGGAAAAAAAGGTGCCATTCTTCCTTTAAAGAGTACCTCAAGATTATATTTGGAAAACAAACCCACTTGATTAGTGTTTGCACCAAAAGCTATTGGAGTTTGTGTTTTATGGGTACACTTGAATAAGAGTATGGGCATGAAAATTTGTTTAGTTTAAAAGCTTGTCATTTGATTGAAATCTTTGAGAAAATTTCTTTGGAAGTTCCTTTTGTTAATTTGACCATTTACATAATGTCAACTTCTTCCACAAGTGAAGTTTCCTCCTTCATGAAATTCTTCCAATGATGACATGAAGAATGAGTTCATTAAGGTGAAGGACATGGTGCAGATTCTCATTGAGGATAAAGGAAAGTGCTAAGCTTCATGCACAAGTGTTAGCCATGAAGGAAAGAGAAGGAAACAATTCTCCAAAAGTTTGCATGACATGGAGAAACAACTCCTTCAAACTCAAGAATCTTTGTCCAAGAAAATACGTGAGGAAAGAGTAAACCATTCCAACTTGTCTTCAATTTTCTCCAATTGAAAAGTGTGTATTTAGTTCTTTTGAAAAAAACATACAAGGGAGTATACTGAGTCCAAATTAATGTTTAATATGGGCTATCATGAAGGCAAAGGTTTGGGAAAGCATGCACAAGGCAAGTTTGACCCTATTCCGGTTGTGGAACGACCAAAGAATGTTGGTCTTGGTTATATGCGAGTTTAATGGCGAAGACTCCAAATCATGAATGCATGTGATGCAAATTTAAAGAGAACCTTTTATTCCAAGTTCTAAAATGCATATGTTAAAATTGTTTTAAGGATGATTGCCATTGTTTTAAGCCATCATTGCAGCAAGTAGAGGTAAACATGTCACTTATGGCGAGCATGCAAGTTTAAGCGGTTTCCAAGACAAGAGCGCAGCGTAAGTCTGAAAAAGAAATTTGTCTCCTCTACTAGTTCATCATCTTTCCAAAGACAAAAAGGATGGACATTCCATGCAGCAAGGGGTATAATTATTCACATGATCAATTTGATTATGTTTTTGTAAAGAAATATCATTTTTCTTGTGCAAATGAAAGAAAGTTTTGTTGCACATTTTGTAGTGTTAGTTGTATGTTGCTTCAAGATGCTAGTTGAAAAAAGAAAGCACACATGAAGAATAAGAGGCAAAGAAAAATTTTAAAAAAAGTGCATAAGTTGCACATTTTTGTCAAAATAAGGGACATGATGTCTCTCATTGTTGGATTTTGCATCCAACAAGTCGTCCAAAGCACATGCGGCTAGAGGGACAAAAGATTGGCGCAAGTGGATCTATGGATTCCATTACATTATTCTGGAAATGGAAGATTCACATGTAGAAATGTTACCTTGAGGAAAAGACGCCATGGAGTTGGCTTGGTAGGAAGTGATTAACTTCTTAATGCGATGATCATACTCATTTTGTACATGTAAATTTCAGATTGGTATGCATGTATTTCGATTTGAAAAAGTTTGATGCAGATTGCATGAAAAACGGTTGGTTTGAAGAAATTTCTTTGTTGTCGTAAATTTTGCCATGGAGGTGTAAAAGATGAGTATGATACTCACTATATTGCAGCAATGTCTTTTAGTTCAGCTCTTGGTCACCCACATGTTTTGGGATGATGTACTTATTGGTATTTGAAAAGTTGAGGTTACATGAACATAGAAGATGTATGTGTAAATAGAAAACTAAAAATAGTTCATTGTACATGATACATACACATGTGATTGTAAATGTATCTTATTGTTTATCAACTTGTGTGATTGTGTCACATGTTTTCGACTTGTGTATGTCGGTGTGAGCCTCTTTTACATTGATGGTTGTGTCAATTGTATAGCACATTTCATGTCAACTTGTTGTTGATGTTGTATGTTGCCACGACTTTATGCTTGATTAGTGTTGTCGATTTTTGATCGATAGATGGATACACCATTGTGTAAGAAGATTACCATATATTTGATGTTACAAGAAGCTTACAAGCAATGCTTTTGAAGGAACAAAGAGGGTGATCTTTATCTCAAATTTTTGCATGATATTTTTGTTTCAAGATTGATGTGCATTCTTGTGACGAGGATGTTACGGAAGCTTGAAAGTCCATTTAGGACTTGATGTTGATTGTTACGCAATTTTGTCGCCGATGATTTCTTTGAGTGAGGCGCAAAAGAAAAGCAACTCTTGTGGGAGGATAAGCACTGATGAAGGAAGAATGAATTTCTTTCTAGTTTGAGTTAATTAATTTGCCATGGAAGGAAAATTTTGGAGGCTAAAGAGAAAGAGGATGTTGTTAGCTTCTCTCATTTGTTGTTCATTTTCATTTCGGCATTTTAGTGAGATTTTAGGTCAAAAGCATATAAATTTGGGAGGTGTGATTAGGAGCTCAAGTTCGAGCTATGGAAAAGCTCAAAATTGAAAGTATTTCAAAAATCACTTGCAACACGAACGACGAGATAGGCCTCGTTGATACAGTCACGGAAGACAGCACTCAAATCCGACATCATATGTGAAAAGTTATACAAGTTTAAATTTTGATGAAATTGCAAAAAAACGGAGATGACCAAGTTTGACCTTCAGAATTTGAAAAATTAAAAGGAATATTCCAAGGATATTCCTAGAATATTCCTCAAAATATTCCCTAGAATATTCCATTCGAACCAATCATTTTGTAACAAGTAGCACCTCTTTATTTCGAAGTTTCTTTAACTTCGTTTTGAATGGATCAATGGGAGGCTTCGTGGCCATTTTGTATTGATTAAAATGTTTTGTAAGTTCGGGTTTGAACACGAGACCTCCACCTTGACTAATACCGCTTACCGTGTAGGCCACAAAGAGGTTCTTATTTATTATTTAATTCACATATATTTAAATGTTAAATAAAGAAGTTTGAATAGAAAGACGGAAAAAGGGGCAGGCCCATACACATCACATGACCACGTGCGGAGAACCGTGGCACAGCGCCCAAGGGCTAATTGCGGCGGTCACGGTGGTAGTCCATGTGACTGGCACAATGTGACATTTAATAAAGAAGTTTAAAGACCCTTATGTAACGGTTTTCTAGGCGGTCGGTGCGGGGTGAGTCATGTGACCACCGGCAATTTAATTTAACCACTAGCGGGTTGCCAAGATTGGGCACGTTAACCAAATCTGACCCGACCATTTTTGGTCGGCCTAACTACGGATTTGCCCAATTTGGTGGATTTTGCTTGGCATTGGGCATAAATCAATCAATTTGGGCCATAAATTCTCCAATATTGGACCAATTTGGACGAAAGTTTAGTCAATTTCAACTATTATGATCATTTTGGAGTGTTTGAGGACGGAGTTCAGAGGCAATAAGTGTTCTCTGACCATTTTGTCTTCGGTGAAGTTTGGATACCCATCGGGAGCCATTGGGGAAATGGGCGTATTGAGTTGTACCTCATTGTTTCAAGGGGCAAACCAAAAACCATTTTGACTAATTTCTGTCTGAACCTAATGGAAGAGGTTTTAGAACTATTTGAGGACTTATGTAGCCAAAAATCTTCGGAGGAGATCAAAGAGCCATCGGGGCCTTGTTGAAGAGGCACGCCATGTGAAATTTTCGTGTTTAGTGAATATGGAAAGGAATTTTTAACTTCATGTCTTTTGTTCTGTATTTCTTTGTTAGATTTGCCTATTAAGGCAATTTTAAACTTGTATTAGCATTTGGATCATTTTAATATAAGAGGACGAGCTCATTTGGGAGGCTTGGTCCCCTTGAGACGCTACTTCGGGAGGGTGTTGCTCACCAAGCTCTCTGATTCATGCTATCTTTGAGAAGTTATTTTCTGCATTGTATTTCTGATTTAATATGTTAAACATCAAACTTAATTAACGTTCCCTCACACATAAGACTCGAAGAAAACATATCAAAAACACTTTGTTTAACTTGAAAGACATGGAGAAATTTTGCACACATTTAATTAAATGGAAATGGATACTTTGCACAACATTTACGAAAATTTACAAATACTTCCATTTCCAGATAAGATACTTGTCACCATTGGATTGACCCGAATGGAGATATTCCAAGGAATATTCCTTTTTATTTCCAAAATTTGAAGGTCATACTTGGTCATCTCGATTTTTTGCGGTTCTTGCGAAAACTTCAAACTTGCATAACTTTCATACAATGTAAGGTTTGGTGGTTTTCACTGGTGCTAGGATCGTATTGACGAGGCCTATTTAGTCGTTCCAAGTTGCAAGTGATTTTTAACACTTTCAATTTTGAGCTTTCCATAGCTCGGAGCGAAGCTCCCCGATCAGTAATTAGGAGGATACATTAATGACGCTCGGACAAGAGTGTCCTTCAAAGAATCAAAGAAGCTTGCGCAACTTGGTCCCAATGGAAGCACCCCCTTTTTCAAGAGTCGAGTAAATCCTTTAGCCATTTCGACGTAGTTAGGAATGAACCTTCTTAGGAAGTTAGAATTTCCTTGAAGTTTCTATATACGAAGTAAATTTGATGGCACGGGAAATAAAGAATGGCCTTTGAAACTTTAGAGAGTCGATTCTAATTCCTTCTTTGAGACTAGATCCAAGAAAATGACTGAACCAACACAAAACACATTTATGTGGATTGAGGTGTATTTTGTAGTGTCCATGACATAAGAAAATGGCTCTAAATGCATCAGAGTAGTCAATCCGATTTCGTAGAATGCGGTAAATCATCTAGATACGGTTGAACAATGTGCTTGATGTCATTGAAAGAATAATCCATTTCTCTTTGAAAAGTTTCCCCATAATTCTTTAAACCAAACGGAAGTTTCCTATAAGCGAATGTGCCCCAGGGACAGATGAATGTTGTCTTATGTTGATCATCTGGGTGGATATTGATTTGGTTAAAAGCTTGTCATTTGATTGAAATCTTTGAGAAATTTTCTTTGGAAGTTCCTTTTGTTAATTTGACCATTTACATAATGTCAACTTCTTCCACAAGTGAAGTTTCCTCCTTCATGAAATTCTTCAATGATGACATGAAGAATGAGTTCATTAAGGTGAAGGACATGGGTACGATTCTCATTGAATAAAGAAAGTGCTAAGCTTCATGCACAAGTGTTAGCCATGAAGGAAAGAGAAACAATTCTCCAAGGCACAAAGCATGGAGAAACAACTCCTTCAAGCTCAAGAATCTTTGTCCAAGAAAATGCGTGAGAAGAGGTAAACCATTCCAACTTGTCTTCAATTTTCTCAATTGAAAAGGTAATATTTAGTTCTTTTGAAAAACATGCAAAGAAGGTATGGGGTCCAAATTAATGTTTTAATATGGGCTATCATGAAGGCAAAGGTTTGGGAAAGCATGCACAAGGCATGGTTGACCCTATTTCGGTTGTGGAGCGACCAAAGAATGTTGGTCTTGGTTATATGCGGTTTAATGGCGAAGACTCCAAATCCTTGAATGCATGTGATGCAAATTTAAAGAGAACCTTTGTTCCAAGTTCTAAAATGCATATATGTTAAAATTGTTTTAAGGATGATTGCCATTGTTTTAAGCCATCATTGCAGCAAGTAGAGGGTAAACATGTCACTTATGGCAGATATGCAAGTTTAAACGGATTTACAGACAAAAACTGTGGCATCAAGTACGAAAAAAGAAATTTGTCTCCTCTACTAGTTCATCATCTTTCAAAGACAAAAAGGATGGACATTTATACAGCAAAAAGTATAATTATTCACATGATCAATTTGATTATGTTTTAGCAAAAGAATAATAATTTTCTTGTTCAAATGAAAATTTTTGTTGCACATTTTGTGGTGGATTTAACCATGTTGCTTCAGATGCTAGTTGAAAAGAAAAGCACACATGAAGAATAAGAGGCAAAGAAAGAAATTTCAAAAAAAGTGCATAAGAGTTGCACATTTTTGTCAAAATAAGGGACATGATGTCATTGTTGGATTTTGCATCCAACGAGTACGTCTAACAAGCACATGCGGCTAGAGGACAAAAAGATTGGCGCAAGTGGATCTATGGATTCCATTATTGATATGGAAATGAAGATTCACATGTAGAAATGTTGCAACGGGGAAAGACGCCATGGATTTGGCTTGGTAGGAAGTGGATTAACTTCTTAATGCGATAAGTCATACTCATTTTGTACATATGAAGATTTCAGATTGGTATGCATGTATTCTGATTGAAAAGTTTGATGCAAGATTGCATGAAAAAAACGATTTGATTTGAAGGAATTTCTTTGTTGTCGTAAAATTTTGCCATGGAGGTGTAAAAGATGAGTATGATACTCACTTATATTTCCAGCAATGTCTTTTTAGTTCAGCTCTTAGTCACCCACATGTTTTTGGGATGATGTACTTATTGGTATTTGAAAAAGAAGAGTTGAAGTTGCACATAGACATAGAAGATGTATATAGCCAATAGAAAACTAAAAATAGTTCATTGTACATGATACATACGCATGTGATTGTAAAAATGTATCTTATTGTTTATCAACTTATGTCGATTGTGTCACACATGTTTTTCGACTTGTGTCGATTGTGGGCACTCTTTTTACATTGATGGTTGTGTCAATTGTATAGCACATTTCATGTCAACTTGTTATTTGATGTTGTATATTTTGAGCTTATGCTTAAGTCAAAAGTGTTGTCGATTTTTTGATCAATAGATGGATACACCATTGTGTAAGAAGATTACCATATATTTGATGTTACAAGAAGCTTACAAGCAATGCTTTGAAGGAGCAAGAAGGTGATCTTTATCTCAGAATTTTTACATGATATTTTTGTTTCAAGATTGATGTGCATTCTTGTGACGGATGTTACGGAAGCTTGAAGTCACATTTAGGACTTGATGTTGAGATTGATACTGCCAATTTTGTCGCCAGTAATTTGCGAGTGGCACTTAAAAACTTAACTCTTGACGGGGAGGATAAGCATCGGTGAAGGGAAGAATGAATTTCTTTCTAGTTTGAGTTCAGAATAATTTGCCATGGAAGGAAAATTTTTGGAGGCTAAAGAGAAGAGGATGTTGTTATTCTCTCATTTGTTGTTCATTTCATTTTCGGCATTTTAGTGAGATTTTGGGGTCCAAAAGCTTCTCATTTGGGAGGTGTGATTAGGAGCTCCAAGTTCGAGCTATGGAAAAAGCTCAAAATTCGAAAGTGTTCAAAATCACTTGCAACACCTGAACGACCCGGATAGGCCTCGTTGATATGATCCTGGGCTGTGAACGACACTCAAATCCGACATCATATGTGAAAGTTATGCAAGTTTGAAGTTTTCGGTAAGAATTGCAAAAAAACGGAGATGACCAAGTTTGACCTTCAAATTTTTGAAAAATTAAAAAAGGAATATTCCAAGGATATTCCTAGAATATTCCTCAAAATATTCCCTAGAATATTCATTGAGACCAATCATTTTGTGACAAGTGGCACTATCTTATTTGAAGTTTTCTTTAACCGTTTTGAATGGACCAATGGGAGGCTTCGTGGAAAATTTTGTGTGATTAAAATGTTTTGTAAGTTCGCGGGTTTGAACTTTTTTGAGACCTCCCTGCCCGGCTAATACACGCTTGCGGTGGGCTAGGGAGGTTCTTATTTTTATTATTGGAATTACCATATATTTAAATGTTAAATAAAGTTTGGACGACGGAAAGGGGACGACCCCATACATCACATGACACGTGCGGAAATAGTGGCACAGCGCCCGAGGGCTAGTGCAGCGGTCACGGTGGTAGTCCATGTGACAACACAATGTGACATTTAATAAAGTTTAAAGACCCTTGTAACGGTTTTCTAGGCGGTCGGTGCGAGGTGAGTCATGGTACAGCATTAATTTAACCACTGACGGGTTGCCAAGATTGGAGCACGTTCGCAAATACGACCCGACCACCATTTTGGTCGGCTTTAACTACGGTTGCCCAATTTTAGTGGGATTTTTACTTAACATTGGGCATAAATGATGTTTCGGGCCATAAATTCTCCAATAATGGACCAATTTGGACGAAATTTTAGTCATTTCAACTATTATGATCATTTTGGAGTGTTTGGGACGGTTCCGGAGGCAATAGAGGTGTTCTCTGACCATTTTGTCTTCGGTGAAGTTTGGATGCCCATCGGAGATAGGCTGGGGAAATGGAGAGTTTGTATTGAGTTGTACCTCATTGTTTGAGGCAAACCAAAAACCATTTTCAGCTAATTTCTACCTTGAACCTAATGGAAGAGGTTTCACAGGAACTATTCAGAGACTTATGTAGCCCAAAAAATCTTGGAGGAGATCAAAAAGGCATCGGGGCCTTGTTGAAGAAGGCAACGTACTTGGTAATTTTCATTGTTTAGTGAATATGGAAAGGAATTTTTAGCATTTTCATGTCTTTTGATTATTCTTGTTAGATTTTCCTATTAAAAGGCAATTTAAACTTGTATTAGCATTTTGGATCATTTTAATATAAGAAGAGGACGAGCTCATTTTAGGAGGGCTTGGTCCCTTGAACGTAACCCGGGAGGGTGTTACTCGCAAATATACGATTCATGCTATCTTTGAAGTTATTTTGTGTATTTCTGATTTAATATGTTAAACATCAAAACTTAATTCACGTTCCCTCACACATAAGACTCGGGAAAACATATCAAAAACACTTTGTTTAACGAAAGACATGGAGAATTTTGCACATTTAATTAAATGGAAATGGATACTTTGCACAACATTTACGAAAGCATTTACAAATACTTCATTTTCGGATAAGATACTTGTCACCATTGGATTGACCCGAATGGAATATTCCAAGAATATTCCCTTTTTTATTTTCAAAAATTTGAAGGTCATACTTGGTCATCTCGAGTTTTTTGCGGTTTGCGAAAACTTCAAACTTGCATAACTTTCCTGCAATGTCGGATTTGGTGGTTTTCATGGTGCTAGGATCATTGACGCGGGGGCCTATTTAGTCGTTCAAGTTGCAAATCGATTTTTAACTTTTCAATTTGACTTTCCATGCTTGCTGGACTTGAGCTCTACGATCGAATATTAGGAGGGTATTAATGACGCTCGGACGAAGTGTCCTTCAAAGAATCAAAGAAGCTTGCGCAACGAGTCCCGATGGAGGCACCCCCTTTTCCAAGAGTCGAGTAAATCCTTTGTCATTTCGACGTAGTTAGAGATGAACCTTCTTAGGAAGTTAGAATTTCCTTGAAGTTTCTATATGCGAAGTAAGTTTGATGGCACGGAAATAAAGAATGGCTGAAACTTTAGAGTCGATTCTAATTCCTTCTTTGAGACTATGAATCCAAGAAAATGACTAGAACCAACACAAAACACACATTTATGTGGATTGAGGTGTATTTTGTAGTGTCCTTTGACATAAGAAAATGGCTCTCAAATGCATCAAGTGATCAATCGTTCGTGAATGTGACAATCATCTAGATACGGTTGAACAATGTGCTTGATGTCATTGAAAGAATAATCCATTTCTCTTTGAAAAGTTTCCCCATAATTCTTTAAACCAAACGGAAGTTTCCTATGGCAGTGTGCCGGGAACAGATGAATGTTGTCTTATGTTGATCAATACAGGTGGATATTGATTTGAATGTAGCCGGAAAATCCATCCATTAATGAAAAAGATTTCATCCAACACAATTGTCAATAATGCGGTTGATAGAGGTAGGATAGTTGTCTTTTAGACAAGCCGTTAATACGTGTGTTTACACTCTAATGGTTCCTTGTTTTTTCATAACAAAGACAATATTGGAAACCCACTGGATGAGTTAGTGGAATACGGTAAATGAAACCAACTTGCAAAAGTTTTCAAAATTCTTCTTTCGAACAATTGTGATTTCTTTGGATGAATAGGACGAAGCCATTGACGCGCGGTTTGACATCGGGGTACATATTAATAATGTGTTCAACTATGCTAGTATCTATGCACAGCATTTCCCATAAGTAAGACAAGCAAATACATCACGGAATTCACGAAATCGAGTGATATGATTCGAGTTCTAATGGAGAACAAGATACACCGACATGAATATTCTCTACAACACCGGAGTTTGGTCGAAATATCGATGAAATGGTTTCTTCAATATTCTGACGGTTACCGCTCGGAATCGATTGAATTAATGGGGAAAATAATTCAAAAAGAAATTTTTGATTGATGAGTGATATAGTTCACTAAGATTATTTTCTTCATAATCGGGAATATGGGAATGATGATGATGATAATCTTCCCATGGTTCTCCATACTATGCATCATGGCTTCCCAAAATATTCTCATGTTGTCAAGAACATTGAGGAAAACGGATAAGATGGAATACCAAAATCCCAAGGAACGATCAACCCAAACACTCGACGGCGGATTTCGGATTTTTCACCCAAGCCGGATATATTGATTGCTATGCCATCTTAATGAAATTTGGGCGGTAAAACTCATCAGTGGCAAAATATACAATCACCCGTACTCTCCCTTAAGCTAGATAGGTGGAAGAGATCATCCTTGAGTCTCTATGCCTGAATTCTGTGATGTCTCGGGTGGCGATAATACAAGGTTCCCCTTGGGGAGTGGAATCCTTTAAAGAGTCCAACACCAATGTTAGAAGTTCTAGTTGGGGTATGTGAATAAGATGAAATGCTTCCGGTTACTGCGAAGCAGGCAAAAGAAGGATAGTTGATTAATGGCTGTAATTGTGGCCTTTATGTGGAAAGGCAATCATTCTAAAATATGTAGAAACAATAGCGGTAATTTCATACACCATGGCCTTCCAAGTAAAATATTATATTCAAGGTGTCCATCAACAACCTCAACATCAATATTCATTGTTTTCCCCCCTAGTTCAACATTCGAGGTTATTAATAATACCACGAGGTTTATATGTACGTCCATCAAATTCCTTCAACGTCTTTGATGATTGTGATAAGCGCGGCAAAATAGGCAACTTCAACAATTTAGAGATATAATGCATGTAGATGTTCCCTCATCAATAATAGTGCGATGAACGAGGCGATTGAGAACATTTGCTTGTGTGGAGAATGCAATGTATTAGTAGTTGCGGCACATAACTGTATGATTAAAGATGACAAGATAAGAATCGATCGAATAAATTCCACCAATAGCCAACAATAAAGCTTTGTTTTGGCGGGGAAAATTTTGTAATACCTCAAGAGCGAGACAAAGCTGAACGTGATTGAGCCAAATCTTCAACTATATTATAATTTTGTGAAACTCTTGCTCAAGGACTATATGTCGATTTATGAATTAATCCCTTTGGTGGCTTGATTGTCAATTCGGGAATAACGGTGGCGGTCTTGATTCTATAGATGAATATTGTCGAGTAGTAGGTTGATCGGTGGCACATTATGATAATATTTGCTCGTTGACATCAAAATATATGTTGAATGTTTTGTGACACATAACATTAACACTTGGGGAACTAGAAGTTGGATCCGTAGCAACCATGTTTGTGTCCGGATTTGGAAGACGGGTTTGTCAACACGAAGCTAACGCATGGAAGTCTTGATGATTTTTGAGACTTTAGCGCGGTGAGGAAAATCTAAAGTGTTCCTCCGGCCATATTATGCATGGATAATGAGGTTTCCTAGGTCAAATGATTAATCGAGATGATCTTTCTGCGGGTTAGAGGTTTTTTGGCACCGTTTCCCCTTTTTCTTACTTCCGGGTTGCTTTTGTCACTTTTTCCTTTGTCGGGTGGCGAAATTAATCTCGAAAGTAGGAAGCGGGGATGGAATCACAGTGATGTGACCGCGCACGGTTCTATTAAACCGTCCTAGACATGAGAGTCCTTTAATTGAGGAGGAACGGTAAAATTAGATCTCGGAGCATTAGAATTTTTTCATAGAGCGTGCCGAATGAGTATAAATCATATCTAAATATTGGGCATGACCGAAAAATTTCTCTTTGTGTGATGCCACCATTAGCCACATCTCCCGGTTATAGATTATAATAGGGACTTAATGAACCATTCAGCAGGCTAATCCGGAGACAAAGGTTTTAACTATTTGACGATGATGACGCCACTCATGAATATGATTAGAGATGTGAGTAGCACTAGTTTGTTTGAAATTGGTCAAGAGTTTAGTTTCTAGTTTCATATCTTGTAGATGGCAGAAATGGGTCAAAAGGCTTGATGGCTAGGGTTGTGAAATTATCAAAAGAAGCTCTAGGTAATTCAATATTTTCAGCTTTGCGGTCGGACTGTCAGGCGTACGGTGGAAAATACGTAGTCAAACGGGAATCATCATTCAAGGAATTTGGTGTTTATAAATGATAATTCATAACATGAGTCGACGGATATTGTCGAGGTTTCCAGTGAACTTAGGAATATACGAGGTAATTTTTGGTATCACAGGCCACCAAGGAGCATAGTTAATTGGATCATTAGTTAGCCGATTCATCTGGTAACTCCGAAGTTGCAACAAAGGGAAACTGGCTGATTAAGGTTAGGTTGAGCATAGCACAGGTAAGATGAATTTCTTGAGAAATGACTTTTGAGCACCAACATAATGAATATGCGCTGCTGGTAACCCGGATAGGGTTGTTTTGCATAGCAAACACTTGAGGATTACGGTGACCAAAACTTGGATATGATACATGTTGAAATGAAGTTTGAGGCATTTGCACTGTGGTGCACTTGAGGGTATATCCACCAATGTTATAACCCAAATTAAAATGACTTGGATTCGGTTGATATGTATAACCGGAGTTGCGCTTGTGACATCCATAAAATGGTAGACCAACTTGTGAATAAATGATTCCAAATACGGGTTATTTGTAAAATTAACCAAAGGATTTGGGTACGTGGACCCAACATTTGATGGTATTGAGTTGAAGGACCCGCTTGATAAGGTTGATGTACAAAATTTTGATTCTATAAAGGGAGGTAAGATGTATTAACAAGTGGTAATGAAGTGGGTGTAACGGGTTGAAGCTGGTTGATACGAGTGTACAACCATTGTGGTTGGATAAGAGTGGGTGGTCATTGACAAACATTAGTTTCAACATTAGATTGACCAAAAAATTACGAGCATATATTGCGGTGACCAAGGTTGCCCCCCGGCATAATTAGGATAATAAGATGGAAAATATTTTCTCTCCAAACGGCGGCGATCCCGGTCGATATGGTACTTGAATGAATTGACCCGGAAAGGACCGACTTGATATTTCTTGAAGATGTATATAATGAATCAAGTCGTTTAGTGCCTATGATTACCGGTTAAAATGTTTGGATAATGACATTGGTAAAGTCCATGGATTTGAAGATGCACCGAGAGAAAATTCTAGATAATGATTTGTAACACGATGGGACCAAAGGGCCACCATGAAAATATGATTGCGAGATGCCGATTTGTAAACATCGACGGGGTAGCTATGGTGGGAGATTACGTAATTGGGGGAATAGATGGCCCAGCCCAGCATTCACATCATTGAATGGGATTGCACAATAAACATAGGAAAACACGGAAATCATATAGATAGATAGTTATAGGTTTAAAAATTTTGTGCCAGACACATTAAGTAATCTAACCTCAAAATGTATGCATTCATAATTAATAAATGGTGCTCGTGGTAACATGCTTTATATCTAGCTATCCTACGAAGTAACAACGGCATCCAACGGTTAGGAACCCCGATAGTGTGTGTTGCGATGTCGCATAGGAATCTCTTCGATAGGAAATCAAGAGTCCAGAAAGGCTAAACCTTCTATGTCTTCCTTTGAAGTTTAGTCGAGTCTCGGCCATATCAAGATCCTAAAGGACTTCTCTTTCTGATGACCCTCTCTTGTTGGCACATCTTCTTCACGCTCTAGTCCCATTGCGGATTTGAACACGACCAACATTTGCAATACATCAAACATTTGTTTCAGTTAATCTTGGAAAGAAATAAAAAATACAAAAACATTGGATAAACCTTAGGAAAATAAAAAAAAATGGTCAAAACATTCTTACCTATTGCACCTTTGAACGCCTTCTAGTAATGCTAAATACGGATCTCCTCGGAAATCTCAATGCCAGCACCGTACTCATCGATGGCGACGATGCGTCATCGGAACCGAGGCAAATAATGATAGATAACACAACGGTCGTTGGCTGCATGCCGACCCATGAGTTCTACCCATCTCATCCGAGGATCTCTAAGACTAGCTATATCCGGTGTCATGTTGTGGGCTGCCATGATGGAATCCATTCCAAGGCGAAAGACCTGGGATAGAACCTTAACTCAAACTGTCTTCCTTCCTCCATTTCTTTATTCGAGTTGTTCCTTTATCGAGATTGAAAATCTTCGGACTAGTTGAAGGCTTGTTGGCTCCATACACTCTAGCGCATCTTTTGCACTATACGATATATTCGCTACATGTAGTGTAACGGTACTGCAGCAAGTTGCTTGATCATGAAAATGATAGTTCTCGAAGGAAAATTGCGGCATCTAGGGTGTTTATTTTTCCATATTTGTTAGGTTCTACCCCTGGATAGCAATCAACGGAATATAATCCCCACTCATTGTCTCTCCTCCAATGGTAGACCACGAAATTAGACGGGAAAACTTCTCGACAAACTGTGAGAAAATACACATCCTCCATTGTTATGGGAACCACTTGGTTCTTAATATGAAATGCCTCTATCACGGATCCCATGCTCGAACTAAGAACTCCAAGAGTTCTATTTGTTGCCTCATTTCAACAACTTGAATTACTTAAGCGATCCACAATCTCACGGAGCTCTTACGGTACCTAGATCGTTTAAAGGAAATCATGTATTTTCTTTCATGTTCTCTTTCCCTCCATTTAATGTATTATAATCAGGTAAAACCTAAAATACAACCATAAGATCCATTAGATTCCATTCATTGCAAAAAACTAGTTCAATTTTGGGCACCATGAGAAAATCAAAAAATTGATACGCCCAATGCACTCCTAACAAGAGACAACTTTGTTGCACATGCAAGTACACTTCATGCACATTATGCAATGCGGTTTTGACATTCGAAGTGCGTTTCCCTCTTTTTGGAAGAATTTACCCTATGGACCTTAAAACCCTAAAAATTTGAAGAAAATGGAGATGAAATGAATACCAAGAAGAGGGAGTTTCATGGCACTAACACCGGGTCAAACGGTGACGAAATTCGTCCACGAAGCAATCGTAATCAACATATAGTTGGGGGAAAAATCGAAGTTCCAGAGCTCAAAATGCAAATGTTAACTATGGAATGGTAAAAATGAATAGTAGAAACTACTTTTAATAGTCATTTAATTATTTGCAAGTTAAATATATTTCTATGACTATAGTTTTTATTATGTTTTTATCGCAGAAACATATTTTTAATCCATTTGATGTTGTTACGGAATAGGAAATACAGGCGATGAATGGATTAGTCACGCGATTTAATCAAAGAAATGACTTCGACCACAAAGCATACTTTTTCTCTTTATTTTTGAGCTTTTTAAAAACGAAAAGGATTTGAAGTGCACTTTTATCTCTTTTCGAGCTTCGATGTGAACCTTTGGAGTCTTCTTTCGGCTCTTGGAGCTACGATAATATGAAAGATAGCCTCGAGCACTTGTCTTTTCGAGCTCGTAAAAGCAAATGAATTGATATCTGCCAGTATGGTTAACCCTTTTCTAGGCGAGATAGATTATTTACGAAAAAGGAATACCTTGGTTAAACATGACCAAAGAGGTTCTCCTGGAATGTTATTTTTACACTTTTTTGGATGAGTGACAAATTTACGAAAAATTACTTATGGAGTTTCTTTCGTTCTCTTTTTAAAAGTCTCTAAATATTAAAGGACCCGAACTATCAACATCGTTAAGCTCATTAAAACGTAAAATAGCAACGGGCTTGTCGATCATGGCAAGAATCGAGTTTCATTCATCGCTGAACTCGTTAAATTATTAAATAGCGATACTTTATTCGCACAGAAGGAGTTGAATTATTGATCAGAAAATGTTATCCTCTCCTCAAGCTTGTTAAAAAATAAAAGAGAGTCTTGGTCGACAAATGACCAGGTAAAATTTGGGAAAATTGAGCAAATTTCTTTATGGTAGCAAGTCGCTCTTTTTTTGAACATGACATATTCCTCCCATGTACGTATTTGTTGTTTGGGTTGGGTAATCATCTTGATAGTTCATTCATACCTATGGTTCATCATACCTTCCCTTCGGTTTTGGGTCAATGCTACCAACTCATCACGGTGTATTGTATATTTCAATAGAAGTCATCCAGGGAATAAACTCATCCTTCTACAATACTAGCAGCCTTCATTCTCACTTTCGTATCATCCCACGAAAATTACTATACCAAGTCATACCCTTGTCTCTGAAATCGGTAACTCTTGTTTCGCAATAAGGTGACTCTGTTGTGATAAATCAATATCCAGGGAAGTTCATGAAACATCAAATTCAATTACCATGAGGCTTGTTATAACATCGATAAGATCCTCGCTTCCGGACCTTTGACCGAAAGATTTTTTGGCATTCGACATCAAATCATCTATTCACGCCTTACGAAATGTCTTTGAAGTACCTTGAGGGCCATTTTAATTAATGGTAGTTATCTCACATTTATTAACAACTCCATGTTAATTTTGATAATCAAACAATGTCTTTCCATGTTCGACGACTTAATAATCCTTATATTCGCATGACTAGACTTACTTTCCCGAATGATCGGTAGTGAGATAAGAAGACCCGGATCTAGTTTCAGCTACTCCAGGAGCTCTGATTTCAAATTTTTACACATCATACGTACGGTGACCTTACATATAGGTCATCATACGAACATGGGCCTATGTCTGGCAAAGCCAACTTTGCATTGAAACATTCCAATGTACGACAACTTCTGAATTATGTACATGTTATTAGATTGTTTATGTGATGAACATGGGAATGCCTACCCTCAACAATTATGATCAAGGGATATATCATGATGTAATTTATTGTAATATTGATGCGGTGACACTCCACTCCCATCTAAGTATCACAATGTAAAGCAACTAATCAAATGTTTTTTTATTATTTTGACCTCTCATGCTTTAGGGGGGAAAATCTTCACGGTCAATTTGGGGCATCATTCCCAATGACTTGGTTAAGCGGGCGTATATAAGGACCCTTTGACTAAGGGTCTATCATTCCCTATCATTTCAAGTTGCCTGCTGTGCCTAAGACAAGAACAAGAAAAATCAAGCATGACTTTCATTAAGAAAAGGTTTCCAAGGTTTGAAGTTTAGTATATAGCATATGAGAGTTCATTAAATACGCACTCTAAAGGGCCAGTTCCATTGCATATGCGGTAGCCCCATGCAAAGGCTGCTCTTCAAAAGAGCTTCCCGACATTCATAGGTGCATTGGTCACATTGGGAGTGAAATTCTCATTGTTCCGGAATCTCCTCTTGGCCGGTGCCTTAAGAAGAGTTCACATGTGTCAAGCTTCGAATCCAAGTGTCCATTGACATCTACAAGATTGGGGAACATGTCTGCCTATTTTGATCATTGATTTTAAAACAACTTGTGGCTCCTCGATAAATTGAGCACGGATCGAGTGTTTGATAAGAAGAATTTGGTGGAAAATGTGGTGGATTTCCAATTGAGTAAGATTGTGTAACAGTGTTCTTGAGAGATTTATTGTGATGAGGCTAGGAATGTTTCTAGAATGGTTACTTCAAATCGATCACTAGGTTGTAACCTCTCCTTCTATCTGTCAATAAAAATACAACTTCTTTTCCCTATATACACACATATGTGGCTTTGAGATTTTCCATATTGTAAGATCTTAGTTGATGTATATGGTTTATGCTTTTCTTGATTTAGAAAACTAACTTGAATAGACATCTATATTGTGCTATCTTCTATTTTAGTGTTAATCCTTCACCGGAAGCATTTTGCTAAACCTTTAATTTGGCTTCTAGCAAAGAAATGAAGGAACCACATTTGAACGCTTGGATTGCAAGTAAGCTTCTAATCTATTCTTTACAAATTGATTAGTTTATTTTTTTTTGCGTATTTTGAAAAGTTTGAACCTCATATTGACAGTCTGAATTTATATATTTATTCCTCCTTTGAAAGAAAATTTGTTCAATGTTTGTTTAAAGCATTTTTCTTTATCATTGGAAAGTTTATTTCAAAGTATTTTTATTGTCGCATTAGATCCATTTTCTTTTGAAAACGGAAATTGTCGTAAAATCTTCGTTTTACACAAATGGATAAATTGTTGTTTCATTCCTCATTTCCTTCAAAAGAGAAATTGTTAATTGTGTTCTCTAATTTCTCAAAAGTAAAAGGCATTTGGCACATTGATTTAGTAGAACTTAGTTTCTTTATTCATAACATTAAAGGAAGCTGAAAAGAAAAATCTGCATTTGCATGTAGTGGTTTGTGTTTTTTGCCAAAAAAGAAACAATTAGAAAATCTACATTTAGTTTGTATTTTCAGGATTTGTTTGCTCACAAACGATTGCTCTTCCTCTAGTGGCTTCATAGTATTTTCATTAAAAAAACTAAAAGTGAAAGATTGCTTATCATTTTTAGTTTCATTTTAGGAAATTTTCCAATACATCATGTGACCTTTGAGAAAATTGTTAAGCAAGATCAACATAAAATTAATCTCAATTTACCTAACGAAATTGGAACCATAAAGATAACATTTAAGAATTTCTAGGCTGAGACGTGTTCCGGTGTCGTAAAACATAGCTGTTGTCATTAACCTTCTGCGATGCATTCCGAGTGTGATGCACTCACTCCACGTACGTAAGTATGTCGTAGCTCGTCCATGCTGGTCATATCGGGTGGTGTTACGGTATAATAAGTATAAGGGGTGCTCTCATGGTGCGGTTTCACGTACGGTTCCCCGACGCTAATAATTTCGGGGCCTCCACGTACCCTTGAGAGCTATATTTTCGGAGAAGAATTTTTTAAGTGTGTATCCTGGTGAACCGAGTCGGCGACCTTGTAAATTGTGATACAGGAACACAAGATTCGGGGAGATTGCATGCCGCGTCTTCTTGGTTCGTCGGGGGGTATTCTAATGTTCACGAGTTTCTTGGTAAACCCTTTTGCCTAGCATTACCTTTTATTTTTTGTTTATTTGTTTTTTGGTTAGGAAATAAATCAATAATTGTGGAAGAACAAAATCCTTTCCCTCGTCATTCGCGTAGACTAGCGTTAAAACCACCTTTTACCACTAGAAGTTACTTACGGTAAGCCCGAGCGATCACGATCTACCACGTCAAGTGCAATTTGTGCCTCGGAGTGAAACAACATTTTCCCATAAACGGAGTTAGCTTAAGTTGTTTCTACGCATCCGGGATTGGAGTACTCTTGTTGTTGAAACGGAGTCTTCCTACTACTGTTGGTCGATCACGTCAATCAGCGAGACCATACCTCCTGGACCAGCTGATTGTTCAACTAGAAATTGATCCAAATCCTATCTCTTCTTTGCTAGAACTTGTCTGAATCCAGAAGTCATTCATGAGTTGTTCCTACCTTGGTCATCCTGCAATTTTTGTAGCTATTGAATCTCCCATATCACACAATCAACCACATGAAATATACTTTAGGCATGACGATGAAGAATACTTCCCCTGGCTTATTTGTGATAGAAGAAATCCCACAAGATGATACCCTTACAACTCCAACCCATTTTGGGGAGAACCTTTACCTATACAAGTCTTTCTCAATTGACACCCTCTACTTTTGTTGATCCTGCAATTTCCTTTTCAAACTCCCGTTGATTCAAAAGGGTATACATTTGGTCAAGTAACCATGGTAGAACCAACCTCTTTATTTACATATGTTGCAAATGTCATCTAAAACTTTATTAGCTAATGAATCGATCAATGTGTTCAAATTTACCGGAAATGTGTTGAACAATCTATGCAATGTTGGATTTCCTAACGGTATAAACACTAGTAAGTTGTAATATCACATTTGTGAGCCTAACCTTATGATGATACGGTTAATACCAAATGAAATAGCATCGGAAAGTTCAATCAACGCGCTATACTCGGCGATATTGTTCATCGATCTACCAATACAAATCCCTTGAAAAACTCACTAACTTCAGATTCGGAGCGAAAATGGCCACGACGCGAAGAGATAGATTTTGCGTACTACGACTAGCACCATCAACATATCCAACAAAGGGTTAGAAGATTCAAACATCGCGGTAAATGTAAAGCGAATTACTAACGTCAAGAAAAATCTAAAAACAAATTAAGATAGTGAATGAAAATCAACAGTATATATTTACGTATAATACAAAAAAATTACTACGGTCATGATTAAGCATAAAGTAACGTTTCAAATACAACCATTTCTAGGTTGCGCCAATGGAATACCATCGTAATGGTAACACATATGGCGCCCTTAGCAGGAACTCTTTTTTGACCATATGGGGAAGCGATGCCATAAATAGCTCAAATTTTCATCCTGTGCATCGGCTTGCTTGATCGTAAAGAAGGACCAGGTAACGTACGAGAAAAATCTACGAGGCTGGACATTTTTGTCGTATTGCGCCTTTATACGTCTCTTATGCGCTTTTTTGGCCAATTGGGATTCACGATGCGTTTCATCGAATGGATGAGGTTAAGGAGACACGCTTCTTCTTACGAGGTGTCAAGTAACAAGTCAATCACAAGTTTTAACGATGGTATTTCACATTGGATTGGTAAGATAACTTCCGGACCATACACTAGCGAAAAGGAGTAAAGCCGGTTGTGTGTCTCCGTGATTCGATACTTACAAGGCGAAGTACGGAGATCAAATGCTAGTTTCTTTTCACAAACTCCTATGTTCGTTGAAGCATACGTTTAAGAATTTTGTTGATAGCATCAAGTTTTCCATTTGATTGTGGATAATAAGGTAGAATTATCATGTGACAATCCTAACTTGGCGAGTTAATTCGGCCATCATGTGATTGTGAAAATGCCTCCACATGATCTGTAACTATGGCCTTCTGGGACCCCAAACCATGCAATAACATGATTAACGAAAAAACATTGTGGTTAATACGTCATGATGTTGTTGAATGTAGGCATCGCTTTGACCCATTTGGTAAAATAGTCATTTTAACAATAGTATAACCATGCCCCGGACGAACGAGGGTCACAATTCATGAAGTCAATACCCCATTTCAATGGTCCCATAGAGACAACGGGATGCATTGGCGCTAACGGTTGCGGATTTTACGATAAAAAATTTGGCATGCATGATAACCACCGGCCAAGTGAGCATGCAATATCAAAAAATAGTAGGCCAAAAGTAGCGGCGAGTATCTGCAACGCGGTAGCATAACGATAAATTTCCACCACATGCCCGGCATGATAATAATTAACACTTTTCGGCCTCCACTCATAGTGTGAGCACCTCCTTAAAATGGTATCGACACCACGATGATAGAAGTGTATCGCCGACAATGAGATAATCTTTGGCTTGGTATCGAATACGTATTTTGTTCGGGCGAGAGGTATTTAGGTAGAAAAGTTTGGGTTTGGAGATAAATGATGAAATCCCCCATACCAAGGATTAGATGATACAGAGTAGAAACAAAGACTCGTTAGGAATTGATGATTCCAATGTAGTTGCGGTACTATCGAGAGGAAGGTACTTGAGAGAAGCTCAACCAAAACTAGATTTCTTTTTTGACTTGGATTTGATGAATTCCAAATCAGATTACAAAATGACAATCCATTTTGAATATTTTCCCTCGGCAATTGACATGATAAGATATAGTCTCATGGGGTTGGAATCAGAGACTATAGTTGTTTTTCGGAAGGCCAGGATGTAATGGCGGAAATCTTTGAATGACTTGAACAAGCGCAAGGGCAGCTTTTCTACGTATGAGTGCTTAACTTCCGTATCATTTGGATTGACTCCAAATAATAGATCGGATGTTCAATTCCATCTTCTGCTTGGACCAATACCATAGCAATGGTCGTTTGTACATGATGATATATAGGAAATAATCTTTTGATAATTAGGATACATTAATGATGCTCGGACAGAACTGTCCTTGGCAGCATCAAAATAATCTTGCACAACGAGTCCCAATGGAAGGAACCCCCTTTTTTCAAAGTCGAGTAAATCCTTTAGCCATTTCGGTGTAGTTAGGAATGAATCTTCTTAGGAAGTTAGCCTTTCCTTGAAGTTTACGTATTTGAAGGAGAAGTAAGTTTGATGGCGCTTTGAGCAAAACAAGAATGCTTTGAACCTTCGGAGGGTTGATTCGAATTCCTTCTTTTGAGACTACGAATCCAAGAAAACAGCAGAACCAACACAAAAAATACACATTTATGTGGATTTAGGCGTATTTTGTAGTGTCGGTAGCGTAAGAAAATGGCTCTCAAATGCATTAGGTGATCAATCGATTTCGTGAATACGTGGTAAATCATCTGGTATGGTTGAACAATTTGCTTGATTTCATTGAAAGCATAATCCATTGCTCTACGAAAATTTGCCCCAACATTCTTTAAACCAAATAGAAGTTTCCTATAAGCGAGTGTGCCCCGGGGAAAGATGAATGTTGTCTTGATTATATGGGCGGATATTGATTTGATTGTAGCTAGAAAATCCATCCATGAACGAAAATATTTTGCATCCCGGCACAATTGTCAATAATGCGGTCGGTAGTGGAGTAGGATAGTTTTTATTTTGGACAAGCAGATTAGCATCTAAAAGCTAATCAGCACACTCCTAATGGTTCCTTGTTTTTTCATAACAAGAAACGATATTGGAAACCCACTCAGTCAGTGGAACAGGGTAAATGAAACCAGCACGCAAAAGTTTTTCAACTTTTTCTTTGATGGCAACGACTTTCTTTGGATGTACAGGACGAAGCCATTGGTGCACCGTTTTGACATCAGGATACATATTAATAGTGTGTTCAACTATACTAGTATCTGTGCCTGACATTTCCTCGTAAGACCAAGCAAATACATAAAGAAATTCACGAATTAGAGAGTGATATAATTCAAGTTTTGATGGAGAACAAGATACACCAACATGAATATTTTCTACAACGCTAGGTTTGGTCGAAATATCAATAGAAATGGTTTCTTCAATATTTGAAAATTTTCGCTAGGAATCGATTGCATTAATTGGTAAATAATTCGAAAAGAAGTTTTTGATTGATGGGTTATATAGTTCACTAAGATAGTTTTCTTCATAATCAAGAAGATGGGAACGCTGATGATAATCTTCCCATGGTTCTCCTTCTGACATCATTGCTTCCAAAATATTTTCATCTATCAAAAACATTGAGGAAAATGGATCATATGGAGTACCAAAATCTAAGGAAATATCAACCCAAACACTCGGCGATGTTGATTTCGGATTTGCCGCCCAAGCCAGATAGATTGATTTCTATGCCATCTCAATAGGGCTAGGCGGTAAAAATTCATCCAATGTAGAAATATCAGAATCACCTGTACTCTCCCTTAAGTCAGATAGAGTGGAAGACATCATGTAGCAGGTCTCTATACTTGCAATTTTTGCCGACGTCGCAAGCGGCGGTAATGCAAAGGTTCCCAAAAGAGTGTAATCCTTTAAGAGTCCTACACCAATGTTCTGAATTTCTAGTTGGGGTATGTGAACAAATGGAACGCTTCCAGTTACCTAAGAAGAGGAGGCAAAGAAGGATAGTTGATTAATGACTATGTTTGTACCTTTATGTCGAAAGGTAATCATTCTAAAGTATGCAGAAACAATTGCAGTCATCGCATATACCCATGGCCTTCCAAGTAAAATATTATAGTCAAGGGGTCCATCAACGACCTAACATCAACATTCACTGTTTTGCCCCCTAGTTCAACATCCAGGTTATTGATAATACCACAAGTTTTATATGTTCTTCCATCAAAAGCCTTCAATGTCATTGATGATTATGATAAGCGTGGCGAGCCAAGTGACTTCCATCAATTTAAGGACATAATACATGTAGATGATCCCTCATCAATAGTAGTGAAATGAACAAGGTGATTGAGAACATTTACTTGTATAGAGAATGCTAATTCTGCTGGTAGTTGCAACACATAGCCCGTATGATTAAAGACGACAAGATTAGAATCAGTCAGATCAATTCCACCAATGGCCGACAGTAAAGCCTGTTTTTGGGAGGGACAATTTTGTAATACCTCAAGAGCAGACATAGTTGAAGGGGATTGAGCCAAATCTTCAACTATATTATAATTTTGTGTAGATCTTGCTCAAGGATTATATGTCGATTTATGAATTAATCCCTTTGGTGGCTTAATTGTCAATTCAGGAATAACAGTAAGTGGTATTGATTCCGTAGATTGATTTGTAGTCGTGGTAGTAGGTTGATCAGTGGCCTGACTACCATTATCTTTATTACACATTGACACCAAAATATATGTTGAAGGTTTTGTGACGGATAACATTAACACTTGGGAACTAGGAGTTGAATCCGTAGCAACCAAATTAGTGTCCGGATTTGGAAATGGGTCTGTCAATACAGCTGATGCATGGGAAGTCTTGATGATTTTTGAGACTTCAGAACAGTGAGGACAATCCCTAACAAAGTGTCCCTCGTTACAGATTATACATGGATAATGAGGTTTCCGAGATCCAAACGGTTGATCAGATGATCTTTCCTGGAGGTTAGAAGTCTGCTTTTTCTTTGATTTCCCCTTTTTCTTACTTCCTGGTTGCTTGTCACCTTTGCCTTTGTCAAATGACACAGAATTAATTTCAGAAGTAGGAGCAGGATCAGATGTAGTAGTGTGGTGTGTGTTTGCAGTGCCTATCAAGCCGTCTCCAGCATGAGAGTCTTTTAATTGAGGAGGAACATTGAAATTAGATCTCGGCGCATTAGGAATTTTTTCATAGAGCGTGCCAGACTGAGTGTAAATCAAGTCTAAATATTGGGCATGAGTGATAACTTGCTCTTGTGTGACGATGCCACCCTTAGCCACATCCTCAGTTATATATGGTAATAGGGACTTAATGAACCATTCAACAAGTAGTTGAACCAGAACAAATGTCTTAACCATTCGTCGACGACGACGCCACTCATGAATATGATCAGAGATGTGAGTAGCATTAGTCTATTTGAAATTGGTCAAGAGTTTCGTTCCAGATTCATATTTTATAGGTAACTAGAAATGGGTCAAAAATATAGTAGCTAGGGCAGTGAAATTATCAAAGAAGCTCTAGGTAACTCAATGTACCATTTGGTAGCCGGACCTGTGAGCGTACGGTGGAAAAGGTGTAGTCGAACAGAATCATCATTCAAGGAGTTTGATGAACACCATAAATGATAAGTCATGACATGAGTCGACGGATCTTCTCCGAGGTTTCCACTAAACTTAGGAATATCTAAGGGCAATTTATCAGGTGTCATCGGCCACCAAGGAGCATAGTTGATTCGATCATTGGTTAACCAATTTAAATTTGGAAATTCTAAAGTTGCGACAAAAGGCAACTTTCTATTAAGGTCAGGTTGAGCATAGTCAGGGTAATATGGAATTGCTTGAGCAACAGGCCTTTGAGCACCAGCATAAGGGATTTGCTGCTGGTAACCCAGATAGGGGTTTTTTTGCATAGAAAATGCTTGAGGATTCTGTTGACCAAAACCTGGATATGATACTTGTTGAAATGAAGTTTGAGGCATCTGCACCTGAGGTTGCCAAGGGGTCTGTCCCCCAATGTTATAACCCAAGTTAGGATAACTTGGATTTGGTTGATATGTATAACCAAGTTGCAGTTGTGACATCCCATAAAATGGTAAACCATCTTGTGAATAAATGATTCCTGATACACGTTGTTGTAAATTAACCAAAGGATTTGGATTCTGTGGACCCAACATTTGATGGTATTGAGTCAAAGGACCCGCTTGATAAGGTTGGTGTAAAACATTTTGATTCTGTAACAAGGGTAAAGATGTATTAACAAGTGGTGATGAAGTGGGTGTAACAGGTTGAACTAGTTGATACGAATGTACAACCGTTTGTGGTTGGATAGGCATAGTGGGCTGCCATTGACAAACATTCAATTCAACATTAGGTTGACCAAAAATTGACTGATTACTGTCATATTGGGTGACCAGAGGTTTCCCCCCAGCATGAGGAGAATAATAAGACAGAAAATAATTCTCTCCAAATGCTGGGAGTCCAGCTGATATGGTACTTAAAGGAATTGACCCAGAAGGACCGGCTTGATATTGCCCTGATGATGTATCAAGCCGTTTAGTACTAATGATAGGATTACCAGTTAAAATAATAGTTGATGACATTGGTAAAGACCATGGTCTTGAAGATGCACCAGAGAAAGTGCCAGATAATTATTTGTAACTTGATGGGACCACAGGGCCACCATGAAAATATGACTCTGGTGAAGTTATGAACATCGACGGAGTAGCGAGGGTAGGAGCTGACGTAATTGGAACAGTTGTCCCAACCAAGGATGTTGGTTTAGACATGGTTGCTTGACCAAATGTATACCCTTTAAAATCAACGGGAGATTGAATGGGAACAGGATCAACAAAAGCGGATGGAAACGATTGAGGAAAAGACTCATACAGGTAAAGGTCCCCCCCTAGATGGGTTGGAGTTAAAGGTGTATCGTCTTGTGGGATTTATTCAATCGCAATTAAATCAGGTGGAAGTATTTCACCATCAGGCAGGTGGTTTATTGTGTGATATAGGAGTTTCAATGGCTACAGAAATTTGTGGGATGACCAAGGTAGGAAAAAATTCCGGTTGTTCGACTTCTAGATTCAGATGTTTTGGCAAAGAAGAGATATGATCTGGATCAATTTTTGGTTGAACAATGTCGGCTCTAGGAGGTATGGTCTCACTGATTAGATGGATCGTGATCACAGGTAGTTGTGATGACTCCGTTTCAAACACAGTAGATGAATCGGGATGTGTAGAAACAATTTGAGCTAACTTTGGTTTATTAGAAAATGATGTTTCACCAGAGGTAATAATTGTACTTGATTCGGCAGCTCGTGATCACCTTCGCCTACCAGAAGTAAATTCTGGTGGTAAAGGTGGTTTTAAAGCTAATCTACCTGAACGACGGGGGAAAGGGTTTTGTTCTTCCACAATTACTGATTTATTTTAACCAAAAAATAAAAGGATAATTCTAGGCAAAAGGGTTACCAAGAAACAGTGAACTACAAAATACCTCCCAGCGAACCAAGAAGTATGGGCAGGAAATCTCCCCGAATTCTTTGTTCGGTGTATCACAATTTACAAGGCGGCCGACTCGGTTCACTATGGATGGATAGCACCTCTAAGTTTTCCTCCCAAATATACCTGAAGGTACGTGGAGGCCAAATTCTGAATTAGCGTTGTCTGATGCGAAACCGCACAGTGAGAGCACCCCTTTATACTTATCGTATTGTAACACCGCCCGATATACCCAAAAATACGTGGACGAGCTACGATATACTTACATACGTGTAGTCAGGTATCACACTCGGAATGTATCGCAGACAAGTTAACGACAGCTGCTATGTTTTACGACGCCGAAACACGTCTATAACCTAGACCTTCTAAATGTTATCGTTATGGTTCCAATATTTTTTTAGGTAAATCGAGATTAATTTTATGTTGATCTTTCTTAACAATTTTCCTTTCAAAGGTTCACCACGATGATGTGTAGGAAACTCCTAAAATGAAAACTAAGAATGATAAACAACCTTTCAGTTTCAGTTTCTTCAATGAAAAACCTAGCTACTAAGGGGAAAGAGCAAACAATCTGTGAGCAAACAAATCAATGAGCACAAACTAAATGCAGATTTCCTAAATTTTCCTTTTGCAAAACACACAAAATTCTACATGCAAATGCAAGTTTTTCTTTTCAGTTTCTTTAATGTTATGAATGCAGAAAAGAAACTAAGTGCACTAAATCAACAATTCAAATGCCTTTTACTTTCGAGAAATTAATAATACAAACAACAATTTCTCTTTTGAAGGAAAAATGAGGAATTTAACAATAATTTCTCCTATCAAGGAAATGAAGATTGTAGCTGCCTTTTTTGTTTCCTTTGATTAGTATGTAAGGTGTTAGAGGCTGAGTTAAGAGCTGAAATTGCTATGGAAGATGTGTTGAAGGGTGATTAAAATAATTCAAGAGGGAAGATTCAAGTTTTTGGAGAATAAAGGCTTGAAATGGCAGCGCTACAGAAAGCACTACGAAACTGTTGTATTTTCGTAGTTCAATACATTACAGCGTTTTGAACAGTTTTTGAAGTGGTTTTGGACAGCTGGAGGCTAGGAAAGAGTGATGGGACATGTTAAACTAACTTTCAACAACCAAGTACCATGAAATGAAGATTAAATGATGGTCAAAATGTTCAAAGAAGGAAAAATATCCTATGCCTAAAAAACAGGGTATTGTTTCCTATTTTTGTGGAGGTCAGCTAAGTGGTCATCAAGAACTGAATGCCCTTATCCAAATTAGACCATGTGATGATACACTTGTCAATGATGTAATTTCAAGTAGATAAGGCTGTTAAAGATAGTAATAAGGATTTTGAGTCCTTTTTGAAATAGGACTGTCAAATAGGATAGGTGTCCTTTTGTAATAAATTTCATGTTTTATAGTTATGCAAGGTGTCAAGGGACAGAAATTCGATGTATCTAGCCTAGAGGTAGATCATCTCTTGTTGTAAGATGTCTATTAAAGGCCAAGAGGTCAAATTAGTCAAGGGTTGGACATTTTGGCAAAACTAAGCTTGTTGTGAATTGATTGTTTTCAGCTAATACAGAGATCTTCTACTTAACCAACTTGAGATTCTTAAGGAGTTTTAGTGTTTTCCTATTATGTTTGTATTTCTTATATATCTCATTTGCAGTGGTGTTCATCTATATCACTCATAATTCATCTATTAGATGCTCTAACTTCCTATATAAGTGAACTGACTGTGTTTTTACATGTTTCATGTGTGTGTACCTTATGACTAAAAACTCTGATATGCCTCAAATTCCATGTTAAGTAGATTCACCGAATTACTGAATTGCTTTGACTCCATAAACCCAATGTATACTTGCTTTGATGATTTTCAACCTACATCTATCATTTATCATTTTATTTCCTAAATAGATTTAGCCATCTATATCTTTATCCATATCATTAACCTTTGAGAGAGCCCTCTCGGGCTGAGGAGGCTAATCCTCAGTCAAAAGATTAGGTTTGAAATAGTTACATGAGATTGTCTAATCAAGCAGCCTATAAGGTCCAATTTTGTGATAACAGAAGGGATATCCTCTTCTGTCCAATGGAAAGTTTATTGTAAGCAAAGATGTGATTTTTGATGAACCAAAAAGTAAGAGTGGCACATAGATCGAAATTTTTCTACAAAAGTTGGAAACTACGGGAGATAAAAATCAACCAAGTACACAACTTTGGTATGATATTGATTTTCCTTCATCTGAAAATGGTTCATCGAAACCATCTACTTCAACTACATCATCCAAATCTTCTGGAAGCTCATTTGAATCTCCTAGCAACTACAGTTCATGTGAAAATGACTCTCCACCCCCTAAATATTCAGTTGATCGACGAACATATATTTATATCAATCCACTTTACAATGATGGTGATTATTTAGATCCACAAACTAGTGAACATCAATTTCCAAAAAGGGTCATTCAACTTTTAAAAGATGTCAGGCCAAATGAGAAAAACAAAACAAGCACACGGGGGTCACACAGAAATGAAGAAAACTTTACCTTGGTAAAAAATGATTTTAATGAACCCTCCACATATAAAAATGTAGTAAAATATAAAGAATGGCAAAAGGTTATGAATGAAGAATATCAGGCAGTAATAGAAAACAACACTTGGAAACTTGTTGATTTTCCTCAAAATGTAAAACCCATCAAATGCAAACGGGTTTACAAAATTAAGTACAAGCAAAATGGAGACATTGACAAGTACAAAGTGATACTTGTTGCTAAGGGTTTTTCACAGCAGGAATGCATTGATTATGACAAAACATTCCCCCCTATAGCTAAATGGAACATCATTTGATTAACACTTGCATTAGTTGCTCAAAAAGGATGGAAAGTTCATCAGATGGATGTTAAAAGTGCTTTCCTCAACGAATATTTATAGGAAGACGTATATATGGCACAACTGCCAGGTTTTGATATTGAAGGGTAGGAACTTAAATTTTGCAAACTGATCAAGGCTTTATACGGATTAAAAAGGCTTTATATGTACATCAACAAGGAAAAATTTGGTGATTCTTGTTATGTATGTAGATGATTTGATCATTATTTGTGTTATCACAAAATCTGACCCTGATGGGTTGCTGATCAAGTAGACTCTGAGTAACTCCTTCAAACCAATCTTTTGGCTGAGGCTTAGCCTCCTCAACCTGAGAGGGCTCTCTCAATAGGTTTAAGATTTTTTATTAATGATTAGATGGCTAACTCTAGGAATAAAAGGATAAAAATATATAACTGGTTGAATTACTTATTAAAAAACATCTATTGGGCTATGGAGTCAAGATATGTTTCAACAAAAAATCAACATCAGCTCAACATGGAAGGCAAGGCACTTAGAGTTTTAGGTTTATAAACAAAACAGTAACACAGTGAATAAAACACAGTCTACAAACATGTGAAGGAAGTTAGAGCATTTTCCAATGAATTCTAAGTAACACATGTTCATACCACTGTAAATAGGTAGATGAGGAAAGCCATAGAGAGATTAAACACCAAAAACTCTTTGTGAATCCTGAGTAGTAAAGCCAATCTCTATTAAGCTGAAAATACATAGTCTGCTACAATAACATAGTTTGCTTGCTAATGAAAAAATGCCAACCTTGAGGAATTCAACCTCATTTCTCTTATAGAGTCATCATTACAATCTTGGATTCCCCCTTTCATCTTGAGGAGAATTCAAATTTCTAAGTTTGACACCTATCTATTCTAAAACAGACTCTTAATTACAATTGACAGTTAACTGTCTCTTTAGGAGTCCTAATACAAATAGGATTGAAACTCCTTATTATGTCTAAAACAACCTTATCTAAGACTTAAATATTCTCTTTGACAGCTGCTTCTCCATATCTTCGACCTTGATGATGCCTTTAACCTTGTTATGAGATCCTGTTGACTCATGTCTTATCTGTCTTGAAAACCAGGGAACATGTTTTCTGCAATTAAGCCTTTATCTTCATTGATGATCTTTGAACAATTTTGCTGGAAATATTGGCTATTTCAGATAGGTGACATGTGATATCATTTCCTTGTAACCGTACCCTTCCACCTATTCAAAAAGAAACTTCGAAAAAGTATAAAGGAGATGGGATATATCTGCGTTACAAAAATAGCAGTTGTTTTCGTAGCGCAGAATTGGTATTACTTTGAAACATTCCTTTTAACCTTTCATTCATCTGCTTTGAAACTTAAATCTTCATATGTGATCATTAATCCATCATTAGCAGCATCAAAACTTGGAAATCAACTTTTTTTACCCCCAAAACACCTATGAAAAATTCCCAAAATTCAACTACAACAGTTTCGTAACTCGCTACGAAACTGTTGTGTATGTCTCTTTTAAATAGTTTTTTCAAAATTTGCAGTCTTAAGGATATTTTAACTTCTAGAATGATTTCCATAGACCTTAACAGGCAAAACAAGTTGACTTTGAAATGTTTTTTTCCTCAAAAAGTGATCTCCTTCTCAATGACAAAACTGATTTAAGGATTTATTACTTGTTGCTCTGTTTTATCTCTGTTGTAACTTACCTTCATACTTTGTAAATTTAATTTCCAAGTCTTCAATCTGCCTCTTCAGCCTCTTTTTAGTAGCCCTTAATTTAACATTTATCATTCTCACAAATCTAGCCTCTTTGATTGCAGGAACAGTCCAGGTAAAATACTGAGCTTCACTGCTAACTGTTTCAGGTTTTGAAACTCTTTCAACCTCCCACAGAGCCTTTATTATGTTGAAATTTGTCTTCTCAGCAGCATGTCTTCTTGCTTTCCTCTTGAACTTATCAATTTCAAAATTAGCTAATCTCAACTTCTCTTCAATTTCTTCATGACTGCTCTTTTCTGCTTGAGTATGAAAAACTTTGTTTTTGTCAGCTTCAGGCATTGGTGATGATAGGTCTATATGTTCTTCATAAACATTGGAAACTTTCCCTGTTATCTCTAACTCCATATACAGCTCTTGCAACTTTTTTGATTGCCTAGTTAAAGGCTTTCTGGGCTTGAATACATACTCTGAAATCTCATCATCAAAATCCAGCTTTTTAGAAGATTTCATCTTCTTAAATTTCCCTTCATCCAATTTTATGAAGTCTGCCTGAACCAAAGGAGATTCTTCAATATCAATATCCTGTAAAATATCATTCAAATCACCCTTTAAATGTAGACTTTCTCCTGAAACCACTGTTTTACCCTTTTCCTTTGCTATTTGACTTCTAGTCAGTTTTTTCTGGACTTATTTGCTAGTTGACTGTTCCTGTATTGTTTCCTTAACTTTAGTTGTCTTCTTTTGTGCAGGTTGAGGAGTCTCTCGAATAATCACTGATGTTTTAATTTCTGGCTCTTTCACTTTCTTTCTGGGTTTCAACTTGACAAATCTTTTTGATCTTGTCTCTACAAGATCACTAGTTTCTGATGGTGATTTTTCTTTGGGCTTAGGGCTAATACCTGTTTCTTGTGTTTCCACCCCAAATCCACATAAAAACAAAAATGTAGACCGTTCTATGTTTATCCTCTAAATTTCTTGTAAAACTATCAATTTAACTAGACCATGATGGAAAAGTGAAGTTTCACATCCTTGAGTTTTCATTTGCACTTTATCTGTCATCTTAGCTAAACTTCGAAACAAGAAGAAAGGAAAATCCAAAGAAATCATTCCACTAAACTGCAAGAGGAGTTTGAAATGATAAGAATACACTTTATGGTATCTTCCCTCACGGGTGAAATACCTTTGAATGTTGTAGAGCAGGTTGGCATAGGTGTTCTTGATGTAACTTCTTGGCACTGCTTTAGTTAAGTCAGACTCTGCAAACTCTGGCTTCAGAAATATTTTACAAGGTTCCATCTGAAATTTGAAATTTTTGAACCATATTTCTTCTCCCCTTGGAATCTCTTTCACTAATGATATGATCTCAGGGGAAATTGGCAAATTTAAGACTCCAACTTTTGTATTTGAACCGGTGAAATGAAGAGCAAACTCTTTTGTCACTTGATTATGACCTCCATGCAATTTTTCACAGAATTTCCAACATCCTGTCTTCTTGAAGGCCTCCTCAATTGATTTTTCCTTAGTTAGAGCCTATATGCTTTCAGGCTCCGTCCTTAAACAGTGGCCTGACCTATGGTTCTTTCTTTCTTCTGTCATCTTTCCCTTGAAATTCCTGTGTGTTTCTTGAAAACTCGTAATATCAGCCTCGCTTAATTTCAGAATAAGCTGCCTCACTTGATTTAGGAATTTAGCCTCGCTTAATTAGGGATTCAGCCTCGCTTGATAAATGAGAGAAGCTTTGATTTCTGCTTACCATGAGCTTACCATTCGAAACAAGGGCATGCATGAGGTGTTTCTTGCATAAGAAAATAAAACCAAAAACCAGCCCTTTTCGAATTTGAAAATGACTAACATAAATCACCTCTAACGAATGTCGTGATGGTTATGAATGATGGCATGTATGAGAAAAGACTCCTAACTAACACCTAATCATGAAAGACTAACGAAATTTGATGGATTTGACAACTTGACAAGACATGCTACGAATCCTCGATTTCGTAGCGCACCTAATGTAATTTCAGGGTTTTTCACTACGAAAAGAGCAGCGTTTTCGTAGCACAAAAGAATTTTTTAACACTATCTATGCTACGAAAACGTGGTTTCATGGCTTAATCAAAAAAAAATTTAAAATGGTTAAAAACTAGACTTTCTAAACATGACATGAGACACTCAAGGTATAAGATAAGGTTGTTGGAATTTATTTTCTAATGAAAATGAGACTCTAACCCTATCACTTAACCCCTAAAAACTTAAAATGACTTAACACCTATCTAATACCATGACTAAAACAAGGTAAATTGTCCAAGTTTTAGAAAAAACTTTTATGGTGATAACAATTTGAAACAATAATGATCATATTTTTCAGGTCAAGAAGGAGTTGCAGGCTAGTTTTAAAATGACTGATTTGGGGTTACTTCACTACTGATCTGAAAGGACTGTATTAGTTTGTTGTGCTAAGTGTATTTTCAGTTATAAAACATGTGCATACTTGTCTCCATAGTTTTCTTAAGGATTGAGAAGTTTAACCTTGAAATATAGATGATTTTGTGAATTAGAAGCATGAAAATAAGCCTAAATAACACTGAATAGTAGTGTATAATAGAGAAATAAAACCACACATAACATTTACACAGCAAGCATGATGAAGTAGTTCACCCCTCCTAGGCTACATCTGCTAGTCCAACTCCCAATGGCATGTCCATCTTTCATTATGCTCAAAATTTTGCAAATATGTGTGTTTACAGGCCTCTAATGGTTGTTTTCTCTGCACCAATGGCTCCAGAATGCTCCAATTAGTCTATATTGACTCTTCATTCACTCAGATTGGGCAAAAATTGACCCTCCAAGTCATTTTCCCAGTAACTCCTAGAAAACCTCCACTAATTGTGGAGAAATCCACTTAACTACAGTTACATTTGGCCAAAACCCAAAAAATAGGGGCGCTCTAATATTCCTCCAGCACTAACCATAATGGTAAATGCTAAGGGTAGGGGGTGGCCACATTCCAAACGTGAAACCCGCGATTACATTGAATGTAAGCAGAAATGCAGGCTAGAACTGTGGTTACAGTTGTGTGAACGCGCGTTAAAAGTGGAGTTATGAACTGTTGGCAGATAAGGTCTAAATCGCGCGGAGATCACATGTGATAAGGTTCCAACAGCGGAGGTTGCAGTAATGTTTGATGTCACGGTTAGCAACTTTCAGAGTAACATTTATGGTGACAGTTAACATGTGAATGCTTTATGGGGCCGCCGGCGGGTTGGGACCGTCAGCGGTCCCCAACCCCCACATGCAAATGGACTAAACTTTAAATATAATCATTGCTCCTTAGATGTTAAGTAACAACTTATAGCCCGGTTATTGGAGTTATATGAAATGCAGGCCATAGGTTGCGGGGTCGAACCCCGCGGAACCTCTCCCAAAATTTTACCATACTGCTAAGGGGACACATGGCGGCCTCAGGGCTGGCCACGTGTCACCCTATAATTGGTCCACCAACATCAACATACAATCCTTAACCCAATCACATAGCACCAATTGTCAACCTCTGACTAGCTCTGAGAAAAGGAATATTTTTTGGAATATTCCTTTTTTGTTGAATGTGCACCCTCATGCTGACTGGGCATCCCAGTCAAACCTTTCATAAAATTCAGTTGTTTGGGAATTCGATCAGAATGCGATATCTCCCTCATACAACATTGGTTTTTAGAACCGTTCACGGTGCCGGAATCAGAAAGACAAGATCTATGCAACCATCCTGGTTTCAACCCAAACTTGTAACTTTCAATTTTGAGCAAAATTTATGAACTCCTGATCACACCTCCCCATTGGGAAGATTTTGGACCCCAAAAGACTTGATTACCTTTTCAGTAGATGAGGGTACAGCTCCCTCACCTTGCTTGGCTTACTACCTTTGATCCCAACTCGAAGGTAGTCAACACTTCCCCTCTTAGATGCTCTTGTCCTCCTGTCAAGAATTGTATCTTCCTTGAGCTCATCTAGAAATTTTGGGGAGAAATATTCAATAGAAGGCAGCTAAACATCACTTCCTTGATCATCGATAAAAGGTGGCTCATACAAACGTAAGTTTTCAACATTAACAACCGAATAAATTTTCATATATGAAGGCAAGTCAAGTTGAAATGCATTATTACGAACTTGCTTTATGATCTTGAATATACCATAGCGAATGGGTTTGAGCTTTTTACCTTCCCCTTGCATCCTTTCTTTGCTTATGTGCAACCATATCTCATATCCCTCTTGAAACTTGTGATAAACTATATGTTTGTCATTCCTCTCCTTGTATTTTCTTTGACTTTTATTAAGTTGTTCTTGAACTTGTTGATGTATAATATGAATTTGCTCAATGAACTTTCCAACCTTGTCAATATCACTATGGCCATCAATTGTGACATCCTTCTCAAAGATGAAGTCTAATGGCGATTTTGGAAAATACCCAAAGCATACTTCAAAAGGTGGTGTATTTGTAGAAGATTGCTTTGCCCGGTTGTAAGTGTGTTGAATGTAATGCAGTTTCTCATCCCACAACTTAGGATGTTTTCTGCAATGTCCTCTCAATAGATGCATGTTGTGAAACCAGCTCCAAAAATAGAAGAAAAGAGAGATCAATGCCTTAGAAATCAGCCACTTCGAGGGGGAAACCTCCAATACATTACATAAATGAAAAATTCTTGGATGATACAGATGACCAAAACCTCCTTCTATATATAGGAGTCCGTGGGGCTACAATATAATCCTAGCCGACCTAACAATAATAATTTAAGGGCACAATAATAACAATACTGGGGTTACAAGGGTAAAACAATAACAATAAGAGGGCTATACTAATAAAAATAAGGGACTAAACTAGTAATATAGGGACCTAACATGCCCCTCTCCTTCAAAAAAGTGTTGTCCTCAACACTTGAGTAGCTATGGGTACTTCTGTATAAAATTATCATCCTCCCATGTAGAATCTTCAGTGGGTAAGTTCGTCCACTTGATGAGATACTCTGAAATTGATCGATTTCATAGTTGTCGAGTTCTTGTTTCCGTGACCGCTTCAGGTTCCAATATGATTTTTCCTTCCTCATCAAGTTCTGACAATATTGTTTGAACTGGAATATTTTCACCTATAACCTTCTTTAAGCATGAAACATGGAAAATTGGATGCACTCGTGAAGAAGCAGGAAGCTCCAATTTGTATGCCATAGTACCAATCTTTTGCAACACCTTGTAAGGACCATTATACTTTGGCAATAATTTATTATCCTTCTTAGCTTGCTTGAGGTACATTTATTTGTATGGTTGTAGCCGTAAAAATACCTAGTCTCCTACATCAAAACTTCTCTCGCTACGATGTTGATCTGCATGTTGTTTCATTCAATTTTGTGCCAAATTTAGGTTATCCTTTAAGAGTTGGAGAACTTCTTGTTGATGCTCGATGTGATCTTCCACTGCTTGAACCTTAGAATTTTCTCTTAAATATGATGTGATGGACGGTGGATGATATCCATAAAGTGCCATAAATGGGGTCATTTTTGTTTCATTATGGAAGGAAGTGTTATACCACCATTCAGCAAGAGGTAACCACTCGACCCATTTTGTTTGTTTATCAAATATAAAACAACGAAGATATCCTTCCAAACATTTATTCACTATCTCAGTTTGACCATCGAATTGAGAATGATAAGATGAGCTATGAGCTAGTTGAGTACCCAAACAAGAAAATAACTCCGTCCAAAAAAATATAGTAAAAATGGGATCTCTATCACTCACAATAATCATTGGGCTTCCATGTAGCTTTTGAATTGTATCCATAAATGTAGTAGCAACTGTACTTGCTTTAAATGGATGATATAATGCACAAAAGTGTGCATACTTGGTAAGTCTATCAACTACCACCATGATGACACTCTTTCCTTCGGACTTGCGTAATCCTGTGATAAAATCCACTGAAATCTCCTCCCACCGTTGACTTGGAATGGATAAAGGTTGTAGAAGATCCGGGGTCTTAATTGTCTCAACTTTATTTTGCTGGAAAACTAAACATTCCGCTACAAATTTTTGAATATCATATTTAAGGACATCCCAAAAAAATTCTTTCTTCACCATGTGGTAAGTTTTTAAAAATCCTGATTGACCTCCTAAAGGAGAAGTGTGCAATTCCAAAAGAATCTTTTGTTTTAGTTGGGAACTCTTACAAAGATATAAGCGATCTTTGTACCATAAGGAATCATTTTTCCAACTAAATGTATTAGATGTACTAGGATCTTGCTGCAAATTTTGAATGATTGTCCACACTTCTTCATCCTTCTTCCATTCATCCCTTGCTTCGGTTATCCAATCCGGTTGGATAATAGAAATGGCACAAAGCAATACTTCCACCTCTTCATTCTTTCTTGAGAGTTCATCTGCAACAACATTTAGCTTCCCTTTTTTGTAGATAATTTCAAATTCATAACCCAACATCTTTCTGACCCATTTTTGCTACTCTTATGATGATATTCTTTGTTCTAAAAAGTGTTTAAGATTATCATGATCTGTTTTTACCTTGAAAAGTCTTCCCATTAGGTAAGGTCGCCATTTCTTTAGTGCATGTAGTATTGCTAACATTTCCTTCTCATAAATAGATTTCTGTAAATACTTTCCTTTGATTGGAAGACTTTCAAAAGCAATGGGTCTTCCTTCTTGCATTAAAACAACACCAATTCCATTTCCTGAGGCATCACATTCTACAATAAAGGATTTTGTGAAATCTGGCGTAGCTAAGACCCGTGCTAAGCACATTGCCTCTTTAAGATGTTCAAAGGCCTTAGCTGTTTCAGGAGTCCATGAAAATGCATCTTTCTTCAATAATGTTGTTAGAGGTGCTGCTATTCTCCCATAATTCTTAACAAAATTGCGATAATACCCTATTAACCCGAGAAATCCTCGCAACTTCTTTATGGTTGTGGGGACTTTCCATTCCTTAATGGCTTTAATTTTGTTAGGGCCTACCTTAACACCCTTGTGAGATACAATATGACCCAGATATTCCACCTCTTGTACTCCAAAGAAATATTTGGATGCTTTTGCATATAATTGTTTCTCCTGCAATAGTTTGAGCACCCTGTCAACATGTTGAACATGATCCTTCCAAGACCTATTGTAGATTAGTATATCATCAAAAAATACTAGCACAAATTTTATAAGGGTTTGAAAATGGAATTCATCAACCCTTGAAATGTAGAAGGTGCATTGGTCAGGCCAAAAGGCATGACCAAAAATTCATAATGACCCTCATGAGTTCGAAATGTTGTTTTTGGAATATCTTCAGTCTTCATTCTAATTTGATGATATCCTGAACGAAGATCCAACTTGATAAAATAAATTGCTCCATGTAATTCATCCAATAATTCATCAATCACAGGAATGGGAAATTTATCTTTAATGGTGAGCTTATTGAGCTCCTTATAATCCGGACACATTCGCCATGATCCATCCTTCTTGTGTACCAATACTACAGGAGCAGAGAAAGAACTTTGACTAGGTTGAATTACACCGGCCTCTAACATTTCTGCAATCATACGTTCAATTTCGCTCTTTTGGAAGTAAGGATATCTATAAGGCCTGATGTTTGGAGGAACACTTTCTGGAATCAAATGAATAGCATGATCATGATCACGAATAGGTGGGAGTCCTTTGGGAGTTTCAAACACCTTGGAATGATTGTCCAAGACTTGTTGGAGATCTGCAAAAATAGATGATTTTGATGTTGGAACTTCTAGTGAGCATAATTTTGCAATTACGCCTTGTTTTTATTTCTTTAGAAGCTTTGTCATGACATTAGAGCTTATTATCCTTCCTGGCTTCCCTGCAATACCCCGTAATTCGACTTCCTTTCCTTCTGAAAAAAATTTCAAGAAAAGTTCTTGAAAATTAAAAGCTACCGTCCCCAAGGATTGTAACCATTGTACTCCTAGTACAACATCAACACCTCCCATAGGAATGGAAAGCATTAGACTATTCAATACATATTCCCCCATGGTTAGCTTGATATTATGGCATTTTCCAGAGCAATTTATAGTTCCTCCATTTGCAACCATCACTTGACATTCTGGTGCTGGGTATAGGAAACAATTCAATTCCTTGGCTAGCTTACAATGAATAAAATTATGGGTGCTACCTGAATCAATCAACACTATTACCTTTTTCTTCTTGATATGTCCTTCTATCTTGAGAGTTTGAGGAGTGGTAATTCCTGCCAATGCATTACACGATATGATCAGACTCATTTCTTCCTCTTCTAGGGTTGGTTCCTGGTGTATATCCTCTTCTTGTTCATTTTCTTCTTCCTCTTCACAATCTATGTAAAATAATTTCTTCTTGGCACACTTATGACCTTTAGTGTATTTTCTATCACAACTGTAGCAAAGCCCTTTTGCTCTTTTTTCTTCCAATTGTTGTGGTGTCAACCTTGTAGGTTGTGGAATTATAGGAGTAGGAACACTTCCATCTTTATAGATGTGAGTGGTAGGCTTCCTTATCGCCATAATTTTACATTCAATTTTTCTTGCCAACCTAAATGTCTTCTCCAATGAATCAGGTTCCCAAATGCAAACTTCATGTTGGATGTTATCCTTTAAAGTCCCTATGAAGACATCAATCCTTTGTTCCTTTGGAATATTAGTTACCCTTATATTCAATTTTTGGAAGTCCTCAATGTGCTCCACCACTGAACCATTTTGTTTTAGATTTATCAATTGGCTAAAGAAGGTGTTTATCTTTGTATCCTCATAATGTGTTATCATTTCCTCCGCAAAAATTGACCAAGTGACAATTTTTTTACGGGAGCAAAGCCATCGATACCATACAAATGTATTTTGTTCGAAATGTAAAGTTGCAATGTGTACCCTTTGCGTGTTTTGCACATTATTGAGATCAAAATATTGCTCCATCTGTAGTATCCATGTTACGGGATCCTTGCCATCAAAATTCCTCATATCCATCTTTGGAATATGGTGGTTCTTCCATCAAACATTAGAGTTTATGAAATCCTGATTAACATCTATTTTGTTCTCATTATGAGTTTCTTCTGCTATCTTTTCGCCATTAGGAATCATTTCTTGTATCAATTTTGTAAAACCTTCCATGTCTGCTTTTAGATCATTCTTCATGTTTTCCATGTTGTCTTTCATTTTTTCTTCCATGTCCTCCATCTTAGCTTCCACGCCATCCATCTTAGCTTCCATGCCTTTCTTCAAACTATCCATATTATTCTTCAAACCATCCATCTTTGCTTCCACGCCTTTCTTCAAAACTTCCATTTCATTTTTTGTTGCTCTTTGCGAGAGCAAAATTTGGTGCACTTGCTCTTGTAATTTTGATAGATCATGTTGCAATTCTTCATCTTCATGAGTCATAGTAGATTATTCTGAGGACTTAATGGGTGTTAAAAAAAAAATTGGAGGCATTTTAGAACCCAATACTGAAATATATGCTCAATAGGCCCTTGCAAACACTTCAAACTTATTTTTTACACAAGACGTATGCAATTTGGAAAAAAAAAAATACACACCTTTTTCTTTCTTTTGAGGAGCTCGATATTGAAACTGAATTATCTCTGTGATTTTGGATCTTCAATATCTAAAATTTGGCCCTGAGGTAGCTCTCTGAAGCCTCTTTCGAATGCCATAGGTCTGACCTGCTTTGGATTCTTCAAGGCAAAGTTATGTCCAATCTCCCACAATGACCTAATTATGGACTAGTTCAGTAGAGTGAACCTGTATGACTTGCCACGTGTCACTTTTTTCTCCTTTGGCTATGAAATTGATAGATAGGAAACTACATTTCATTTTCTTGTGGCCACTCTTTATAGAATTCCAATTTGATGCTCAGAGAGAGAGTTATGAAGATTTTTCCACGATCACCTCTTTGAGATGAAATTCGGGAGCCTGAAAAAGCCCTAACTTCCACAGATCCTACCCCCCAAAATAATGCAAATAAATCTCTAAAAATTTTCCATGACATTACTTAGGATTTCTGCTTCTCTCTGTGAAAATTTCAGTTTCTGAAACCTCGTAGAAAAAAATTTATAGAGAAAATTCTACGAAGACCTGTTTAGGTTAAATTCAGGAGCTTGCAAAAAGCCCTAACTTCCACAGATCATATCTCCGAAAATATGGTGAACCAAGCTCTGAAATTTTGCAAATATGTTCCTCAGGATTTTTTCTTTGCGCTATAAAAATTTTAGCTTCTGAACCTTCGTAGAAAAAAAATTATAGCGAAAATTCCACAATGACTTGTTTGGAGCAGTGAAACCCTAGAATCCAAAGCTCTAATACCAAATGTTGTGAAAACAGCTCCGAAAATAGAATAAAAGAGAGATCAATGCCTTAGAAATCAGTCACTTCGACAGGGAAACCTCCAATACATTACATAAAGGAACAATTCTTGGATGATACAAATGACCAAAACCTCCTTCTATATATAGGAGTCCATGGGGCCACAATATAATCCTAGCCGACCTAACAATAATAATTTAAGGGCACAATAATAGCAATATTGGGGTTACAGGGGTACAACAATAACAATAAGGGGGCTATACTAATAACAATAAGGGACTAAACTAGTAATATAGGGACCTAACAATGCACAACTGTTATGTTCACCACCTTGGTTTGGCCATCAGTTTGCAGATGAAAAGCAGTACTCTTTTTCAACTTTGTGTCCATCATAATCCAAATATTGGACCAAAAATTCCTAATGAACATGGAATCCTTGTCACTAACAATAAAAGTTGGCAATCCATAATGAACCCATACATGTTAAAAATAAAGTTCAGCAATTTTTTCAACAGTAATGGTTTTCTTACATGGCATAAGTATACACATTTTACTGAATCTATCCACAACTACATAAAGATAATCATATTGTTTTCTTGACACAGGTAGACCTCCAACAAAGTCCATGGAGACACTCTCCCATGGCCTTGATGGTATCGGTAGTGGCGTGTACAACCCAAGCTTCCTATTACTAGGCTTGCTTGTTGCACACATAGAACAACCTCTTATAAAACGCGACACACTATCTATCATGCGAGGCCAATAGCAATACCTCTCTAGTTGTGCCACTGTTTTGCTTACTCCAAAGTGTCCAGCAATAAGAGATGAATGAGCTTCTTTCATGACACTTAGCCTCTCTCCTTGTGGTATACAATTTTTTCGCAAATGAAACAGCAAATTGTTATGCATGTGATAATCATTTTCGTTAACTTGATTCCATTCACTTAAACTAGCATACACATATTGAAAATCAACATCATGTGCATATTGTTCTATGTAACTCTCATGTACAATAGGATCATTTTTTAGTAAAGTAGAAGCACTTATAATTGGTCTTGAAAGCATATCAGCAACTTTATTGAAAATACCTTTCTTATACCTTATAACCAAGTGAAATTGTTGAAGAAATCCCATCCACCTGAAATGTCGTTATTGCTGCAATTTTGTTTGCGACTGCAAGTACTGTAATGGTTGGTGATCGGTATGTATAATCGTCTCTTTACCCATCAAGTAGTGTTTCCACTTCTTGACGCTTTGTACCAACGCATACAGTTCTTTGTCATATGTAGGATAATTATTTACAGCACCATTGAATTTTTCAAAATGAAAAGCAATAGGCTTACCATGTTGCAAAAGAAATGTGTCCACAGCATAATCACTAGCATCAGTTTGTATCTCGAATGGATGTCTCAAATTTGGTAATGCAAGGACTGGAGCTGAACTGATCTTGTCTTTTAAAGCTTTGAAATCTTGATGTTTTTTTCCTCCCCATTGGAAGCCTTTCTTCACACTTGTCACTGCGTGCATAGGAGCTGCGATGGCAAAAAAGTTAGCAATAAACTTTCTCCAATACTGAGCTGCACCTAAGAAACTTCTTACCTTGGTTACTATTTTGGGTGTGGGCCCATTCACAATGGCTTCCACTTTAGAAGGATCAATTCTCAACTCGCCTCCTCCTACAATGTGTCCCAAATAAACCAAAGAAGTCTTTCCAAACTCACACTTTGACATCTTAAGAAACAATTTCTCTTTATTCAAAACATCAAGCACTTTATTCACATGCAAGACATGTTCTTCTCTTGTTTTGCTGAAAATAAATATGGCATCCAAGTACACAATCACAAATTCATCAAGAAACGGACGCAAAACATTATCCATAACACGCATGAAAGTTGTCGGTGCATTACACAAACCAAATGGCATAACCAACCACTCAAAGAGTCCTTGTTTGGTTTTAAATGCAGTCTTCCAGATATCACTTTCTGCAATTCTTACTTGATGATATCCACTTCGTAAATCTAACTTAGTGAAAAACTTTGCTTCTTTCAGTATCAAGCAAATCATCTATCCTTGGGAGTGGTTATCGATTCTTTAACGTTATCTTGTTCAAATCTCATAATTCTACACACATGCACCAAGTCCCATCTTTCTTCGGAATCAAGACTATGGGTGAACCGCATGGAGAAGTTCATGGGCTTATGATTCCCTTGTCCAACATCTCCTTGATTTTCCTCTTTATTTCAGCGTTCTCCATTATCAACATGCGATACATGTCGATGTTTGGAAGAGGACAATCTTGCTGCAACTGAATCTCATGTTGAATCTCCCTTTTTGGAGCCAATCCTGTTGGCTCCTGAAACATCTCATGATGTGCATCAACTACATCATATAAATCTGATTTTAACTTAGGATCACAACCCTCAAATGATTCATTATTAACATCAGCTTTAGGCTTAATCATTAGAAGAACAAAATTATTACTTGAATTTACCAACCTCTTTACCTGTCCAGCATTTACCATAGCAATGTTTGTCTTCTTGTGATGTGCTCTAACAATGTACTCCTTGTCATATTTGAATAAATGGTATTTGTTCTCATGGCGATGGAAGATCGCTTTCCTGTCATACAAGTAAGGACTCCCCAACACAATACATGATGTCAAGCGGAACCAAATCTAATTCAACTGTGTCAACAAAATGTACAGTTATTGCAAACCGCAATATACACTTCTTTGAAACCTATAAATTTTCATCCTTACAAATCCAATCAAGTGGATATGGTTTTGGATGTGGTATGGTCTCAAGATTAAGTTTCTTGACCAAGTCTTTGGATATTAAGTTTGCTTGTGACCCACTGTCAAACAATGTATCAATATTAGTATGTTTGGATATGACCCTCACATGAAACAGTTCAATTTTCTCTTCTTCATTTGGAGCATGTATGTGAAAGTTTGATGTACTAGTACTGGGTTTAGTTTCAATTTCTTTCCCCTTCATGTTCTTCAATCCCATGGCTGTAATTTTAGATTCATAACCTGAATCCTCTCCTAAATCATGTTGACTTGTAGCTGTTGTTTTTTTTTTTCCCTTTGTTGTTGTAGTACTTGGGCTTCTTTTCAAGATGTAATTTCCAACAATTATTTTCATCATGGCCTTCTTTTGAACAATGTTTACAAACCACTTTTTCTCCCTCTTTCTTAATAGATGCATTCTTTTTGCTTTTACCTTTTGAGGTATTTTCTTTGTTTTTCCCCTTAAAAGGTTTCTTTCTACCCTCTTTAGAAATGTTTTTTCCTCTAACTTCTAGATGTGTGGCCTGAACACATCCCTCATCTAGAATTGTGGGGTTAAACATGAGGATAGTATGTTTTAGGTAGCTATGTAAGCCTCCTATGTACTTGAGAAAAGTATCTTGGCTCTGCAAATCTACCCCTAATAAGAGATCTCTTCTCCTAAATTCTTGGGTGTATTCTTGCACATTTTGTCCCTTCAATTGCCTAAAGTTTTGCCAGTTCATTATGGATTTTTGCATATGAGCTAATGGATAAAACTATTGTTTTATTGCAGTAATGAAATCAGTCCATGATAGAATAATCTTACCATGCTTCTTGATCTCCTCCTTTGTCTTGGCTTCCCACCAAACAAGTTTTTCACCTTCCATTCTCAATGAATCTAATTGGATTTTGGTATCATCATCTTGAAGGTTCTAGATTCTCAAATAGACATCCAATTTCCGAATACAATTATCAAGCTTTTCTGCATTGACTTCACCATTAAACATTGACAATTCAAACTTAACATCAAGTTTTAAAAAAGGACTTTTACCATTTTTCTTTAACTTATATGGTTGATGTACTAAAGATGAAGTAGAGGACGATGATGGTGAGGGTGAGGATGGTGACTTTCCACTGCCTCCATTTCCTCCATTGTCCTTCTTTGACTTATCTTCATCATTGTGACCTCCTGATGATCCCTATCCTTCCTTGTGAATTTTGGATCCTTCTCCTTCCAGTTTCTCATTCCTTTCTTGATAAAGGATTCTAACCATCTCAGTAGAGTCAAGAAATGTTTTCCTGGACACTCTTTATTCCTCTTTGGTATCAACTTTTTCATGGATTTCTCCTTCCTCTTGAGGCATCCTTAATGCTGCTTCTGCTTCCTTAAGAGGTGAACTAGGTGGTGGAGATTGTGGCAATCTTGCTCTCCTTTGTTGTGGCTAACTTTGAGACCCTCTTGCTTCCACCAATTTCCCTTCTACTCTCTTGAGCTTGATCCTAGTAAGCATCTAACACTTGCAAATAGTTAAACAAATCTTTGCACAAAAAAAAACCAGAGAATAAACTCTAGCTCTGATACCACCTGATATGAAAGGATTGTATTATTTTGTTGTGCTAAGTGTCTTTTCAGTAATAAAACATGTGCATACTTGTCTCCATAGTTTGCTTAAGGATTGAGAATTTTAACCTTGAAATATACATGATTTTGTGAATGAGAAGCATGAAAATAAGCCTAAATAACACTGAACAACAGTGTATAACAGAGAAATAAAACCACACATAACATTTACATAGCAGGCATGATGAAGCAGTTCACCCCTCCTAGGCTACATCTGTTGGTCCAGCTCCCAATGGCATGTCCATCTTTCATTATGCTAAAAATTTTGCAAATGCATGTGTTTGCAGGCCTCTAATGGCTTTTTTCTCTGCACCAATGGCTCCAGAATGCTCCAATTAGTCTATATTGACTCTTCATTCACTCAGATTGGGCAAAAATTGACCCTCCAATTCATTTTCCCAGTAACTCCAAGAAAACCTCCACTAATTGTGGAGAAATCCACTTAACTGCAGTTACATTTGGCCAAAACCCACAAAATTAGGGGCGCTCTAATATTCCACTAGCGCTAACCGTAATGGTAAATGCTAAGGGTAGGGGGTGGCCACATGCCAACCCCTGAAACCCATGGTTACATTCAATGTAAGCGGAACTGCAAGCTAGAACTGTGGTTACAATTGTGTGAACCCGTGTTAAAAGTGGAGTTATGAACTGTTAGCGGATAAGGTCTAAACCGCGTGGAGATGCATGTGATAAGGTTCCAACAACAGAGGTTGTGGTAATTTTTTATGTTCTAGTTAGCAACAATCAGAGTAACATCTTTGGTGACGGTTAACATGTGAATGCTTTATGGGGTCACCAGCGGGTTGGGACCATCGGTGGTCCCAAACCCCCACATGCAAATGGATTAAACTTTAAATATAATCGTTGCTCCTTAGATGTTAAGTAACACCTTATAGCCTGGTTGGTGGAGTTTTATGCCCGTAGGTCGGAGGTTGCAGGGTCAAACCCTGCGGAACTTCTCCCAAAATTTTACCATACTATTGATGGGACACATGGCAGCCTTAGGGCTAGCCACGTGTCACCCTATAATTGGTCCACAAAAATGAACTTACAATCCTTAACCCAATCACATAGTGCCACTTTTTAGCCTCTGATTGGCTTTGAGAAAAGGAATATTCTTCATAATATTCCTTTTTTTCTAACTGTGCACCCTCATGCTAATTGGGCATCCTAGTCAAACTTGTAGTAAAATTTAGTTGTTTGGGAATTCGATTAGAATGCAATATCTGCCTCATACAACATCGGTTTTTTGAACCGTTCATGGTGTCGGAATCAGAAAGACGAGATCTACACAACTATCTTAGTTTCAACCCAAACCTGTAAATTTCAATTTTGAGAAAAAATTATGAACTCTTGATCAACTAACATCTTGGAGTTGAAGTATTCCAACATCCAAACCATATTCTCATTTTTCAAAGTAAATATGCATCTGAAGTCCTTCGAAGATTTGGAATGCATTATTACAAACCTCTTCTCACCCCCATAGAACAAAACTTGAAACTTTCAAAATTTGAAGTGGGGGGGGGGAATGGTGGACAGTGCTACTTATAGACAGTTATTAGTAGTTTGATCTATCTGACAACCACTCGTCCAAATTTTTCTTATGCAGTGAGTATTCTTTCTTGCTTTATGCATGAACCACAAGACATCCACTGGAATGCAGCCAAAAGAGTCCTTATATATAACGAAATATTTTGGTCTTCTTTACAAAAATACTAAGAACTTTATACATGGTGGATATTCAGATGTTGATTTTGCGAGAAGTATTGATGAGCGGGCATCAACCTCAGGTTATTTAATGAGCATGGGGTCAATTGTAGTTTCTTGGAGTTGCAAGAAGCAAGCTACATTGGTCACTTCTTCAGCAGAAGCAGAATACATATCAACGTGGGAAGGATCATGTGAAATTTTTTGGTTGCGCAGAGTTTTGCAGGACTTGGGTATTCCTCAAGCATAAGTTACATCTTTATTAATTGATAGCCATTCATCCACAAAGCTTGCCAAAAATCCAGTTTTTCATTCCAAAACAAAGCATGTGGATACAAAATATCATTACATCAGAACACTCATTACAAAGGATGTCATCAAGTTGATTTATTGTCCTTCAAAAGATCAGATCTCTGATAATTTCACAAAACCACTTGGCGGGATTAAATTTACTAAGTTCACAGATGAACTTGGTATAAGTTGTAATGTATATTTGGATCATAGGGAGGAATTTTAGATGATCCAAAATACATAAACCTTAGTTTCATAGTTAGAATATAATATTTAATTATTTAGAATATTTAATTAAATATTGGAGACTTTTTAGAATAGTGAATTGTTGTAAAAGATATGGCATCTAGAAATGTGTCGCTTCTTAGGCTCCAATTTAGGAAAATAGTTAGTAGTATTGTTAGGATAACATTTAATGTAAATGGACACTTGTTAATAAAATAAGTGATCCATAACTAAAATAGGTTAGGACATTTAGCTTATTCAAAGAAAATTTCCCTACTTGCAAGAGTGTTGAGTTTTTGTGTGTAAACTCTTGCAAATATTCTATGTAATTTTTCTTTTCCTTTTTAATAAAATTTGTGTGTCTCAGGACACTTATGCTGTTATATTTTGTTGATTTACAAGATATTCTTCATAGATAATCCGAGATGGTGAAATTATCCAAGTAAATAGTACAATGAAAACTTATAATTATGAACAAATTCTGTTGAATTGGTTGGCGCACATTAGAAATATTTGAAAGTTATTTTTTGCTATGGAGAAATTTGAATTTTAGAAATCAAAGATATTTGTCAAAAGCTCATGTCCTGCAAATATAGTTAAAGTGAAGAATGTTACCTTCGGTGAGTCACTAAAGCAATGTGAATATTGTTCCCTCCATATCCCTAGATACAAAGTGGAAAATTAAAGACATTATTTTCTTTTGGAAGTAGACTTCAGGGTTGTGCATTAGAGAAAAATCTCAAACTTTTCCCTTACAGGCATGAGACAGGCATTGTAGGAAGAGGGTTTAATTTGAGTGGTGAACAGAATAAATGAATATAAAATGGTCATGATTTATGCTAAGATGTAGATATTTTTGTTTTTATGATTGTTTTAGTGTTGTGGATACACATACTAGAAAACAAATTTTCCAAGTATGTTTCTCTATAGAACTAGGTGTAAATAATCTAAAGAGACTAGATGAGAGAGAAGAGGTTGTTTTTCTTTCTAACCCCTTTTAATGATTTGTCTTAAAATGATTTTCTATCTTACTTTTTTTTTGTTTCTAACCTCTTCTAAAAGTGCTCAAAGTTGGATCAATCCAGGCCTTCATTAGTATGAAACATTTAATAACGAGAGTTCATAACCATTCTTATTTTATTCTAGTTAAGGTGTATTATATTTGTTCTAGTGTTTCATTTGGAAATGTTGCAACCATGCTCTTTACAAACTTACATGTTCTAATTTTTGGCTTAGAGAATGAGGATTTGTGTTCATTTCTTGTTCACGCACAAAGAATTCTTAATTTTATCATTCTTTGGACTGGTGTAAGCTCAGTTTTGTATTTTTTTCTATATAAATTAGTCCACGTTTCACTGAAGGATTAACTTCAGCTTTCATAACCTTCTATTATGATAAGGCAGTGGTAACTCTACCAGAAATGCAAGATATCATTCTTTGGACTGATGTAAGCTCGGTTTTGTATTTTTTTTCTATATAAATTAGTCCACGTTTCACTGAAGGATTAACTTCAGCTTTCATAACCTTCTATTATGATAAGGCAGTGGTAACTCTACCATAAATGCAAGATATCGGGCTAATTTTTGCAAATTTGTTGGTTTAAATGCTAGAATGCAATGTTAAGGGCTTGTATTTATATATATAAATGATTTTTTTTGGGATAACAATGGTATACAAATTTAAAGTAGATCAGGAAAAAACTGAGTATTACTAGACAATTATGAAGGCTGCATGCCAGCATGATTTGGCCTTGATGATATCATTTTTTTAGAAAATAGGCCAAATAAATCAAAGCCATAGAAAAATAATATCTTTATATAGAAAAGGTTGACAAAATATTCATCTTTATAACCATGTGCACCCAATGTGATGTTTAGATTTAACAACTCTTACATTGTAAAGTGAACAATATATCTATATAGGGAAGAGATTGAATGGATGAGGTAATGAGTATATATATACAATGAGTCCATAAGCAAAGACTTGAATCCTTGTGTTCCCAATAGAAGCAGCAACAAGCTCTAGGTTTCATAGATGCCCACAGAAGATTTGAGTAGACATGCTCATGATATAGTTCACCATGTAGACCACCAATGTTGGTAGGGCAAGGCTCCACAACAAATTCGATTAAAAAAACACACCATATTTCATCATTTTGATCCATGGTTGGCTATCTGTGTTGGATAGGATCAAATCCAAATGATTTATATCATCAATATGGCCATTGGTGCCATGACTGGAAAAACCACAGAATTGTCTAAAAGATGTTCCTCCACTTCACTAGGTGCCATTGAGAGAGTATTGGGATCAGCTAATTTGATTGCCAATAAATATTCCTCCAGTCCCCCACGTGATCTGTAAACTATCATGGATATTCCACTGGAAATTTCGTCACAACAGATCTAATAATATTATATTACAAATATGAGTTTCTACACTATTACATTTTTATTAAACTTTAAGATATGTAGATTTAAATGTAATCAGTGCATATATGTAAATATAAATTATGAAAAAAAATAGAGAACGAAAAAATAATCTCACACACACATAAGACACAAGATATTATCTCTAGGAAACCCTTTCGGGAGAAAACCCAACTAGAAGGTGAGGTTGCTTCACTCTCTTTCTATGTTTAGAAATATGGTTGTAGGTACAAAGAAGTAATGCTTGTGGCCCATGGGTTGTTATAGTGCACATATCCTCTATGTGTGCTCTACTTCCTATCTCTCTTGGTTATCTTTTCTCAGCTATGGAACAAAATTCTCTCGAAAGAATGGAACACCTCTTCCTCCTAGTGGCCCGGTTCTAACATAGCCCAATAACCTACTAGTGGTTAATTTTGACCACATCAACTCTTAACTAGAGTTACAAAATAGACTATTATAGAGTATTTTACATCAAAAACATGTGGCTAGCCCCTGTTCCTTGAATAATGCGACATCCTTCCAAATTATAGGTGTGAAAAAAGGAAGGTCAACTTCTAAGTAGCACAAATTTTACATATGAACTCTGATTGGCATGATTCTTACGCAATTGGAAAGGTATCTGTGTGTAGAATAGCACGAAAATGTGTTGTGTATAGCGGCAAAATTATACCCCCAAAAAACATCATTTGATGCCTCAAAACTCTCCCAGAACGTTTTAGACCCCATTTTTCCAAACTGGGTCCCATTAGTAAAAACGGTCCCATGTGTTGATTTTTCAATTTTTTTTCCACGCCAAATGCATTGATATGGATGATAAATAATATAATGATCTAATCTGGATCACACCTCCCCATTTTGGGAGGATTTTGGTCCCCAAAATATTTTACTAAATGAGATGAGAAACAATTTCCTCCACCTTCTCTCTCGTGTACCATTTAGCTTTGCGTGCAAGTTGTCCCTTCAACCTAATCTACCAAAGTTCATGTTGGCCCTGTCTTGTAGTTTTGGATCTCTTCTACAAAATTGTATCTTCTTTCAACTCTACTTGAGTGTCTGGTGCCAAGTTCAACATATAAGGTAGGACATGTTCCTCTTCCTGATCTGGCATGGAAGATTTAGAGAGTTTCAAATTCTCGACATTCACAACTGATTAAAGGCACAAATACGGTGGTAAATCGATTCAATAGGAATTATCACCCACCTTTTCAATTATCTCAAAGGGAACATACCTCAAAGCCTTGATTTTCTTACCAGGCCCATGCAACCTCTCTGTGTTCAATTGTAACCATACTATGTGTCCCACCTTGAATGACTTCTTTGTTTTGTGTTGATCATGCCTGGCCTTATATTTCTCCTACGACTTATGCAGTGTTTCCTGTACCTGTAGATGGATCTGCCAGATCTTATCTATAAATTTTCTAGCCCTTAAATCATCTGTAAGAACCTCCCTCACTCCTCCTTGTTGCCCATATGCAATATCCAAAGGTGAAGGTGGAAAATATCCAAACAAGTCTCAAATGGGGGCTTTCAAGTAGAAGTGTGGAATGCTTTGTTATAAGAATGTTGTATATATACTAGATTTTCATATCAGGTCTTTGTATGCTTCTAGTTCTATCCCCTCAAAATTTGCACCAAAATCCTGTTGAATACTTCTCTGCCCATCTGTCTATGAATGGAACGTTGTATATCTCTTCAACTTCGTGTCCATCTTCTCGCACAATGTAGTGCAGAATGCACTAAGAAATATTGCAATCCCATCTGAAATTACGCTCCTTGGTATCCTAAAGTGCACCCAAACATGTCCAAAGAACAAGTTTGTTGCTTCTTCCCCGTTGATGGTCTTTTTACAGGGCATCAGAACACACATCTTGTTGAACCCGTCAACTACCACAAACACGTATTCATATCCCTTCTTGGTTATCAGTAAAAGTCCCACAAAGATCATGGAAATGATTTCCCAAGGAAAAGTAGGCACAGGTAATGGATGATAGAGACCTGGTTTCTTGTTGTTAGGCTTGTTGGTATAAAAAATCATGCATCCTCCTATGAACCTAGCTGTCTACTCTTGCATCTTGGGCCAATACACATACCTCTACAAGTTAATGATGATCTTCCCTACACCAAAGTTCCCGACAACCTTGGAGATGTGAGCCTCACTAATCAGTTGCAATCGGTCACCTTTAGGAACACATATATTCTCCAACCATGTAGAGTAACCCATAATGGAGATGGTATTCAACGGTGTTGTTGCCATCGTTCATGACTCACAGCTTCTTGCCTTTATTGATACCTCCTTGAAGTCCTCATCCTCTAAATATGCCTCTTTGTAATGTGTTGGGTTCCCATGTTTTAGCCCGATTGGCAGACAAAAGATGAGACAACATCAGAACCACTTTGGGGCCCTAGGATCTAGCCCTCCTGGACCCGGAGAGGGATCTCTCCAATAAAACAAAGAGTGATATGTCTTTGAAAGCTCAAGATGGGATTTTAGGCTAGCTATGAAGCACAAAGGGGGTTTTAAAATGATTTGGTTGAAGAGTTTCTGGGTTGGTTATGGGATTATAGACTGGGAAAGCAATGGGAGAAAGGAAACAAAATAGCAGGATATTTCAGCTAAGAAGATAGGCCGAGACAGTGCCATCCATTGGGCTATGGAGTCATGAAAGGAGAATTACTTGCATCCACTAGCCAAGGCTTCCAAAGGGCAAGTCATCTACACTAAAGGATCTTTTTAGATAGATGATGGGGTGGAACATTAAGGAGAGAAGGTGAAAGAAGGAAAGACAACCATATTTCTCTATAGATCAGATCAGAGGTCATTTAACTCCAGACCTGCTTGGACATACTCAAAGGCAGCTTTCAAGGAGGGACAAAGGGGCAGCTTATAGATCGGACCAGAGGTCATTTAACTCTAGGTCAGCTTTAGCATGCTCCGAGGGAAAAACAGAGATAAATTTGACAAAGAAATATCCAAGTAGCAAACACCTAAGTTCATACATAAGCCAGCAGGCAATAACATCCGCTGCACTGGTTAAACCACATGAATTCACTCTTAGATAATACATAAAGCAGAAAACATTAAAGGTAGGGCGAGCAGGAAAAATAGGGCACCTAGCAAGGGTGAATCCTATGTTATACTTCTGTTGCCTACCAGAAGAACATGAAACAATATGAAAATGTAATGAACAGAGTTAGGAAAAACATCACCAATAGTAATAGACCAGGATCCTGTGAAATGTGCTTTGATTAATTGATGCAAAACCAGTCATGTACAATAAGCTCAATGGCTAATACAGTCCAGACTTCTCCTCCCAGCCTATTACATACAACTACTCTGCTATTCCCTCCCAAGACTATTCTAACAGTCAGAATGAATCCCTCTAACAGCAACGGCAGCAGCCAACAACAACCTTTACAATTCGTTCTTGGGAATTATTATAGGTGAAGAGGAAGAAACAGAAGTAGGTGAACAATTAAATGAGTTTCATTAAGACAGAATGGAGGAGGAGTTCCTGCCCATGCTGCTTAATGGCTTTCTTCAACGTTGTATGTACTCTGAGACTGGTTCGGAGATCTCTGTCAGGTCAATTTTGACCTCTGATACATTCTTTAATTCCTTACGACTGTCTGGAACTCTGCGCTGCCTTCTGGATCTGGTTAACTGGTTTAAATTCTACGGGCTTCTCCATATCTCCATTACTGTTGCTCAGACAGTCTTTAATGAAGCTTTGTCAGTGCAATTAACTGTTTATGGGCTCGAGGAAGTATGGAGACTGCTGTAGGAAGGTGTACCTCTGGAGAAAACACATTTTGCTGTTAGGTAGTGCAGTTATGACTTGCCGGTGCGCTCATTAGTCTTCAAGTTGAACCTTAATCCTTTGAATATAGGATTAGCGCTTTAAATCTCCAATTACGGGCTCAAATCCCTTAAATCCATCTCTGCTATCCGTTTGGCCGCTGAATTGGCCCCTCTGTGCTATCTGCATAATACAATAGATCTCTTACAAACCCGGGCAGTGGTGGAGAAATGCTGTGGAGGCAGAGGAATGGCGGCGAATCAGTAGTGAAAATAATGGAGAATGGCGGAAGAAATGGTTAATAGTGTGAAAGCCCAGCAGTTAACATTGGGCGAAATACAAAGGAAAACACCAACAAACAAGGGAGCGGAGCCTTGGATGTGGGACCCGGTCATGGTGGAGAGCGACTAAATCTGAACCATCAGATCTTCAGATCTAATAGACGGTCAGATCTTCATCGGAGCATCGCAATCGGGCAGAAACGAGGAGGACACACTACAAAAGTTTTCGATTACGATTGAGGGCGGGGAAGCGATGACCGTCGGATCGGCGGGGAGAATGGACGGTCGAGATTGGATCGGGAGATGGAGGGAAGGATCTGCAATGGGGTCCATCAGAGGAAAGTTCAAAGGAGCGATTAGTGTGATGACCTTCGGATCTGCATCGGATGGACGGCTGAGATTGGATCGGCGAATCGCAATCGGGGCGGAAAAAAATGCGACACGGTGAAACTTGCGATTGCGATTGAGCGGGGAGAGCGATAGCTGTTGGATCAACGAGCGGAATGGATGGCTGCGATGCAATCGGGGGATCGCAATTGGGGCGGTACCACTGGGAGTTGCGATTGCGATCGAGTGGGGGGTGTGATTAAGCGCTGACCGTTGGATGCAGCGGGGGAACGGACAGTTGAGGTTTAATCGGGGGGGAGATAGAAAGACTTGTGATTGCGATCGGGTGGAGGGTGCGATGACCGTCGGATCAGCGGGGAGGATGGACGGTCGGGATGTAATCGGGAGATCTCAATCGGGGCGGCACCATTGTGAGTTGCGATTGCGATCGGACGGGGGTTTGCGATTAGCGCTCCACCATCGGATCAGAACAGCAGATCGACGGTGAATATATTATCGCGAGACTTGTTTAACCAACCATCGCAACGGAACTCATTTCTTTTGGATATTACAAAGGATTACACAGCCCGACTCTCTGACTGCGATTAGCTCCCAAGGCTCTAAGCGCTTGGTCATAGTGCACGGGCATGTGTGGGGGAAGTGGTTGGGGCTAGCGGAAAAGGGGCTAGGCCTTATAATAAGGTCGGAAGTGGGTTTTTAAACCCATTTCAATGTAATTTGAAGGTTGGGGAAGGGTAACGATAGAAGAAGATAAGGGGAATAAGGGGAAATTTAGCCAAGCAAAAGGTAAGGGAAGAATTTAAAGGGGATTTTGAGGAGATTTAGGGGGTAAGAAGGGAAATGGAAGGGGAGACAAGGGGGAATAAAATAGAGGCTAAGTGGTGGGGGAAAAAAGAGGGAAAAGGAAGGCCTCTGGCATTTCTTCACAAACAGAGAGGCTTTATAAGGGAAATCAGCAGGGGGGATTTTATCAAAGGACAAAAGGCACAAGGAGACTTCAAGGATGATGTGTTTTCAAGATAAATGCATTCCTTGAAGGCTCAACAACATCTTAGCCCCCTGTTTTCTTGTCAAAAATTTCATATGGCTAACGCAGCATCATGGGTTAATGGATCCATGTGCATAAGAGTCCCCAAATCTGTAATATTTGATGTGGGTGGCCTTGAAATCATGTCGTCCAACTTGTTTGTGCTTCCCTCCTTATACTTTATCACCAAAGGAACTGTTGTAAAAACCCCATCCACTTGTAATGTCTGGTCTGTTGTAGCTTACTTTGGGCCTGCAAGTATTGTAACCATTGGTGATATGTGTGGATTACTATCTCCTTTCCCATTAGATAGTGCTTCCACTTCTTCAAAGCTTGCACCATGGAATAAAGCTCCTTATCGTAGGTAGGGTAGTTAAGAACTGCCCCATGAAAGACTTCATAATGGTAACATATAGGCCTTCCTCCCTACATCAAGACAACTCCCATAACATATCCACTTGCACATGTCTCCACTTCAAAAAAACGTTGCAAGTTTGGTAATGTTAGAACTGATGCTTGAATGATCTTCGTATTTAACTCCTCGAAAGTCCTCTGTTGACCTTTTCCCCAATGGAAACTCGTGTCGCTTTCTATTATGGCATGGAGCAGCGTTGCTACTACTGAAAATGAGGCTATGAATTTCCTCAGGTGTTGTGATGCCCCAATGAAAGTACTGACCTCAAAAACATTAGTAGGCACCAACCATTTCATGATGGCCTCCATCTTGGAACGATCTATCTTCAACTATCCTCCACCAATCACATACCCCATATACACGAAAGACTGTTGCACAAACTCTTATCTGGATCTTGGGGGGAGGCCCCTGAGATCTAAAAAAAAATGAAATGGATTTGACAAGATCTGCAAAATTAGAATGCTATAAAAGAGAGATAGCACAAAGCAAATAAAACCACAAAGAAACTTGTTTTATTAAAACAAAGAATAACTGTAAAAGCTACATTGTGGTGGACAATATGTCCTTTTACAAAGTGAGGCTTGTTATTTATAGCCTTTTTTTGAGTTACAATACCATGGGTAGATACCATAGGTGGATACCATGGGTCGATACCATGGGTGGATACCACTTACAATACCATGGGTAAATTCCATGTGTGGATGAATACCATGGGTGGATGCCATTTTCCATTCGGATCATTCCTCCCTCATTAAGAAGCAATGGTCCCCATTGCGTGAAGTTCCCTCTTGAGAAGCCTTTGTTGAATATGAAGAGCCACAGAAGAGAACGATTTTGTGTAGTTAACCCTTAACCGCGACGAATGAAGATCCAAGGATAGAGATACCACGTAATTCTTGTGACCAACTGTGATATTGACAGTGTGCAGCCTAGCAAATGGACTTCAATGAACTGTGGGTTTGTGGATGAACCAAATCCATGACAAAAAAAGATCCGAGGGTAGAGATACCCTGTAATGCTTGTGACCAACTATGTTACTAACCGTGTGCGGCCTAGCAAATGGACTTCGATGAAAAGGATTTTGTGTGGTTGACCCATAACCGTGATGCTGATTGTTGATGAAGTAGCAGGTGCCTACATAGATTGGGGTGAGAGGGAATGTCTCCAAATAACCCAAGCCGAATGCTGCTATGTTGAAACTGATGAATGTGAAGCAGGTGCCTACTAAAGCGGGGTGGGAGGGCACGTCTCCAAAGGGAACACGCTCTAAATGCTTCTCCAGATTTAAATTGATCATAACTCGGTCAATATAACTCGGAATATTTATTATAACCTGTTTTTGGAAATGGAATGATCATTTTTCATCTTCCATAGATCTGAAATTGCTATCTAGAGAATCTAGACTCTCATATTCGTGCTGGAACTGTCTCGTCGTCACAAAATTTCTGAAAGTTGATTTTAAATCAGCAATAAATCCCTTGTCCAAACTCTGATTCGACTTTTTTTTTTGAAATCGGATGATTTTTCAAGGGGAGCATAGATCTATAACCATTTATCTGAAATTTCCCACTGAAAACTGCAAGAAATGATAGGAGATCCGTTGTCCATGAATTGTCGTTAGAAAAATTGTTGCAACATTGTTGATTTTGAATCAGCGATATCTCCCTCATTCGAACTCCAATTCGGCTGATTTTTTTTTTAATTTGAGTATTTTTTCGCAAGGAATCTAGATTTGGTCTTTTTTTTGTAAAATTTTCACCCAAAGTTTGATATGTAATCTGCAAACGCGCCGCCCAAAAAAATTCATGGATTTTGTTGAAGATTGCAGCAAAACATTGAAACTGAAATATGTTTCAAACCCTCATTCCCATGGAGGCGTAACCTGAATCTGATACCACTGAACCAAATATTTGGGGAGGCCCCTAAGATCTAAAAAAAAATGAAATGGATTTGACAAGATCTGCAAAATTAGAATGCTATAAAAGAGAGAGAGTACAAAGAAAATAAAACCACAAAGAAACTTGTTTTATTAAAACAAAGAATAATTGTAGAAGCTACATTGTGGTGGACAATCTGTCCTTTTACAAAGTGAGGCTTGTTATTTATAGCCTTTTTTTGAGTTACAATACCATGGGTAGATACCATAGGTGGATACCATGGGTGGATACCATGGGTCAATACCATGGGTGGATACCACTTACAATACCATGGGTAAATTCCATGTGTGGATGAATACCATGGGTGGATGCTATTTTCCATTCGGATCAAAGTCACACTTCTTGAGATTTGTTAGTAGTTGGTGCTTCTTCAATTTTTCCAGTACCTATGTCAAATGTGACATATGGTCCTCGCAGGTAGCACTAAATACCTGTATATCATCCAAATAGACAATAACATGTGAATCTATAAAAGTGCGCAGTATATCATTCATTAATCTCATAAATGTAGCTAGTGCATTACATAGGCCAATTGGAATGACTAACCACTCATGCAAACCTTACCTAGTTTTGATGGCGGTCTTCCTTGTATCTTCTTCTTTGCATCAAACCTATTAATATTCAAACTTCAAGTTCAACTTGGTGAATTAATTTTCATGCTGCAACTGATCTAGCACATTATCTATCCTAGGTAGGGGTATTTGTTATTGAGCATGATTTTATTCAACGTGTTGTAATATATACATATCCGTCAAGTCCCTACCTTCTTTGGCATAATGATGATGGGTGACCCACATGGTGATGTACTCAATCGAATGACACCATGTTCCAGCAGTTGCTACAACTGTTTCTTCACCTCACTTGCTTCTATAACATACCTCTTATACAACCCAATATTTGGCAATGGGGATTTTGGCAATAGTTGGATCCCATGCTCCATTTCTCTCTTAGGTGGTAACCCTTTAGGTTCTCATAACACATATGTGTATTCCTGTAACAACTCCTCCAATTTTTCTTTTGTTTCTTAGTACACCCCTCCATGGATGCCTTTCCTCTTATTGACTCCTCTTCAAACTGACTTTCTCTTAAAAATAATAAAACATACTTCATTCTAGAAATGATCAATTTCTTGGCTTGATTGGAACTTACCAGTGAAATTTTTGACTTGCCTTTGTGTTCATTGATGATTAATGATTTTCCCTCCTTGATGAGCCAGTAATGATTGGCTCTCCTCATGAATATTGCATCTCACATGTACATGTATGGACTCCCAAATACGACTCAACATATGTCAAGGGGAACCACATATAGATCTACTTCATCAATAAAATTAGAACTGATAGCAAATCTAATTCTACATTGTTTTGTTACCATCAGCTCTACATTTTTATTTACCCATCCCAATGGATATGGGTTTGGATGATCACAAAATTCTCACCCTAGCTTCTTGACCAACTCTACTGCAATGAGATTCGCCTATGATCCTGAGTCAAACAGAGCATCAATATTTGTCTTCTTGGCTTGTATCATTATATGGAAGACTTTGGTCATTTATTTCTTTTCCTGTTGTTGAAGTTTACTGAGATTCACCTCCATCTGTACTAATTTATAGACGATCTTCTCATCCACATCCGAGCTACTTTAAACTTGGTTGCTTGAATCAGTGGCCATGAGATTTTTCTTCTTGTTATCTTTCTTCTTGTTCTTCGGGTTTAGCTCTGGATGCAACTTCCATCACTTCTCCTTTGTATGGCCATCAATGTTGTAGTGGTTGATAGGATCTTTGCACTGGTGTGTTGTGTTTGTCGTCTTCTTATCTTTCCCCCATTTTTTCTTCTTCTTCCCTTCCTTAGAAGTGTATTGTTGCTCCTTCTACTTTGATCCACTTGATTGCGCTCTTTTCATGCCTATGTTCTTCAGGTATTGTGCCTGTACACAAGCCTCGTCCATTGATTTTGGCATACACAGATGGTGGTGTATGCCCCCCAAATACTTGAGGAATACATATGGATTATTTGGAGATATACCCAGCATTATAGCTATCTTTCTGAATTTTGTGGTGTACACCTGCACGCTTTGGCCCGACTTTTTCCTGAAGTATTGCCACCGGATCCACTGGTCCTCCACGTACCGAATGCAATAAAATTGTGACTCAGTGAGGGTTTTGAAATACTCCCACTTAGTCACTGGAGGTTATCCCTCCAACCTCAAGGTTTTCGCGTGTATCTCCCACCAAGTCAGTTCATGGCCCTCCAATTTCAGTTGCGCAAATGAGATTTTTTTCCCTTCCTCAATATGATGGATATTGAAATAAACTTCCAGTTGATGCAACCATTAATTTAGCTTCAGAGCATTGATCTCTCTATGGTACAACTTGATATCAAATTTTTCTTCCACTTTAAACAGGGACTGTGATTGATTCATGACACTCGAACTGGGTTGATCTTTTTTGGGCTCTTTCTTTGGTTGGTTCTCCGTTTCTCCCTGATCTTTCATTCCCCATTATGATTTTCCCTATGCATTCAAACCCCCATCTTCTCCAAATATTCCCAACTTATTACTTAGGTCCACCATTAGGAGGTTTACGTTGTGGTTTATATCCGCGACTTATTGTTCGAGCGGCGAAAACCTTACCTTTGCAGGATCACGAGGTTTGTTTACAAATTCGTCGACCATGATTAGGGTTTTACAATTTTCAGCCCCTTCGATTTAGATCCCTGCAGTCTCCACAATAATACCCAAAGAAACCTACTCTTATACCAAATTATCCTTAAATTTATGTGGATATTCCACTAAACAATTTGTCACAACATATCTGATAATATTATATTAAAATTTTGAGATTCTACACTATTACAATTTTATTAGACTTTAAGATCTATAGATTTAACTGTAACTAGTGCATGCATGTGAATATAAATTATGTAGAAAAGTAGAGAACAAAAAAATAATCTCACACACACATAACATGCAAGATATTCTCTCTGGGAAACCCTTTCGGGAGATAACCCAGCTGGAAGGTGAGGTTGCTTCGCTCTCTTTCTCTGTCTGGAAATATGGTTGCAGGTACAAAGAAGTAATGCCTGCGGCCTGTGGATTTCTCTAGTGCACAAATCCTCTATGTTCTCTCTACCTCATATCTCTCATGAATCTCTTTGCTCCACTATGGAAATAAATGCTCTCGAAAAAAATGGAATGTCTCTTCTTCCTAATGGCCCGGTAATAACATAGCCAGATAGCATACTAGTTGTCAATTTTGACCACATCAACTCTTAACTAGAGTTAAAAAATAAAATTTTCTAGAGTATTTTACGTCAAAAACATGCAGCTAGCCCATTTCCATGAATAATGGGGGTTGACGTGACATCCTCCTGAACTATAGGTGTGAAAATAAGAAGGTCAACTTCTAAGTAGCATAATTTCTTCATACAGACTCCGATTGATGTGATTCTTGCACCGTCGGAAAGGTCTCTATGTGTAGAATAGAATTAAAAGGTATTTCATGGTGCAAAAAACGTTTACCCCAAAAAACTTTGTTTGATGCCTTAAAATGCTCCCGAAATGTTTCAGACCCCCTTTTTCCAAACTGGGTCCCGCTAGTAAAAATGGTCCCATGAGTTGATTTTTCCATTTTGTTTCCACTCCAAATGCATCAATATGAATGGTAAATAATACAGTGATCCAATCTGGATCACACCTCACCATTTTGGGAGGCTTTTGGTCCCCAAAAAATTTTACTAAATGAGATGAGGAAATTTTTATTGCACCTTCTCTTTGGTGTACCATACAAATTTGCCTAGAATTTGTCCCTTCAACCCAATCTTCCAAAGGTCATGCTACCCCTATCTTGTAGTTCTAGACCTCTTCTACAAAAAAATTATCTTCTATCAACTCTACCTGAGCGTCTAGTGCCAAATCCTCCACAGAAAATAGGACTTGTTCCTCTTCCTGATCTAGCATGGAAGGCTCGTAGAGTGTCGAATTCTCGACATTCACAATTGATTAAATGAGAATATACGATGGTAAAATGAGTCGATAGGAATTATCACCCACATTTTAGAGTATCTCAAAGGGACCATATCTTAGAATCTTGAATTTCTAACCATGTCCCTGCAGCCTCTCCTTGTTCAATTGTAACCATACTATGTCTCCCACCTTGAATGACTTCCTTGTTCTGTGTTGATAATGAATGGCCTTATATTTTTCCTGTGACTTCTGCAATGTTTCTTGTACCTTTAGATGGATATGCCTGATCTTCTCTATAAAAATTTTAGGCCTCAAAGCATCTCTTATAAGATATTTCCTCACTCCTCCTTGCTACCCATATGTAATATCCAAAGGTGAAGGTGGAAAATATCCAAAACAAGTCTCAAATGGGGACTTTAATGTAGAAGTGTGTACTTATCTATTATAAGAATGTTGAATATATACTAGATTTTCATCTTAGGTTTTTGGATGCTTCTGGTTGTATCCCCTAAAAATTTGCACCAAAGTCATGTTGACTACTTTTGTCTGCCCATCTGTCTATGAATGAAACGTTGTAGATATCTTCAACTTTGTGTCCATGTTCTCCCATAATCTAGTCCAAAATACACTGAGAAATCTTGTACCCTTTCTAAAATTATGCTCCTTGGTATCCCAAAGTGCACCTAGACTTGTCCAAAGAACAAGTTCAATGTTGCTTGCCTAGTGATGGTATTTTTGCAGGACATCAGAATAGACATCTTCTTGAACATGTCAACTACCATGAACATGTATTCATGTCCCTTCATGGTTGTCGGTAAACCTCCCACAAAGTCTATGGAATGCTTTCCCAAGGACAAGTAGGAATACGTAAGGGATGATAAAGATCATGTTTCCTGTTGCTAGGTTTAGTGGTACAATAAAGCATGCATCCTCTTACGAACCTAACTACCTGCTCTTGCATCTTGGGCCAATACACATACCTCTGCAAGTTAGCAGTGATCTTCCCTACACCAAATTTCCCTGCAACCTTGAAGGTGTGAGCCTCTCTAATCAGTTGCAATCGCTCACCTTTAGGAACACATAGCTTATCCAACCATGTAGAGTAACCCATATTGGAGATGGTAGTCAATGGTGTTGTTGCCAACATGCACATGAATCTGACTCTGCAACTGCAAATAAACCTCCTTGAAGTCCTCATCCTTTGAATATGCCTCTCTGTACGCATCATGGGGGAATGGTTCCATGTGCATAAAAGTCCCCAATGTTGTAATCTTTGATGTGTGTGGCCTTGAATGCATGTCAGCCAACTTTTTTATGTATCCATTCTTATACTTGATCACCAAATGAAATTGCTGTAAGAACCCCATCCACTTGTAACACCTAGTATGTTGTATCTTACTCTGGGTCTACAAGTACTATAACAGTTGGTGATCTATGTGTATTACTATCTCCTTTCCCATCAGATAGTGCTTCTACATCTTCACTACTTGCACCATGGCATAGAGCTCCTTATCGTAGGTAGGGTAGTTAAGAACTTCCCCACGAAAGACTTCAGAATGGTAACATATAGGCCTTCCTCCCTACATAAAGACAACTCCCATAGCATACCCACTCACATTTGTCTCCACTTCGAAAGGTCACTGCAAATTTTGTAATGCTAGAACTGGTGCTTGAATGATCTTCTTCTTTAACTCCTCTAAAGCCCTCTGTTGACCTTTTCCCCACTGGAAACTCTTGTCACTCGTTGTTATGGCATGGAGCGGTGTTTCTACCACTGAAAATTATACTATGAATTTCCTCAGGTATTGTGCTGCCTAAATGAAACTCCTAACCTCATAAACATTAGTAGGCATCGTCCATTTCATGATGGCCTCCATATTGGAAGGATCTATCTTCAGCTCCCCTCCATTGATAACATACCCCATAGACACCAAAGATTATTGCGCAAACTCACACTTCTTGAGATTTGCTATCAAAAGGTGCTTCTTTAATGTTTCCAGCACCTGCATCAAATGTGACATATGCTCCTCCCATGTAGCACTATATACGAGTATATCATCCAAATAGACAATAACAAATCAATCTATAAAAGGGCATAATATATCATTCATTAACCTCATAAATGTAGTTAGTGCATTGCATAGGCCAAATGGCATGACTAACCACTCATACAAACCTTGCATGGTTTTGAAGGCGGTCCTCCATGTATCATCTTATTTGAATTGAACCTAGTGATATCCAGACTTCAATTCCAACTTGGTGAAGTACTTTTCTTGCTGCAACTGATCTAGCAGATCATCTATCCTGGGTAGGGGGTATCTGTTCTTGAGCATGATTTTACTCAACGCCCTATAATCTATACTCATCCACCAAGTCCCATCATTATTTTGCATAATGGTGATGGGTGACCCACATGGTGATGTGCTTGATCGAATGACACCCCGTTACAACAACTACTGCAACTGTTTCTTCACCTCACTTGATTCTATAAAAAACTGCTTGCACAACCCAAAATTTGGCAATGGGGACTCTGGCAGTTGTTGGATCTCATGCTCCACTTATATCTTAGGTGGAAACCCTTTAGGATCTCGGAACACATCCTTTTATTCCTGTAACAACTCCTCCATTTGTTTCTTTTCTTTCTTAGTACACCCCTCCATGGATGCCTTACCTCTTATTGACTCCTCTTCAAAATGAATTTCTCTGAAAAACAATAAAACATATTTCTTGCTAGAACTGATCAATTTATTGGATTAATTAGCACTTACCAATGAAATTTGCAACTTGCCTTTGTATGTGTTGATGATGAACGATTTTCCATCCTTGATGAGTTGTTACTAATTGGCTCTCCTCATGAATATTTCATCTCACATGTACATGTATGGACTCCCAAATATGACTCCACATACATCAAGGGGAACCACATCTTGATCTACTTCATCAATAAAATCAACATTGACAGCAAATATAATTCTACACTATTTTGTTACCTTAAGCTCTGTATCCTTATTTGCCCATCCCAATGAATATGGGTTTGGACGATCATTAACTTCCAACCACAACTTCTTGAACAACTCTGTTGCAATGAGATTCGCCTACGATCCGAGTCAAACAAAGCATCAATATTTTTCTTCTTGAACTGTATATTTATATGGAAGAGTTTAGTCATTTCTTTCTCATCCTCTTGTTGAAGGCTACTCAAATTCACCTCCTTTTGTACTGATGTATAGACGATCTTCTCAACCAAATATGATTTGATTTCAATTTGGTTGCTCAAATTAGTGGCCATGAGATTCTTCTTCTTGTTATATTCCTTCTTGTTCTTCAGGTTTAGCTCTAGATGCAAATTCCAGCATTCTCCTATATATAGTCATCAATGTTGCAATGGTTGTAGTGGTTGCTAGGATATTTGCACTGGTGTGTCGTTTTTGTCATCTTCTTATCTTTTCCCTAATTTTGTTTCTTCTTCCCCTCCTTAGAAACATCTTTTTGCTCCTTTTGCTTCGATCCACTTGATTGCGCTTTTTCAGGCCTATGTTCTCTAGGTATTTTTCCTATACACAAGCCTCGTCCACTGATTTGGGATTGAAAAATATCGCTTGCTCAAAAAGTTGGTAGTGCAGACCCCCAAATACTTGAGGAGTACATCTAGGTTATTTGGAGAGATACCCAACATTATAGCAATATTATTGAATTATGTGGTGTACTACTGCACGCTTTGGTCCGAATTTTGCCTAAAGCAATGCCACCAGATCCACTAGTCCTCCACATACCCAATGGGATAAAAGGATGACTTAACCATGGTTTTGAAATCCTCCCACATAGTTACTGGAGGTTCTCCCTCCAACCTCAGGGATTCTGTGTGGATATCCCACCAAGTCAGTGCATGGCCCTCTAATTTCAATTGCGCAAATGAGATCTTTTTCCCTTCCTGGATCTGATGAACACTGAAATAAACTTCTACTTCTTACAACCAGTGGTTCAGCTTCCGCCAAAGCTTCAATCTCATCATTGTATGACTTGATATCAACTTTTGCGTCCAATTTAAACATGTACTGCAATTGATTCACGACACTCGAACTGGGTTGATCTTTTTGGGGCTCTTTATTTAGTTGGTTCTCCATTTCTCCCCGATCTTTTGTTTCATGTTATGTTTTTTCCTCTGCATTCAAACCCCCATTTTCTCCAAATATCTCGAGATTGTTTCTCAGGGCCGCCATGAGGATGTTTACATTGCAGTTTATATCCGCGACTTGTTGTTCAAGCCATGGAAACCTCACCTTTGTAGGATCACGAGGTTCGTTTACAGATTTGTCGACCATGATTAGGGTCTTATGATTTTCAACCTCACCATTATAGGTCCCTGCAATATCCATAATAATACCCAAAGAAACCTACTTTGATACCAAATGATACGTAAACTATCATGGATATTCCACTGGACAATTAATCACAACATATCTGATAATATTATATTAAAAATATGAGATTCCACACTATTACAGTTTTTTTAGACTTTAAGATTTGTAGATTTAATAATAATTAGTCCATGCATGAGAATATAAATTATGTTGAAAAGTATAGAACAATAAAATAAGCTCACACACACATAAGACACAAGATATTCTCTTCGGAAAAACATTTCGAGAGAAAACCCAACTAGAAGATGACGTCGCTTCACTCTCTTTCTCTATCTGGAAATATGGCTATAGGTACGAAGAAGTAATGCCTGTGGCTCGTGGGCTACTACAGTGCACAGATCCTCTCTGTGTGCTCTACCTCCTATCTCTCTTGGCTATCTTTGCTTAGTTATGGAACCAAATTCTCTCGAAAGAATGGAATGCCTATTCCTCCTTTTGGCTCAATTATAACATAGCCCGATATACTACTAGTGGTTAATTTTGACCACATCAACTCTTAACTAGAGTTAAAAAATAGACTCTTCTAGAGTATTTTACATCAAAAACACATGGCTATCCCCTTTTCCATGAATAATGGGGGTTGACGCAACATCCTCCCGAACTGTAGGTGTGAAAACAGGAAGGTCAACTTCTGAGTAGCATAACTTTTTCATACAATCTTTGAGTGACATGATTATTGCGTCGTTGGAAGGTATTTGTGTGTAGAATAGCATGAAAAGGTGCAAAATTAAGAAAGAAAAAAATTACCCCAAAGAAAATGTCATTTCATGCCTCAAAACACTCATGGAATGTTTCAGACCTTGTTTTTCCAAACTCGGTCATGCCAGTAAAAACAGTCCCATGAGTTTATTTCTCCATTTTTTTTCTACTCCAAATGCTTCGAGATGAATGAAAAATAATATAATGATCCAATATGTATCACCACACATGGGATAATTAATATATAACGAGGGTGTACTGACACACGTAATGTAGGGCACCCAATTCTTGCTGAGTGAAAATATTTAATTTGATGAAATTTTGGTGAGGGTAGCCTAACACCCAAAGAATTGCCTAAAATATTGTTTTTTTCCATTAATATTAGTTGATGAGATGATTGATATTTGCAGAAGTCATAACAAGGTTTCACCTTCACACCTAGTTGAAACTTTTTAGACTTCGTTTTCTACTATATTACTTGAACCGACAAGAAATTATGGGGAATTCACCGTAAGCAATGGAATAGAAATCGTTGACCTCTTTTTTTTTGTCAATCTAGAGAAAAAAAGAAAACAATACAAACTTTCTGTAAAATAAAAATTGCCTCATTAATTACCTCCTCACTTCTAAATATAATGAAATGAAGAATAAAGCCTCAAAAATCTAGTATGGGAATCCCTTTCACTATTTCTTGTCAGTTAATAATGTATCATACAAGTGTAGGGCATTGAAGGTTAATATTTATAATGGGGGTTCCCATTGAATTCAGTTTTTTTCTCGTGAAATGCTAAATTCATACCAAAGCTTTAACTTACACTCCAAAAGTAAGTCTTAAGTAATTTGGTTAAATGCCTCTCTATAAGATATTTCATATTACATTGGGACTATACAGAGTATTCCTCTGGTACCTTGAACAAATTTCAAATTAAAGAAAATTTATTTTCTTTGAAGAGTCGATTGTGCTAAAATGCAATGGAAATAATAAGAATTGATAAATTACACTAGCCACAAAAGTTTGATTTCAAAGCCTTAAACATCACTTCTCTTTATATTACAACATCTATGATAAACAAGGGATTCACAATAAAAGAAAACCTATCAAAAAAAAGATTATTTACTTAATTAATTGATAGTAGCACACTTGTATGCATACAATGAATAAACTGTGAGCATAAGATAAATTTGATCCTCCTTTTCATCCACAATGCACAGTGAAAAATCCATTCCCAAATGTGCATTGTTTTCACATTATGAGCTTCTACACTCCCTATGTTCTTATCTCCTCAATCTTGTATTATGATCAGTAAATCTTAGTAAAAAATCACTCCCAATGGACAACAATAATAGATTCTAAGCTCCTAATCCTTTACACTTCATATCTCCTCCACCTCACCCTATGGCCAATATTACTATTGTTGCCCATTTCCCCATCACTATTATCGTCAATCTCTATAGTATGTTTGTCGATGAATGTCTTGAAGAAGAAAAAAAAAGGGCTTTTAGAAATGGACACATCTAATTTATGCCATCTTCCAGGAGGCATAATAGCCGATATGACCACTACAATTACTTTTACGATGATCAGGTAGATAGTCTTTTAAGGAAGAAGTTGTGAAATTACAACATCAAAACCATGTCCTTTTTTTTGGGAGTGTAGACATTGAACCCACAAATGACCATTTTGTGTACGTTACAAATAAAAAATGAAAAATGGCTCACAATACATGACACTAAAATGCAAGTATTAGAGTTAAACATGAAGTTTACTATCACATCAACTTAGGATTGGAAAACTTTTTGGTGAAAATAATGTATTGAGAATGCCTTAATTGATAACCCAGTTAAATACTTAATTTCTTCACCGAAGCGATGGCCAAGACTAACCCTAAGTTATTTTCCGCTTACGCCTCTCTCACTACCACCACTAAGGCCTCTCTTGGCCCTGCAGATCATGGTAGATTGAGGACGAGTGTGTTCCAGTTCTCCCTCAAGCCATGCGTCGAGGGCAGCTTCGCAGAGGTTAACTGGAAAGGAGACCTCAATGCATGCCCTTCCCCCTCAGAAATAGTCCAGGCTGCAGCGATCACTCCTGCGCAGCTTTATGAAAAATGTGAGGATGCAGCAGTGATGGGCCAAATCCTTTCCCTCAACATTGCAGAAAAAGGCTCCCCAATCTCTGTCCACAATCGCTCGATAGGCAGCGTCGATGAAACCCTTGAACACGCTCTGTACAAAGGCAACATCCCACTGAGGGGTTCCGCAATCCCATTTCCTTCGAGCTATCGATCTAGACGATGTGGGCAGTGGTCTTCCTCATCAAGGTCAGGGCCCTGGTCAACCACACCTTCTCGATGCTCTCAGAGTACATGAAGCACGACTTCAGCATAGTGGATGGGGGCAACAAATGGCACGTGAATGCTCGCAATGGCCCATCACGTATGCCCAGAGGCATCCTCGAGGCCTACGATCCAAAAAGCTTCGCAGTCATTGCCGTCACTGAGATTGTTGCTACAGTGGATGTTATAGAGCTTAAAACAGATGTAGTCCCCCTCGGCCTCAAAAAGGAGGATCAAATCAGGCTATAGTATCTCAGTCTCGTGAATCTACAAGCTAGGAGCTCTTTATTTCCTCCACTGGATGGATAGATCTGGTTCCTAAGTGAGGTTGTTATGTGATGGTTGTTGCTGGCTCAGATCTGATCCTGTGTGCATCTTCCCATAGCATGCCCACCTCAGGTCTGCTTGGCTGCGCGATGGCAGATGAAGGCACATACCTACATTAGCGTGCACCCCCAGGATGCAATATCTTCGCAGATTTGCGTTACTGCGGTGAGCCACGTGAGCCTAGGCACATCCCTATCCATGCACAAGTCCTCTTGCACCAGTAATGGCGCATCCTTTGAAAAGGAATTTTCAGCCCCCTCCTTCCAGATCCAAATCTCACTTCTTAATGGAAAAATCTGGCTCTGTTGGGTTCGATCTACGGATCTAGTGCAGAGTTTAGCGCAGGCACTCGAACTCAAGTTGAAGATCCCATTTAGACTGCAGCAATTCCACTACAAAGGTAAACAGCTGGAAAACTCCCTTCCCCTCTCTTTCTATAACATTAGAAAAAACGCCACTCTGGTTTTTTCCCTTCGTCTGCAAGGAGGGGCTACCGGGAAGACATCCTCTGCTCAATATTTCTCGTATAAGGATTTTGTCCACACACAACAACCCAAGAAAGTTGTGAATCCCCCCGAGGCTCTCAAGCCTTTTTTAGTGGATAAAATGGAGGACATACCAACGGTGGAAATCTCCCACCCAACACTGGATGACCAGTTTCAAGCATATGCAGAAAAGGCCATTATCTGTTGATTCAACATATTATGGCCAAGATCAGCAGATCTCTATCAATGGGTCCATTCAACTTGGACCAATAATAGCAGTATTTTCTTCTACTCAAAGGGTTTCCTCATAGTTATGTTCGCTTTCTATGAGGACTATCAAAAATCCTTAACAGGAGGACCTTGGTTTTGGGGAAAAGCTGGGCTATTCCTCACACCATGGTTTCCAGACTTCGACCCCTCCTCAGCCGTTATCACCAAGCTCCCCATTTGGGTCATACTTCCAAACTTACCAACCTCTCTATGGCACTTTTCGGTCTTTCAATGAATCAGTAACACCCTGGGCCGCTTTCTAGCAATGGATACCTCTAGGGGGGAATCAGTCATATACACCTATGGAAGAATATGCACTGAAATACACATCGGCAAGGGCCTTCAAGATCAAATAATTCTCAAAATAGGAGACTACCATTGAACACATACCTTAGAATATGAGAACACAGCTTTCTGTTGTCATCATTATCGCCAAACAGGACACCTCCAGAATGCTTGCCCCTGGTTCCTTGCCCAAACTAAAGGGAGTAACTGCAAATCAAACTCCAAAAGTTGGAAACCTTATGTACTGCCTCCCATGGATGACATCGATTCCCTCAGCTTGGATGAGGAAGAGATCGAAGCAGATGTGGAGGTTGCAAATCAAGATAAGGACATGACACCGGCAGACCCCGAAGTGCCCAATGGGCCCTCGAGTGCTCAGAAACGGTCCCATGAAACCTCCACCTCAGATTCAGACAAGGAGCCCACTCCTTCAGACATCAACATGCCCCAAATGATACTAGCCCAACTGCCCTAGGAAGCCTAGGTCAAAGTCTAAAAAAAAAAAGGGAAAGAAAAGTCGTATTGAGGATGTTACCCACTCTAGGTAGAATCCAGGGATTATCTTCTAGCTCCATTGCTTATCTTCTTCAATCTCTTGCTTTTCTCTTGGCTACTGTTTGGGACCGAGGTTGATTGTTCTTCATTTCCGGTTCCTTACTTTCTAGCCCTCTTGGTTGTAACACATCTTGTACCATATACTTTCTAATAGAAATAGTCTAATTTACCAAAAAAAAATACATAATTTTTTCAATTTAAAGAAAGAAACAGAGACTTACCTATAAGATAATTCAAATGTGTGATGATATTTGGCTTCAGAGTATTGATTTCCTTTTCCACGAGAACTTTTCCTACCTGTGTTCAATATACTCCGCCTATTCAAATTTTCCATTCATTTAATTTCTTCCAACAGGAAAACTGTGTTGGATATTTTTAGTTCCACGGTTTGAATCTTGAAGAGATGCACTCAAATAAGTAAGCTAGTTTTTTTGCTAAGTTTGAATGGATATCTGATGATAAAATAGGAATAAAAATAAAGCAGTTTTAAAAAGTAAGTGTGGAATAAAAATACCCTAGAAACAATTTGGATGGACCATGTGGCTCATCACATGAGAGGCGATTGCCCCATGGCTCGTTCTTTACAACATAACTGGAATTATATTTCACAACACAGTTGCAAGTCCTGAACCACACCACCCAATGACCTATCCTAAGCTTATTTATCGATTTATAATGCTTATCTGGTTTCATGGGGGCAAACAACTGTCTCGCAGGTACTATTTATGTCCAATTCGACTGATCGATGACAATTTGTCAGAACAAAAGGGAAACTTGTTTGCAATAGCTAATTTCCCGCATCGGGGAAGGAAGGTTCATTATTGTTGGAGCTGCAAAGCTCTTTTCGTAGGGGCTCAAGTCATCACCTTCATCGATCCACTGTAACCGTGCTCAGACTCTTTCTCCCTTGGAAATATAATCCTCTGAACTATAGTCTCCCATTTCATTGCATCCGAACTATAGTCTCCCATTTCGCTACATCCGAACTATAGTCTCCCATTTCGACACTAAGGATCATATGCAAAGGAAATGTGTAAGGAATTATGTTTCTCTATGTCATTATGTATTATTCGACACCTCATAGTATTTTTTTTCTACTTGTTCTCAGACAATTCTTCACAAAAATGAGGAATTTTACTTTTTTTCCAACTAGTTAGATTGCTCGAGACAATCGATCTCTTACTTCTCTCAAGGAATCCCCTTTTGCAAGAACCAGGGGGGATAGTTAAGTATAGGATGTAAAAAAGTGAATAGTAATAATGGAAGGGGAAAAGTATATTTATCTGAATCGGAAGTCAAAGATATTAAAAGGAATGTGGTGTGTAAATCTGGGTTGACAACAAGTCTTTGGACATCAGATGTCAAGAAAGGAGCATCTTTCCTATGTAAATATTTCTACCAAGGATTACAGGACATCTACTGAAACAAGCTTCACGAATGTTGTCCATAATTCAACTCATATATGATGAGAGGAGTTTTCAGATGATTTTCAACGCAAATCATCAAATTTGTTAATTTCGTCACTTCATAAGGGTCTAGCCAAAATTGGATTTTACTTTGCACCTTGCACTGGTATGAATTTCATTGATGTTTTATACTTGGGAAGGGAATAGAACCATAAGCAACATTTTCCTTTGTTCATATGCTTTGATAATATGTCTAATATTAAGCCTAAGTGTGAGTGGTTGAGTCTATAGTCTCCCATTTCGCTGCATTTGAACTATAGTCTCCCATTTCGACATTAAGGATCATATGCAAAGTATAGGTGTAAGGAAGTATGTTTCTCTATGTCATTTGTGTTATTTGACAACTCACCAATTTGTTTTCTACATGTTCACAGAAAATTCTACCTACATATGAGAAATGTAAGGCGGTAATGCCGAAAAGGGCTTCCCTGGCATTAGACCTGGCCATTTTGGTTAATCATAGATACATTTGATATCATTTTTCTACATCTGTTAGGGTGTACGGTAGATTTTTAATATGGAATTCATGATATCATAACAACACAATGCTTTACAGATGAAACAGAGGCACCTCAGGAAACAATTTATATTTGTACCTTAATAAGATTGATATTTGTAGTGGAGTTATGGGCTTAGTAGTCAGCAACAGTAGTAGCAGCCAATAATTATAAGCAGCAACAACAAGTGATAGCAAAAGGGCAGGAACGATGCGATAACAAGAGGGAAGCAACAACAATGTCGATATCAATATGTGAAGAGTTTGTGGATCAAAATTGAAATCCTAAATAGGAAGATATTTCCACCAATTCACAGAAGTAGCCATAAATGATTAGTAATAGTTGAGGATCCAATTGCGATCCTATTTCACATGAGACGCTCAGAGTGTACTGTGCGATATGTTTCTCAATATTGATTAACAAATTACAGAGAATGAGATTTTAATGAGAGTAATTGCAGAGAAGGAGATTTTACACCCTGCGCATGTAGATCTAAGCCAGAATAAAGAAGGGAAAATGTGATAAGAAATGATCAAATCAAGATGACGTGGACAAGGAAGGGCATATCTCATAGGATAACATCATCGGAAAATCAAGATGACGTGGACAAAGACAACTGTATAGGACGATTAATCTCTACAATGTTACTATGAAGAACCCCACATTAAAAATTCCTATGGACGTAATTGTATTTGCCTAAACCCATATCAACCTATTATATCAGCCTAATTTAGACACCCATAGTTTCAACCATACTAAATTTTGTAATTCATAAAAATAAACATCATGATGATAACCATCTAACAATCATAAACATCATCTAAGATACACATTCAAATTCACTACCATCATCTAATTATATGCACCTATAGCATATATAAACTTCATTAGCTAGCACAAAAATCTAATAATCTAACATGGCATCATCATTGTGATCATATCTAACAAAACACAAACATTGTAATCTAACGTCATCATCACACACGTCCTCAAATTAGTATACATCTCATGTCAAATAACTACTCTCACATACACATCTATCTGCAAGAACATTGAATGAACATATCTAATTAAGTACTTAAACATGAACAAAAAATATCCAATATATATATATATATATATATAAGTCAAATAACTACATCAAGTCAAAAAAGTGCAATCAAATATCTGATAAAAAAAATGTAGTGATAGGTTGGTCTGCAGTAGAAGACATGTAGGTTTTAAACCTGTACAGAAATTATCTACAAACAAATCTTAAAACAAAAAATGAACAATAGTGAGAGCATAAAACATAAAACAGATAAACATAGATATTTTCTCCTGGATCCCAAATCAGGATGACCAGCTTGATTTTTAATTATATTCATTTTAGTGTTACAACACATATATACATGCCAAAGCATACAGAAACCCCAATCCATTAACCCTGGATTAGAACATAAATGTAGTTCCCTTGACCGAATCTACAAAATACCAGGGGACGAAAACCATCGTACCCCAAAACCATGTGCAAACCCATGCACAAAACCATGGGCGGGTCCACCCACCGAAAAATAAGGCTAATTTTTTTTTTCCTAGGGCACTGCCCTGAACCCCGACAGGGGGGGCTACGACCCCCCCCCCTCTGACCCCCCTACTGCGCCCGGCGCAACGTACAAGAATGCCTACCACCCCCCTGCCCCCCCCCCCACATACCCAACATTTTCCCACTTGTTGTTTTCTTTCCACAGGGGGTCACAGGAGAGCTTAATTATTAGCCCAGTTCTGCAACACCCATTGTTTCCCTACACCAAGAGAACTTCTGAGTGCTCATAGACTTCGTCAATGCATCTGCAAACATTCTTCAAGGTGTCCACCTTTACCAGCAACACCCTTTTAGCCTCAACCATATCTCTCACAAAGTGATATTGAACATTAATGTGCTTTGTCTTTGAATGATAAGCAAGGTCCTTAGCGAAGAAAATTGCACTTTGGCTATCATAGTCTATCCTTATAGCTTGCTACACCAACCCCATACTTGAACACAATATCTGTAAACAAACTGCCTCCTTGCTTGCATGAGTGGCTGCTATGTATTCTGCCTCTGTAGTTGAAAGAGCCACTACAGACTGTCCTTTACTCATCCAACTGACTGCACCTCCAAATAGGCCAAACACATACCCACTTGTAGATATTATTTGGTCCAGATCTCCAGCCCAGTCTGCATCAACAAAACCATGAATTTCCAACACTCTTTCCAATCCTGGTCTTCCCTAGTAGCACAAGCCATAATCACTAGTGCCACGCAAATATCTGAAAACCCGCTTCCTTTGTTGTCCCGTGTGCTCCTTCACGGGTTTGACATAAAGCTTCTTATCAATACTCCCACTACATGTGCAATGTCTAGTCTAGTACGGAACCATTGCATACATCGAGCTTCCAACATATGTAACACGGGACATATCCTCTTCTTCTTGTGTATTGGGACAGCATTCCTTGAGATAGCTTTTACACCTACAAAAATCGGAACATTCACCGGTTTACTCCTGCATATTGAACCTGCGCAATATAGTCTCGTCTCAACATACTTCCTGCGGTCTGTGTTGGGGACCTCTTTGCCCGATCTCTCTTAATTTCCATGCCCCAAAATATAGTTTGCAGCACCAAGATTCTTCATGTTGAATTTGGAGAACAGTTGGGTCTTCAAATCTTGGATAATTTCTTTGTCATTTCCAATCAACAACATATCATCCAAATACAAGACCAAATAAATAACACGGTCACCAATTAATTTAAAATAAACACAGTGATCCTCCTTGCTTCTATTGAAGCCAAGTCCCCGTATATAGGTATCAAATTTATGATACCACATCCTTGGTGACTTTTTTAACCCATACAGAGACTTCTTTACCCTACATGCAGTTCTTTCTTCCTTTCACTATAAAGCCTTCGAGTTGTTTCATGTAGATCTCCTCTTCCAGATCCCGGTGAAGAAATTTTATCTTCACATCCATCTGTTCTACCTCAAAATCAAATGCTGCAGTAACATAAACAATCTAATAGAAGTAAATTTGGCAACAGGAGAAAAAATATCACCAAAATCAATTCCTGACACCTCGAAATAACCTTTTCTACAAACCGAGATTTGTATTTTTCCACCTTGCCTTCTACATTCATCTTCTTCTTAAACACCCATTTTCTCTCGATGGGCTTCCTTCCAGCTGCCAACTCCACCATATCCCATGCCTCATTTTTATGCAAGGATGCCATTTCTTCAACCATGGCCTCCTTCCCGAGTTTTCCATCCTCTCATTCTACAGCCTCCCTGACGGTTATGGGATCATCATCAGTTATATTTAAGGAAAATTTTGAAAATAAATTAGATGGACTATACCTTTCTGGTTGTCTTCTTTCTCGAGCTAATCTTCTCACAGATAGAGTTTGTGGCTCTTCCTCTTCTAAGTCTTCCTCTATTGTAGAGTTTGATTCATCCTCCCTTAGCTCAAACTCTATCTTCTCGGGTTCCTTTGGTAGGAATTCATGTTTAACAGCATCTTTCACCTCTCTAAACAACATATCTTGGTTGTACACAACCTTCCTTGTTTCTGGGTTCCAAAGCTTGTAACCCTTTAAACCATCCTGATACCCAATAAATATGCACCTTTCGGATTTATTATCCAACTTGGTCCCTTTTCTCCTTTGGAACATGTACATATGCATCACATCTGAATACCCTCAGATGTGAAAGAGAGGGTTTCTTACCATTCCATACCTCATGTGGAGTCTTATCCTCCAACGCTGATGAAGGTGATCTGTTAACTAGGTAACATGTAGTTTCCACTTCCTCTACCCAGAATTGTTGTCCTAACCTAGTACCACTGAGCATGATTCTTGCCTTTTCCATCAACATTCTGTTCATTCTTTCTACAAATCTATTTTTCTGAGGTGTGTATGGAGTAGTCTTCTGCCGTGCTATACCACAATTCTTACAGAACTCTTCAAATTCCTTCTTGCAGAACTCCCCACCATAATTTGTCCTCAACACCTTTATCTTCTTCTCTGTCTGGTTTTCCACCAGAGCCTTAAATTCTTTAAATTTGTCAAAGACTTCAGATTTCTCCCTCAAGAAATATAACCATGTATTCCTTGAGAAGTCATATATGAATGAAACATATTACACAGACTTACCCAATGATGGAACTGACACAAGTCCAAACACATCACTATGCACAAGCTCTAATACCTTGTTTTCCCTCTTAGCACCAGAAGGAAAAATCACCCGATTCTGCTTCCCATGTACACAATGTTCACAAAAATCGAAATCGAGAGATCAACTAGACATACCTTCTACCATACCATTTCCATGTAGTATCTGAAGGCCCTTCTCTCCAATATGTCCAAGCCTTTGATGCCCGCAACAGTACTTTCTCCAAAGACCGCTAGGCACTACCAGCCACCTTCGGGGAACCATAGAAATGTTGCACCCATCGATAAGGTGTTGCCCTGAAGCTTGTACGGAGTTCCAATCCGAACTCCTGCATTAATACCGATTCTCCCCGAACCATCTTACAAGTATCTTTCTCAAACTACTTTGTTTTTACACCTGCATCATCCATCTTGCTTACAGAAATCAAATTTCTAGCCAATGCGGGAATATGCAGAACACCAGGAAGTGTTCTAATCCTTCCACCTTGCAGCTTCAGCTTGACCTTTCCACGTCCGATGATTCTGGCCCTCCTATCATCCCCTAGGAAGACATCACCACCATCATATTTCTCATACTCGCGGAACCACTCCCTATGGGGAGTGAAGTGAAAGGATGCACCTGAGTCAATCAACCATGACTCATGATCTACATGTGTATTTGAAGAAGAAGCCAAATACACATCCCCACCTTCATCTGAGGTGGTTTTTGCCTCTACATAAGGGGCATCATCAGATCCCTTTCCTTTCTCAGGAGCTTTAGATCTGCAGTCCTTTTTGTAGTTTCCTTCCTTTTTGCATTTCCAGCACACCTTTACTAACTTTCCAGGAGATTTAGGTCTCCCTATAGATTTAGATCTCCCACTCGAAACCTTATTCTTGTTTCTGTTTTGGGAACTTCCTCGTACAGATAAGGCATCTCCATTCTGACCCTCCACATTTCTCCGTCTCATTTCCTCCAACAGCAAGGCTGAGACAATGTCATCAAAATTCTAGGTAGTTGTATTGCTACCTATTGCAATAACCAGATTGTCCCACAAGTCTGGTAGAGAACACAACAAACTGATGCACTTATCTTAATCTGAGATTTTAGTATCAACAGATGACAGCTGACTTACCACAGTATTGAAGGCGTTCAGATGCTTTGTCACCGAGTCTCCATCCTTCATCCTCATGTTATACATTTTTTTCCACAGAAACAATTTATTCACCAGAGACTTATATTGGTACAAAGTCCCAGGTTTGACCCACAAATTCTTCATCGTAGCTTCCCCAGATACATTCAACAATATCGAATCTGAGACACACAACCATATTGTGCTCTTCACCTTCTGATCCAACCTCTTCCAGTCTTCATCTGATATTTCCGTTGGTTTAGTACCTGGATATATCGTGATCCATTGGTCTTTATCCACCAGAAGATCCTCCATCTCGAGCTTCCACAACTCAAAACTCTGACCATTAAATTTCTCAATCTCTATCTTTCCACTGCTCGCCATCTTCTTTCACCGCAAGAATCGATCCCGCAGATCTCCCACTGAACAGGGTCTACCACAGGCCCGAGCAAAAAACCCTCAGTAGCAAAGGCATCCCCTTGAAGCCGAAACAACTCTGATACCAAATGTAGGTCTTAACCCTATACAAAAATTATCTACAAACGAATCTTAAAATAGAAAATAAACAATAGTGAGATCATAAAACATAAAATAGATAAACACAGAGATTTTCCCTTGGATCCCAAATCAGGACAACCAGCTTGATTTTTCATTATATTCCTTTTAGTGTTACAACACATATATATACATGCCGAAGCATACATAAACCCCAATCCATTAAACCTGGATTAGAACATAAACGTAGTTGCCTTGACCAGATCTACAAAATACCAGGGGCCGAAAACCATCATACCCCAAAACCATGTGCAAACCCATGCACAAAACCATGGGCGGGTCCACCCACCGAAAAAGAAGGCCCAAAAATTTTTTCCCAGGGCACTGCGCCCGACGCAACGTACATGAGGGGCTATCACCCCCCCTATGACCCCCCCGCGCGTGACTAGTTGTGGAAAGAATATAACACATACCCAACAAGACAATGGATGGTCAACTGTGTTTGCACCCTCAATGCAGTCTAGCGAAATTTGAGGTGGAGGTGGTGGTGGTTGGTCTTCTCTGTCAGGAGAAACATGAGGCACATCCTCTATCTCTAGCATCTCGTCATCAGCTGACTAAGGAGGTTTACTTCCACATGGATCATTGATACCCTTGCAGCCATGATCCGATGGGGTTGTACTACTAGAAGCATCGTGATCACCACCCTCATCATCATAATCATCACCACCACCCTCATCTGATGTATCTGTTACTACATGATGCTGGACTACATCCCTCATCATTGTCAGTACCCTATTAACTTCGATGATATGTCGCATAAGAGACATCATCTCTCACGAAAAATACCTGTATAGACCCACAAAACTAGGATCAATAGTGATAACTCGAACACCCGGCCTACGAGCCCGGACAAAGGAAACAGTGTCACCTTTAGGAACAATGCTCCAGTAAGAATTAAGGGTAAAGGGACAGTCAGTCTAGATCAAAACACAAATGCACAAAATATGTTGTATGTGGAAGGTATCAAAAACAACTTACTCAGTGTGAGCTAGATGTGTGATAATGGCTATGATGTGACTTTTCGATCTAAGGACTGTGAGATCCACAATATGAAGTATGGAAAGCTAGTAGGAAAAGAAATCAGGACTCACAACAATGTATATGTGTTTGATGACTCGAGAGTAAGTTGTTATTTAAGAAAGACAAATGAGGGACGATTATGGCATAGTAGACTTAGCCATATGAACTTTGACAGCTTGATAAGAGTCAACAAACTTGGATTTGTGATAGGTTTATTGAGATTGTCAAGACCTGAGAACATTGTTTGCAAGTCATGTCAATTTGGTAAGCAGTATTGGACACACTTCAAGGCAAAAGAGTTTGTGTCATCCAAACCACTAGATTTGATTCATAAAAACATTTGCGATCCAACCAGAGAAAAAATCCTAAGAGGAGAAGGTATTTTATGTTTGTCATTGATGATTTTTCCAAGGCCACTTGGATCGTGCTCTTAAAAGAAAAATCAGAAGCATTCAAACATTTCAAAAAAATCAAGGCTCAAGTTGAAAATGAGAAATATCCGAAGATCAAATTCTTAAGATTATACAAAGGAGGAGAATACACTTCAAAAGAATTTGAAGAATTTTGTGAATAGCATGACATCAAAAGGCAATATCCAATGGTTGGAACTCCACAACAAAATAGAGTGGTGGAAAGAAAGAACATAAATGTCCAGGAAATATCCAAGACCATGTTGGATGAAGCAGATCTATCTCACATCTTATGGGGAGAAGAAGCACAAGCAGTAGTGCATCTATCTAACATAACTCACCTTAGGCCTAATAGTGATAAAAATCCCTATGAGTTATGGAAGGGGAGACCTTCATTACTTAAACACCTCAAAGTGTTTGGGAGCAAATGTTTTGTCAAAAGGAATGTTAAAAATCCTAGAAAGTTTGACTCCCACGATGATGAGCAAATATTACTCGGGTACTCCATTCGAATCAAAGGATTTAAGTTTTACAACAAGAAGACAAAGAATATCGACGATTGCATTGATGCAATAGTATATGAAATAGTTGCACAACTTAAGTCCTCTAAAAGAAAGATAAACTCAAATTGTGAAGTAAATCTAGATGTGAGGTCATCATATCAAGAAGAAACAGGATCAGATAGTGAAGGCGAGGAGCTAAGCATCACTCCAAGGCCAAAAACACCTTCCAGGTATGGACAAAAATAACATCTTGGGAGTCCTATACTTGGAGATCAAAGCCATGGTGTTCAGACCAGGAGGAAACTTGTCGGCAGTTCAAGCTATGAAATTTGGCTCTGCTATCACAGATTGGACCCAAGAATCTCAGCCAAGTAAGTGAGGACAAGTTGTGGGTGAAATTTTGAATGAAGAACTTTCCCAAATTGAAAAGAATGACACTTGGGAGCTCTTTCCAAGACCTAGAGAGAAAAATGTCATTGGGACTAAATGGGTTTTCAAAAACAAGTTGAATGAGCAGGGTCAAGTACTCAAGAACAAGGCTCGATTGGTCTGCAAATGGTATTCCCAAATAGAAGGGGTAGAATTCGAGGAAACCTTTGCACCCATAGCAATATTAGAATCTATCAAAAATTTTCTTTCCTTTGCCATTCAAAAAAACATCAAAGTGTAGCAGATGGATGTGAAGTCTGCATTTCTGAATAGAGATCTGGAAGAAGTAGTTTACATTAAGCAACCATAATGATTTATGCTCACCACGGATGAAGGGTTTTTCTGCAAACTGAAAAAGAATTTATATGGAATCAAATAGGCTCCCAAAGCTTGGTACAAAATATTGGATAAATACCTTCAGCAACAAGGCTTTAAAAAGGGGATGGTTGACATCAATTTATATACAAAAGTTGAAGGCGATTGTCTACTAATTGTAGTAATATTTTTGGATTATATAATATCTGGTAGCGATATGGAACAATTGGTGCATCAATTTTCAAAATGTATGCAGACATAGTTCAAAATGTCCATGATTAGATAGTTGTCCTTTTCATGGGTTTGAAAATATCTTAGTCTCAAAAAGTAGTATTTATCTCCCAGTATCTTCGAGAATCTATAAATAATTTTCGGTTGGAAGATTGCAAGACAGTAAACACACTGATGGTAATGAGTTTCAAATTGTGGAAAGAAGATGAGACACCTTTGGTAAACCAAACTGAATACAAATCTATGATAGGGATCTTGTTGTATCTTACAGCTTTGGTCCATGTGGCTCCAAAGACACGCACATGATAAAGAGGGCTTATGAAATCTCAAAAATCAAATTGACAGAAACATGACAAACTCAGTTTCAGGTTGAAGATCTCGTCGTCCTTATCACAATGGTGCAAACGGTTCATCAAACCGAGTTCGTATGCAAAAGTTAGAGCTAGTCGAAGTTCTAAGGTTAACTAGATGACTTGGCAGGTTAAAGAGGACGCAATTTCGCATGATTCCGAGCGAATTTGTGGGATCGTTAAAATGTCTCCTTCGGCCTAAAATCAGATAATTTCAAAATGGACAATTTTTTTTTGAAAACAAATTAAATATTAAAAAAAGGTGGCGGGGCCACCAATCCTGCCACTCGACCAAACCATATCATATTTAAATAATAAAAAATACACATTGAAAGGTTCGACGAGCCATGACCCTCGCCGAACCCATGGTGCATACACCATAATTGGGGAGGGTTGGCCACCTTCGGTGGACTCGGCCCTACCCCCGGTACCATAATAAGGGAGGCTAGCGGGTATCGAACCCGCGCTGGCCACGTGGCTCGGCCCGCCACCATGCGGCGCCCCCAAAACATAAACAATGAACCCAACTCACGCAACAGTCTATATTAAGCACCAATGGATAGGACGGGTGGGTAACCCGATGCGGATCCAACCCCCCAAAACCACATGTTCGTTGGTTTTAAAAAACAACAATGCGTCATTTGGGAGGGGGCGGGGTTTGACTGCCTGACTTCCTCTCCACCATTACAGGATCTCAACCAACGTGCCAACCGACAGACCTTGTAAGGTATGCCCTACCAATTACATATAAACTCATCTTTTTCTCAGTGCGCCAGGCCAAACCCAGGCACACAATTCGAGGCAGAATGGTGGCACAAATTTCGAGACACAGAATATTCCTTTGATGCCCAGAGATTCACTGGGGGAGGTAAAATTTTATTTTTATCAAAATATGCTCAAGTTTATAGTCATTTTTCTCATATTTCACAAGGAACGTAATGGAAATATCAGATTCGCCTTTTCAGCAGCAGTTTTGCAGATTCCTTGTGGAGGAATCTTTAGGAATCTTGAGGGAATCTTTTAGATTCCTTGGAGGCCGAAATTCGCCGGCGTCAGAATGAGGTCAACTTTATACTCATTCTTCTCAGAATTTCGTAAGGATCTAAATGGTGAGATCAGATTCCTGTTTTGAGTGGCAGATTTCCAGATTCCCTGTGGAGCAGCATCTTTGAGGAATCTAAGGGGAACCTAAAAGATTCCCTCTGGCCCAAATTTCGACAGTGTCAGAATTCAGAAAATTGACAGTCGATCCTACACCTCTCGGCGACAGGAATCCAGTGGTGTAGTCAAATTTTCCATCTGATCCTTAGATTTTTCAGCCATTTTACAGTATGGGATGACGGTGTCAGATTTCAGCATGTGGACAGTCGATTTATTGCCATTCGATGCCACATTTATGATGGTACATTTAGATCCAGCGATTTAGCAGCATATTCTTCAGCCAGCATTAGAGTTGAGGTATATGAAGTGTTGTTTCCATGTACTTCATTGATTATTGTTGCAGGGTGCTTTATGTCATGCATATTCCTGCTTGATGTATGATGCAAAATCTTTATGTTTATTTGTTGTTGTGGATTCCCGCTTGATGTCAGATGTAGAATATTTATGTGTATTGATGTGGTATCTATTTATCATGGATGGATATTTATATTGTGAGATCCCTTTGTTTCCTTGAAGGCGAGATACCTTTTAGTCACCATGTGTAAAGATGTCATGTTGATAGGAGGTCTGTATGAGTGAGAGTTCCTTGTAATGGAACATCTCGTGGAGAGGCTTTACCACTCATGTTGAGGGCTTTTCCTTGTATGAAAAGTCAATAGCATCCATGTAAACTATAACCATTTACAGCACCAAATGAAGCGACCAACACCATCGAGACACTAAGGCCCAGAGATGTATTCCACACTAGACGAACTTCGTTATTAAACCTCTTACGTTTTTTATCGTATGATTATTGACATGCTTTCCTCTTGATTATGGATGCATGTGTTCATTAATGATTTTGATAAAAAATTAATTCTAACACATCAGCCAAAGTAAAAGGTCTTGGTTAAAATGGTATCAAAATTTTACCCGGATAAAGTGGTACCAGAGCGGTCTTCTTGCTGATGTGAATTGCGAGCATGAACAACCATTGAACGTGCAGCAATGGAGGATGTCAAAGACATGTACGAGACCATGCTCAAGGTGTCCGAGAAAGTAGACATGTTGTATGAAGCTTATGAGAAACATGCAGCAGATAACACTGAGTTGAAGGCACTCCTACACGAAGAGAAGGAGGACAAGCAATGATTACGGCTTCAATTGCAAGCCACGACAGAGGCATTGGAAGAATTAAAGTTCAATGAAGAAAGTCGTCAAGCAAATCATGAGGCATTGAAGACACTCCTACCGGAAGAGAAAGAGGAGAAGCAGCGGTTGCAGCTTCAGCTACAAGCTGCGACAGAGGCCTTGGAGGAAGTGAAGCCCAAGGAAGGCTCAAAGAATCCCTCATCGCGTGTTTCAAAATCGACATTTGAGGTAAACAATTGTGATCATTCTTCAGTTTCATCTTCACATGCTATCATTTCTGTTGGAAATGTGGAGATCCCTATTATAGGAACCGACATGAGACTCCTTACCAAGATGGGGTACAAAGGAGGAGGACTTGGCATTCATGGCCAAGGCATAACTCAGCCATTGGAGGTTGTGCAGAGACCTCGCTACACAGGTTTGGGATACACTGAAGGAAAATGTTCGAAGGTGTCAGAATCCTCCACAAGAATGTGGAAACCGTTGAAGAGAGAGAATGATGAGAAAACTTCACCATCATCTTATGGCAGTGCATCAGAGAGAAAGTTGAGGCAAGTTCTCATCGCCATAAGGACATCAAAGGAAAACATACATTATTGAACTCACCAAGGAAGAGGATTGATGGGAACACTTTACCATCATCCCATGGAAGTGCATGTTGCAGTAGAAGAGTTGATACAAGTTCTCATCACCATGATCGCACTAGAGACCACCAAGAAAGGTATAACAAGTCTCGATATTCTCAAGTTCATTTTGATTATAAGCATGTTTCCAATCATGAACAGAAGTCACGGCATAAGAAAAATTGTCATTTTTTTGGTTTACATAACCATGTTATTGCTGAGTGTTGGAAAAGAATGGCAGCACAAAGGAGGATGAGGTGTGAAAATCCTTCTCCACAGTAGGGAAAGAAACTGGTTAAGCAAGTCTAGAGGAAGAAGACTCTTTGCATTTATTATGACCGAAGTGGCCATCAAAGAGCCACGTGTTGGAGACTCCATCCAGAGCATCGTCTTAAGGACAAAGCGCACATGCAAAAACTAGTCAATGAAAATGTTCAACAAGAAATTCCAACACATTCATTGTGGTTCACTTTGTTGAGTAAGAAATGGTTTTTATAGATGTGGTAGTGTGTCATGGTCATGTCTTGTAAATCATGTGTTGCATTTCTTTTGTAAAAGTGATGATGTGTTTTCCATCACTTGCAATGTGACAATGATGTCTTTGGCCTTGCATTAATAGATGGGGTATTATTGATTCCATTTGATGTAAACTTGACCACTGAGTATATGTTATAAACTCATGGCAAGTATGGAAATGTTTGGGTCATAGTGGTCATAAATGAGGGGGCTAACCAGAAACAGGCTACGAAGAGGCAAAGGGAAACTAAAGTATTTTGATCCCGAAGCGGGACGTACGCATCGAAGAAGAAACATGGGTGACGATTCTAGAAATGAGGAGGAGCTAAATTTTTGCAAAACATTCTACACAATGGTAGATTGAGTCGAGAATTTGTTCTCAAGGCTTGAGAAACTAGAAATTGCAAGGGAAAATGCTCTAGAAGGACAAAGTTCAGCGCATGGAGATGATGGAGGGGATCCACTTCCTTCTCCTTCCGCGAGTGGGGGTTCCTCCTCTTCTTCTTCTCACCATCATCATAGGAATTCAAGAAATGCATCTAAGAAACCTTTCTTTAAATTAGATGTCAAATTTGATCTTCCCATGTATAGTGGTGAAAGTAATGTAGAAAAGGTTAACAACTGGATTAGGCAGATTGAAGTCTACTGCAGGATTTAGTAGATCGAGGAGGACGAGGCAAAGATCCAGCTGGCTTCTCTTCGGTTGAACGACACTGCTCTTATCTAGTGGGAGAGAAAATTGCAAGGCAACAAAAATTTGGGTAACCTTCTCTCCTCATGGTCAATCTTTTATTTATTAAAATTTTTTTTTTCCTGCATTGAGAAACCAATTTTACCCTTTGGGATATAAGCAAAAGGCATTAATGGAATGGCAACACTTAAGGTAAGTCAGAGGTCAAAAATCAGGAAGTTTAAAAATGTCTTATTATTTTTAAAACAAAAAACAAAAAATATATATATAAAAATAGGGGCGAGCCATGACCTCGCCAGACCCACACGCCATACCCCAGCCATCGGAGCCATATTGGGAGGGGCGTGGATTGTCAACCCCGCCGCCCCAACCTTGCGATACCACCATATGGCAAATAAGATCGGGTGGGGCACTCGATGTGGGTTCGACACCCCAACCACCATATTCGTTGGGATTCTAAAAAACAATAAGTGGTATTTTAAAAATAATGCGCACTATTTCGGGAGGGGGTGGGGTTTGACCGCCCGACCTCCTCCCAACCAAACCAGATCTTAACTGATCTGCCAGCGGCTTCCTTTGGGAAGTTCATTGATATTTTTATATATAAACTCAACCTTCACTAATGCGCCCAAGCAGACCAGGAGTAGGCACGGAGATCGAGGCGGGCAACGAAACCCTGAGCCTTTTCAGGGGCAGGTGGAACCATGATTTGAGCTCAACTTTCAGAGGGGCCAAATTTTCCCAGTGTCCAAATTGGACAAATTTTATATGGATTCTACACCTCTCAATGACAGGATTCTTATGGTGCTATCCGTTTCTACAACAAAGGTCTCCATTTTTCGACCACTTTTCGGCTTGGAGGTATAAGGGTGTAATTTTACATTGATGCTTGTACTTTCATTTTATTTTCCACTTAATGAAAGAGGGCCTCCCCACTGATTGAGCAGGGCCCAGAGACGTAGTCCCTCTTGTACAAACTTCGTTTTGCATGATTTTATGTGCTTCTCTCTTCTTATTTCCTACCTTTTAAATTTCATGGTTAAGATGCAATTTTACATGTAATTTTTTATTCCATATCGAAGCTAAAGATCTTGGATCAAGCTTCGAGGCAAGACATCATGCAGACTGTAGGTCTAGTGGCCATATTTCAGGCCTTCCCTTATGAAATTCATGTTTTTGTTGTCAAAATAATCTTCAAATATGTTCAAGGAACAACAAAGTATGGGATGTGTTATGCTAAGAGCAAAGAGTTTAAGTTAAAATCCTACACTGATGTTGACCGGAATGGTAGTCTTGATGATAGGAAGAGCACTTCAAGTGCAACTTTCTTCCAGGGGAAATTCTTGGTGTCATGGGTCAGCAAGAATCAAGCCTCCATTTCTTTATCGACCATTGAAGCGGAATATATTGTTGTTGCCACATGTTGCACACAATTTCTATGGATGAAGCATACTTTCAAAGATATTAAGGTATATTTGACTAATCCCATTCCAATCATGTGTCATAATACAAGTGCCATCAATATCTCTAAAAATACAGTCATGCATTCAAAGACTAAGCATATTCCTATCAAGTTTCATTTTTTAAGGGAACGACTTGCAACCAATGTTGTCAGAATTGAATACGTGGCCACTGAAGATCAACTTGTAGATAGATTTACTAAGCCACTAGGAAGAGAGCCCTTTGAATATCTCAGGGAAAAAATAGGAGTTGTGTCCCCTCCTTTCAAATGACTCCACTCTAGTTTGTATGATGGAAACTACTCAGCATGTAGGATTGGTGGATGAGTAGGATGCAATGGTATAGGAGGAGTATTCAAAAAAAATATTTGCCATTTATGCCAAAGGGGGAGAAAATGACTGGGCATCATTACAAGGGGAGCAATTAAGAATACCATGCTTAGCCTTAGGAGCTAATGGTGTTGTCATCAATGCCAAAGGGGGATATTGTTGGACAGTTGGCATTGTCTCGATGGTTAGTGGTTGTGAGTGCATTGGAATTTATTTCAACCATAGGAAAATGTTGATCAATGATAGTCACAGGCTTATGGTAGAGAATCCTCATAGTAGTAGGCTTATTGAAAAGACATAAAGCATGATTTTAAGTGTTCAGAATCTATCCAATGGTAGCTGCAGGTTTCTAGTAGAGAATCACCAGAGTAGTAGGCTTACTGAAAAGCCATAAAAAGATGACTATGGTGAACTGGGGTCCAGCGCCCTGGCATCATCCTTTAGGTTTGGAGCCATCTTTCATATTGGAAAAAGGGCTCAAATAATTCATCATATTATTTTTAGCAGAGGGTGTTGAGAATAAGCTATCTAACGGTACCTGGAAATCCGAAAATAGCCATTGGGATCAAGAGATCTTGATTGCCAAAGAAAGGGGATTGGAGTCCTTTGAGGAGACCAAATATCATAACATCAGAGTATTAGAGGAGTGGAGTATATTGCAACATCAGATGAGTAGAGTATATCATAGCATTGGAGGTCTGATCATATAAGAACATCAGAGTATCAGAGGAGCATAGTATATTGGAACATCGGAGCAATGAAGATCCAAGCATATCAGAAAATCGAAGTATTAGAGGAGCGGAGAATATCAGAACAGTGGAGGTCAGAGCAGGTGGATATCAAAATATTGGAAGATTGAAGCCATTGAAACCTCGAAACTTCTTAGCATTTGAAGTTTGAGAATTTATGATGTATGGAGTTGTCGATACTGTTAGAAGAGTCGAGGGATGCATAGCAGGGTTAACAAATATTTTCATTGCAAAACTAAGGTTTGATGGGATCCCTTCTCCTTCCAATAGCAGGACATGTGGTAGCAGCCGATTGGTCCTTAAGAGCTGAAGTGGCGAGTGACATCAGCATGAAATGATAGGATTCGTGGACATGTGGCAGCTAGATACGAAATTTTTAGGTGACCAAATGGGGCTAATCAGGGTAACACATGTCATCACTCAGAAGGTGCCACGTGGAAGGTTGATGTAGGCATGATTTCATATCGGAGGTCAGGATATCGGAGCATGAAGATCTCGTAACTCAAATGGAAATGGTGTCCCGATGAAAGGGGCTCCAATATTGTATGGCACATGGTCTTTTGGAGACCAAAGGAATCATGAGCCAAGTGCTCAAGGGCTAAAGGATCATTAGAAAATTTTGATATTGTATCACTCATTTCTTCTGAGTTACGATATATTGAAGCTACGATGGTGTAGTACATAGAATTAAAGGAACGAATGGGTCAACAACTGGAGATTTAATGGAGAGTAGTTGGAGATTAAATGAAAAAACAACATAGTTGGTGTTCAAAGGGAGCATTGATACAAGGAAACAAGGAAAGTGGTTCACATAGAATATCTCATGGGATAAAGAAAGCTTGGTTCCTCATCTTGTGCACGTCTTGCTAAATTAAATAAGAAGCAGTGGTTTCCAGCTAGTGAACTATCAAGCTTTGATGAGCATTAAAGCAACATGGGAAGACATAATAGAGTTCTCACACAGACTGAGAATTAAATCTCAGTATGGAGGTTTACACGAGGAATTGTTGAAGAACTCAGAAGCTTATTCCTATGATTAATACCATGACATAACTCATTAGGAAGACACAACAACAACAAGGGAAGACACGAAAAAGGTACACCTAAGCAGTGTGGGAACCTATGGCAGAGACAACATAGTGCAGTGTGCAATGGAGGATCAAAACCATTGATTTCCATCGAGCAACGTGAGGGCAAGAGAATATTTTTGAATCAACCAAGGACTGTGAGCATTGTTGGAGATGGAAAATATTCTTGCGATGCATGAATAACCCTTTTGTGATGTTTCCCTAACCTCATGAAAACCATAAGAAAACCCTATGCATGAAGATGATACATATTCCCTAGATACATGACAAAACCCTAAGCTCTAGAATATTCTCATGATGCCCTAGTCCTTGTTTCTTATTTAAGAAGCCTTTACCCTAAGCCTATGCATGAATGATACCCTAAATGGATATATGAAACTCTATGCTAAATACATGAAAAATACTAATGTAGCATGATGATAAATGAAGCCCTAGATGCCCATGATCTATCTTGAATGATCTAATGATGCATGATGATGAATGAAGAAGCCTTAATTTGGCATTTCTTGATTGATAAAACCCCTAGGAGCATTATCTTGCAAAACCTAACCCTAACTAATAAAAAAGCCCTAGTGGAACCCTAATTGAATCTAGGCCTAAAAACCTTATCCAAACCATAAGCCTATGAATAAGACCTTCACATCCACATTGATGAAACCCTAGCAAGATTAATCTTAAAACCTATGACCTTGCATAATTCAACAAGGAAACCCTATAATGATTTAATACATATACAAATTAAAATCCTAGCTTTATCTAAATAATAATAATGAAAACCCTAAACTACTTAATATCTACATCATTCTAATCCTCATACAAAACCCAATTAATCATATTAAAGATATTAATGATATAAAGTGTTGATACCACAAGCCTTGATATAAAAATATAAGCCTTGGTATCACGTTGTTGGGCATTAATTTTGGGAAATACTATACAAGTCGACCTCATTACAAGTCAACCCTTTAATCACCTTTCACGTCCCCTTGGATTTATCATGAAATTGTATATATTTGTGAAAATGTATTCGTTGAAAAAAATATGGTTGTAGTTGAGATATAATAATTAACGTAAAGAAAAAAATACAAGATTGATTGTAGATATATGAGAGTATGTCGTACATCTCATGAACAAAAAAAAAGTGCGAATATTTTTCTTTGTGGCCTAGACAACCTAAGCGTAAGGGATTACATTTGGAGATCGAAGGGCTTTGGCGTGTTTGGGTTTTTAACTTACGAATTCTTTTTTTTGGAGATGCGTTTGGGTTTTCATGATAGTGTTTGGGCTTCATTGGTTAAATATTTGTGCAGATCATGAGAATAGATCCTCTTGCTTATTATCTGCATGGATTATTGAACGTATGGATATATGAATTTTCATTTTGTGCATTAGGCTAGACCAACTGAAGTTTGATTTATGTGGTTGTGTGTTGGAATAAGGTGATAAGATATTGAAATAAACAAAGAGAAAGTTATCGTTATAGAAAAGGTGCTTGCGTATATGTAAAAGAACTTGTCACAAATTATTGCAGACCTGTCAAAGATGCCTCTAAAACTCGTCTCCTGATTTTAGAATGAGCTCGGTCTAGAGAACAGACACCTGAAGAAAGTCACCTTGGAACAGTGACCTGTTAAGGACTTAGTGACCAGTTTTGCTGGCTAGGATCTGAAGAACAATCTTAAGGAATTTCAGACAGCTGCCTGTAGATAGAATTTTTGTATTGATTGCCTTTGTGACACTATGAAGCATCTTGTTGAAGGGAATTTGAACATATTGTGAAGACATATTGAGAAATACACCATTGTCTTGAGGAAACCTTGAAATAGTTTATTGAAGACCCCCTTTAACATAATTTGGAAATATTTAGTTTGGACCTTCTTGAATGAAGTTGCCGAAGATATCTTGGAGCCTTTTGGAAGATCTGGTGCAGAACTTAGGCAACTTATTGAATTCACCTTAAGGCATTATTGAAGATATACGAAGACATTTTTAGAAGTTGATCCTGGAGATATTATTGGAGACCATGATGCATTGAAGCCATCATGAGGTGACCTTAGAGAATTTGTTTGGGTAACATGAAGAGTTGTGGAGACACCTTCATGTGAAGATAGAATTTTCATTAATGAGCTAAGTGCCTTGGATATCATTTGAGGGCAGTGCTGAAGGTCAAGATATTGCCAAGGTTGGTTGCAGAAGATATTGGGAGCCATGAAGAATCATTAAACTTATATTGATGAATTGAAGTTGTGGATTGGAGCCCTAGAGGATAGGAGTCCTCAAGAAGACCATGTTGGAGCCTATACTAGAGATAAGGTTGGAGCCCTAGAGGTTGGTGCCTCATAGTGACAATGTTGGAGCCATATAGGTTGGAACCTTGTGAAGTCCAAGTCGCTGCTTGGAAAAATACAGGTTGGAGCCTGGTGGATTGGATATTGGTGTCTTCATATAAGGTTGGAGCCTTACACTATATTGTACTTGATTTATTGTAAAGAAGAGGATTTAATTCCTCGTTGTTCTTGATTAATAAAGGTATTTATTCTTATTATTCATTTTGTGCTACAATTATAAGTGATATAATTGGTAAAAAATAACAATTGAAAAGAAATATTGATTCAACCACCCCCCCCCCCTCCCCCCCCCCTTAGTATTTCCAATAATTGGTATAAGAGCCAATACCTTCACTCATAAGCCTAACAACTTGAAGGTAGATTATTATAACACAAATGAAAAAGCCAAGGAAGAAAGCCTCCAATCCTTCTAAAGATGTCTCTTCTTCAACCATGAAAGCAGAATATAATCAAATTGTGAAAGCTCCATTGTTCAATGGAAACTTTGAAACATGGAAGGAAAGAATGAAGAATTTCTTAATGGCTCAAGGTTTTGAAGTCTAGGAATCAGTGATTATTGAAACCACGAAGGAAGAAGAATCCAAGGAATATAATGCAAGAGCGATGAAGGCAATCTTGACTGGGCTACCAGATCCTATAAAGGCCAAAGTGGATAAATGTTCATCGATAAAAGGTATATGGGACAAACTTCAAGATCTTCACTCAAAAGGAGCATTTGACCATGACCTCTATTCATGAAGATGATGGAAAGCAAGAAGGAAATATAGAACCCATAAAGGAAGCTGAAAACAAGAATGAAGACATCAAGACCAAGGAGGACCTAGAAGATGATCTCAAAGAAGGTCTCAAGGAAAAACTTGTAGTTGCCCTAGAATATATTAGCAGTTTGAGAAAGGAAAATGAGGAGCTCAAAAATCAAGCACAAGATGGTGACCATGACCTTGATAATACAAGGAAGGAAGTTGACCTATTTAACCTTCAAGTACAAGAAAGAGATGAGGAGCTCACCAAGCCAAATGAGGAATTTCATCAAAACAATAAAAGGCATCATGAAGAAGTCATATCCATGACAAATCAATTGGATAAAGCCAAGAAAAGGGAAGAAACTTTGTCAATCCATCTTGAACAAAGACATGAAGACTTTAACAAACTTGAAGGAAAAATTGGTCACTACAAGGAAGAGGTCTCCTTCATTAAATCTCAACTGGAATGATATGAATATTGGACAAACTAGTTTCGCTGTGCTAGCTTCCTCATCAATTAAATAAAATTGTTTAAGGATCGTCTCAAATTAGCAAGTTGTGAAAGGGTTTATGTGTCAAGTTTTGTGTCCAGTTTATGAGCAATCCTTGAGGTGAATTAGATTTTAAAAAAACATACACAACAAGTAAATTGCAGAGAAATAATACATTAAAACATTACACATTAGTTGATAACAGAGTTCACCCAACCTGGGCTACATCTCCATGGACCTGCTTCAATGGCTTGGCCCTCTTTGGATTAATGGTAAATTATCTTATTACATGAACCTACAGTGCTCCAATGGATTTTCAACTTGCTCCATTGGATTCAGAAGACTCAAAAACCCCTATGTAGCCTCTTCTGGCTTTGCAAATGGTCTTCAGGTGATCTTGACTTGGCCTCCTCTCCTGGTGGCCCTAGGCTTCTTTAATCTTCAAAGTGAAAAAAAAAAAAACACTTACAAAAGTGCTCCTCTACCTCTGCAACCTACACCATCATGCTAAGAGCATCCAAATCATCTAGGATTGACTCTTTATGAGCCTAATTTGGTCGAAATATGCTCCAGTCATGGCCTAGGAAACCTTCACTAAGTCTAGAGAAACTCCAGTAAACTCTACCACATTTGGGAGTTTCGCCGAAATGGAGAACTCCGCCAAAATAACTGCATGGATAAGTGTGGATTAATTAAGGTTAAACAGGAGTCAAGTATTGTTAAGCGCTAATGGCGCAATTTAATTAATCCACAGTTAAAAAGTGGATTAACTTCTTTGGCTAGGATCTGAAGAACAATCTTAAGGAATTTCAGACAGCTGCCTGTAGATAGAATTTTTGTATTGATTGCCTTTGTGACACTATGAAGCATCTTGTTGAAGGGAATTTGAACATATTGTGAAGACATATTGAGAAATACACCATTGTCTTGAGGAAACCTTGAAATAGTTTATTGAAGACCCCCTTTAACATAATTTGGAAATATTTAGTTTGGACCTTCTTGAATGAAGTTGCCGAAGATATCTTGGAGCCTTTTGGAAGATCTGGTGCAGAACTTAGGCAACTTATTGAATTCACCTTAAGGCATTATTGAAGATATACGAAGACATTTTTAGAAGTTGATCCTGGAGATATTATTGGAGACCATGATGCATTGAAGCCATCATGAGGTGACCTTAGAGAATTTGTTTGGGTAACATGAAGAGTTGTGGAGACACCTTCATGTGAAGATAGAATTTTCATTAATGAGCTAAGTGCCTTGGATATCATTTGAGGGCAGTGCTGAAGGTCAAGATATTGCCAAGGTTGGTTGCAGAAGATATTGGGAGCCATGAAGAATCATTAAACTTATATTGATGAATTGAAGTTGTGGATTGGAGCCCTAGAGGATAGGAGTCCTCAAGAAGACCATGTTGGAGCCTATACTAGAGATAAGGTTGGAGCCCTAGAGGTTGGTGCCTCATAGTGACAATGTTGGAGCCATATAGGTTGGAACCTTGTGAAGTCCAAGTCGCTGCTTGGAAAAATACAGGTTGGAGCCTGGTGGATTGGATATTGGTGTCTTCATATAAGGTTGGAGCCTTACACTATATTGTACTTGATTTATTGTAAAGAAGAGGATTTAATTCCTCGTTGTTCTTGATTAATAAAGGTATTTATTCTTATTATTCATTTTGTGCTACAATTATAAGTGATATAATTGGTAAAAAATAACAATTGAAAAGAAATATTGATTCTGACCCCCTCCCCCCCCTCTCAATATTTCAAACAATTGGTATCAAAGCCAGTACCTTCACTCGTAAGCATAACAGCTTGAAGGTAGATCCTTAGAACACAAATGGCAAAGGCAAGGAGGAAAGCCTCCAATCCTTCTAAAGATGTCTCTTCCTCAATCTTGAAAACTGAAGATAATCAAATTGGTAAAGCTCTATTGTTCAATGGAAACTTTGATATATGGAAGGCAAGAATGAAGAATTTCTTAATGGCTCAAGGGTTTGAAGTCTGGGAATCAGTGATTATTGAAAGCACGATGGAAGAAGATTCCAAGGAATATAATGTTAATGCGATAAGAGCAATCTTGAGTGGACTACCAGATCCTAGAAAAGCCAAAGTGGAGAAATGTTCTTCGATAAAAGGTGTGTGGGACAAACTTGAAGATCTTGACTCAAAAGGAGCATTGACCATGACCTCTAATCAAGTCGATGAGGGAAAGCAAGAAGGAAATCTTGAACCCTTAAAGGAAGTTGAAAACAAGATTGAAGACATCAAGGCCAAGGAGGACCTAGAAGATGAAGAAAATGAAGAAGATCTCATAGAAGTTCTCAAGGCAAAACTTGTAGCTGCTCTAGAAGAGATAAGCAATTTGAAAAAGGAAAATGAGGAGCTGAAGAAGCAATCACAAGATGGTGATCATGATCTTGACAAGATAAGGAAGGAAGTTGACCTGGTTCAAGTACAAGAGAAAGATAAGGAGCTGACCACGTTTAAGGAGGAATTTCATCAAAACAAGAAAAGGCATCATGAAGAAGTCATAGCCATGACAAATCAATTGGATAAAGCAAAGAAAAGGGAAGACACTTTGTCAAGTCACCTTGAACATAGACACAAGGACTTGGACAAACTTGAAGCGAAAATTGGTCAATAGAAGGAAGCGGTCTCCTCCCTTAAATATCATTGGAATGATATGAATATTGGACAAAATAGTTTTGTATGTAGCTTCTCATGGATTAAATAAAATAATTGTGTTTAAGGATCGTCTCAAATTAGCAAGTTATGAGAGGGTTTATGTCTCAAGTTTTGTGTTTATTTTATGAGAAATTCATTAAGTAAATAAGTTGTTAAAAACACATGTAGAAAAAATAAATTGTATAGAAATAATAAACAGTAAACACATTACACAATAGCTTATAACAGACTTCACCCCTCTTGGGCTACATCTCCATGGATCTACCTCAATGGCTTGGAACTCTTTGGATTAATGGTCAATTAATTGATTACATGCACCTAAAATGCTCCAATGGCTTTGAAATCTGCTCCATTGGATTTAGAAGACCCAAAAACCCCTAGGTAGCCTCTTCTAGCTCTGCAAATGGTATTTAGGTGATCTAGACATGGCTTCCTCTCCTGGTGGCCTTAGGCTTCTTTAATATTCAAAGTGGGAAATTCACTTACAGAAGTGCTCCTCTACCTCTGAAACCTGCACCATCATGCTTAGAGTATCCAAATCATCAGGATTGACTCTTTCTAAGCCTAATTTAATTCGAAATATGCTCTAGTCATGGCCTACTCTAAAAAACCCTACTCTAATAAGATATGCATATAATGTCAATAATGAAAGAGGCAATAAATTTGATTAAAGGATCCCAAGACAAAATGACTTTAGAAGTACATAAAGGAAATCTCCATCCTCCACGTACCAAAGTATATTTTTTGGTTGTTGTTATTCTTGTACAAATTTTGGGCACATGGCAAAGGATTGTAGGGCATATCACAAGGATAAATATAATAGTTATGTTGAGTCCGGTACATCTTTTCCATACACTTTCCATACCTTTTTCACTCACTAAACCTCCCAAATTGTCAATATCATGTCTGGTATCTAACATGGTTTTTAATTATATTTTTTGTGTTTTCTATTTGATCTAGATTTTGTTCATTAATTTGCGGAATCTTGCCACTTTAAAATTAACACCTTTCCGGCTAGGCAGGTTGTCATATGCTACAGGTGTCTACAAGGAAAACGAGCCACATGGGCAGGTCAGAAATGACGTGGACATGGTTCGTGTCCTATTGGTTCAAGCAAACTCATCCAAAGAAGCCGCGGTCAAAGGCGTCCACATGGAAGTCAACCATGGAGTTTCATGTCGGCCGGACTCTGTTTCGTGGCACATAAAGATCCATACGGCCATTTCTAAGCCTGCGGAGGTTAAATCGACATCTGTGCAGAGCTCTGGAGTCGAATTCAAGCATCCACCTTCCGTAGATTCACTTTCCAACACGGCCATACTCCTATATGCGTGGACGTAGTGGTCTACGTGCTCTCTGCCATCATGAACTTTAGGAGACAGTTACAGTTTATTGTTATATATAGAGCGTTTGCATACGCACATAAAGTTAGTTGTTAGTTGATAGTTGATGTTCGTGAATGTACTCTGTTATCTGTTAGTCTGCTTTGTAGTGATTACGCTGCCCTTGAGCCGTAACACTATCATTCTTCATAGCATTTTGACTAATGACATGGAAACTAACATTGTTCTGCTAGTTTTACTTTTCTATAAGCACCATTTAACTTAGTCTTTTACTTCTTGTTTCGTTTTATGTCTGCTTTAGTAATTTAATTTAGATATATTAAAGGCTGACTGCTCATAGCATCTTGATTTGCCTCCAAGCCAAGCTGGACTGATGGCGAGGGATTGCATTATGAAATGTGTAGTTTAGTATTAGTTCTTTTTCTGCAAATTTAGATATATTAAGCTGCTCATAGCATCTTCAGTTGCCTCCGAAAGCCACAGCTGGACTGATGGTGAGGGATTGCATTATGAAATGTGTAGTTTAGTATTAGTTTCTTTTCTGCAAATTTAGATATATTAAATCATGTATGACATCTTCAGTTGCCTCCGAAAGCCACTGCTGGACTGATGGTGAGGGATTGAATCATGAGTGTATGGTTTAGTATTAGTTTACTTTTTTCAAATTAAATATCAGTTACACAAGTTGTTTATGATTACTTCCGAAAATCATAGCTGGTCTAATGATGAAGGGTCAGAAAATGAATTGATGTAATCTGATTTAGATTTATTTTGTTGCAATTTTAAATTTCCTTAAGCATAGTTTCTTTTTTTTGTTTAGTTGGCAGCAAGAATAGTTTGGTTTTCATGTTCAATAGTTTACTGTTTTGATTCATTAGATTAGCAGCACCTTTTCATTTCAGCAGTACACTTTTACTTTCTTTCAAGTCTTGTCATTGTAAATTTCAAATTGCTTTTTTAAAATTGAGTTAGTAAATCGTATAGGGGATATCACTTCCTTGAACTTAAGCTATTAAACTTGTTTTTCGTTTGTTTCCATTTCTTTGTATTAAAAGCGAAAAGAAATTAAACAGGTTATCTTTGCATATCTGGTGCCACTTCATCATTTCGATTCAGTTGACAAATTAAATGCAACAATTAGTTGCTAAATTAAACCTCTGTTTAGTATTATTAGAAGTGTTCGATAATAATTCTTAAAAAAAACATAAAATCATAAAGGAAGGGAAAACTTGATAACTTCTTGAAGTATGCTCTCCTCTTGCACCTAGTGTGATCTGGAGGATCAGAAAAGAGAGTTATTGGTTTAGTAATTTCTTAAGTATGCTCTCTTCTTGCACTTAGTGTGATCTGGAAGATCAGAAAGAGAATTATTAGGCCAACTTTTTAAAAAATAAAAAATGACATGCATAGAGCAAGAGATTCTAGGAGAAGGTTTATAGCTAAAGCCAAGAGTTCGATTTTCATAACTCCATCTTCTTCAAGGCATAGACCAAATTCACCACCATCTACCCCTAGCCTTAAGATTTTTGGAAGTCAAGGAACATCTGAATTAGAGGATTCTCCTATACCACCTACTAAAACCCACTTAGAAAACAAAGAGACTTTCTCTCATCCTTCCTTGGTAGAAGAACTAGAGGACTATAAGGACTCTAAAGAAACTATCATGGCAGAGGAAGTAATAAATAGAGGTGAAGGTAGAAGAGAAGGAGACAATGGAGATAACAATGGTGAAGGAAATAATGGTAGAAATAGGGATTTGTTGGGATTCCCTATAGTTGATGAGGAAACTCATGCAACAATGAAAAATATCTCACCATCTGTTCTCCCTAACTTTTATGGATTGCGAAGTGAGGATCCTGAAACATTTCTGTTTGAGTTTGAAGTAGTGTGCCGAACTTATGACTATGTGGAAGATTCTCAAAAACTCAAACTGTTTCCTTCAACATTGAAGGGATCTGCTTTGAAATGGTTCATGGGATTAGCCACTCAATCTATCAGGACTTGGAATGATGTGAAACAAACATTTTTGGATAGATACTTGGATTATTGTATGCCCACCAATCACAAGGATGAGGTATTCAAAATGATGCAAGAAGAAGATGAAAATTTGGAAGACTTAATTGAAAGATTTTATTTTTAGTAGAGAAAAGATGAGCAACTTAGATAATGAAACCTTGAAAGCCCTCCTATTAAAAGCCATTAGAGATGAATGGATAAACATTTTAAACATGATGGGGAAAGGAGACATTTCTCAACTTCCATTTCGTGATATAACAGAACTATGTATCCATCTCTCAAGGGGAAAATCTAAAACAGGAAAAGGGCCTAGGGATTCTTCTCTTATTAGGGCTAACAAATCTGCAACTGGATCAGTAAGTAGGGCAGAGATTGGTAATATGTTTGATGAGTTCAAAACTGATATCTTAGGGAGCCTTAGTGAACAACTAGACACCCTTAAAATCCAAAACAAGCAGAAAGCAGAAACAGATGCTTTAGCCATCTTTTGTCCGAAATGTAGAAAGAAACATGCTTTAAGGGAATGTCCCTTGGATGAAAAAATTGTAGAAACATGTATGATTTGCTCAGAAAATCATGAGATCAAGGATTGTCCTTCAATCCCTGGACTCAAAGCTGTTTTTCAAGAAGATCCAAATTCAATAGAATCTCTCTGTTTTGTCGCAAGGAGACCTTGGCAGGGACAACAATCTCAAGGGTTTAATAACCCTGTGAATCTTCAAACCCCACCAAATTGGACTCCTTGGCAACAATCTTGGCCCCAACATCAAAATTCATATCAGCCATGGGTACAAGGGATGCAAAATCCTTATGGGAGATTTGCTCAATTTTATCAATATCCTCCATCTTTTCAAAATCAACAAGCTCCACAACTTCCAAACCCAAATCCACAACTTTCATTGCCATTCCCACAACAACAACCTTCTCAACAAAATCCAAATCCTCAACTCATGCTCCCATACCAACCGAAGCTCGTCCAACTACATTCAAAAACTTCTAAGTCCTATAAAGTAAAATTCCTCCAAACTCACTTATGTGATGAAAGACAACAATTTCTACCTATATATGTCCCAGTTCATTTCCTCTAAAGTCTTACAATAGATACAAAGCAGAATTTAGAAAAAACCTTCATAGATATTCAAGGAGCAAAAGATATATAAGGAGGACTCTATACCTCTTCAAGTCAGCCAAAGGTGGCTTAGGGAAGAATCTCTTCAAAATTCAAAAATTCAAAAAGAAAAAGAAAAGCTAACATCCACAACTCCTATAGTTGAGCAACCTGTATCTTCATCTACACCTCCTTTTCCGGAAAGACTACAAATTGATAAGAGGGTGGAAAAACAAATCTTGTTGCCTAACTATGACTTTCTAGATGAATTGAAGAATGTTTGTATCAAGATTCCATTGCTACAAGCCATTCGAGAAATTCCTATTCTAGCAAAAACCATAAAAGAGTTGAGTTTCAAAAGACCAGGAAGGAAACTAAAAGACACAAGAAGAATCCACCTGGTAGGAAAGATTGCAGACATTATGATGGGAAAAATTACCATGCAGAAGTATGTAGATCCAGGAAGTCCAATTGTCAAAACACATATAAATGGGATAGAAATTCCAAACACATTGATTGACTTAGGGGCTGCTATCAACATTATGAGTAGACAGACTATGGAACAGTTAAAACTTCCTAACCTTCTTTTTACACCTACTTTATTGCAACTTGCAGATCGATCGGTTATTAAACCAGATGGTGTGTTAGAAGATATTTCAGTCTCCTTAGATTCTTGGGAATATCCAGTAGACTTTATGATTTTGACTCCCAAAAGTAATCTAGGAGGACATCCAATTATCTTAGGAAGACCTTGACTGGCCACAGCTGATGCTTTTATTAGTTGTAGATCTGGAGACATGTACATTTCTAATGGTAATTCGACAAAGAAATTCAATTTGTATCCTCCAGCAAGAGCAATCACAGAAATAGGAGACAATGAATGGGTCGATGATGAGAACACTATACAACTTGTCTTTACCATTTCTGAAATTAGTGAGGATAGTCAAATTCTGAACACATTAGAAAATTTTGAGATAACTTCAGAATATGACCCCACACAATTTCAGTTGGAATCTGACATAGAATATTTATCATCGAGACAAATGTCTCTTTACTCTATGGAAGAATTTGGTAATTCTGCTATTGAGATTTTTCCAGAAAAGACATTGAATATCAACAAACATTTGGAGAAATCACAACAAGAAGAACTAACCAGAATCTTGCAAAAACATTCTACTGCATTTGCATGGGAGTATACTGACATGAAGGGTGTTGATCCTAAGACTTGCATCCATCATATCTATATTGAGGAAAACAGTAGACCAATCAGACAACCTCAAAGAAGGATGAATCCAAATCTTAGGGAGATAGTGAAAGAAGTGCTCCAAAAACTTCTCAATGTAAACTTCATTTATCCAATTTCAGATAGCCGATGGGTTTCTCCTTTGGTTATAGTACCTAAAAAGAATGGAAAATGGAGAGTATGCATTGATTACAGGGAATTGAACAAAGCAACTTTGAAGGATCACTTTCCTTTTCCTTTTATTGATCAGGTATTAGATACATTAGCAGGTAAAAAGTACTTTTCATTTTTGGATGGTTTTAGTGGCTATAATCAAATTCAGGTAGCACCTGAAGATCAAGATAAGACCACATTTACTTGTCCATGGGGAACTTTTGCCTACCGATTACTTCCTTTTGGGTTATGTAATGCACCTGCAACATTCCAAAGAGCAGTACTAGGAATTTTTTCTGATCTAATCCATGATTGTGTAGAGGTTTATATGGATGATTTTACAGTTTATGGTAATTCATTTGAAGAGGCATTAGAAAATTTGGAAAAAAGTTCTCATAAGATGTAAAGAAACAAACCTTTCATTAAGCCATGAAAAATGCTTTATGATGTTTACTGAAGGGATTGTTTTAGGACATCATATTTCAGGAGATGGGATTAAAGTTGATAGATCAAAAGTTGAAGTCATCTCCAAGTTGCCTATTCCAAATTGTCAAAGAGATGTTAGAAGTTTTCTAGGATTTACTGGTTACTATAGAAGATTTATAGAAAACTTCACTAAAATAACATCTCCACTCTTCAAGTTGCTTACAAAAGACTGTGAATTTAAATGGGATCCTGATTGTCAATCCGCTTTTGAAACTTTGAAAACAAGAATATCTGAAGCACCTATCTTGAGAGGACCAAATTGGAAACTTCCTTTCCATGTTTCTACAGATGCTTCAGATACAGCTCTTGGAGCTGTGTTGGGTCAAAAATATTTAATTCCTTATGCCATTTATTACACCAGTAAAAATTTGACTCCCACAGAGTTGAACTATACTGTGACTGAAAAAGAGTTCTTAGCTGTTGTTCATACAATTAATAAGTTTAGACATTACATAACAGGCTATGAAACTTTTATTCATACTGACCATTCTGCAATTAGATATTTAATGAACAAACCTGTTACTAATGGCAGAGTGACAAGATGGCTTTTACCTTTGCAAGAATTCAATATTACTGTGTTGGATAGACCAGGAAAACAGAATACAGTAGCTGATTTCTTGTCTAGGATTCAGAATACTAAAGAAGATTCTCCTGTAGAAGATAAATTTCCTGATGAATACTTGTTTGCAGTAACTATTAAGACCCCTTGGTATGCAGATATTGCTAACTATTTGGTTACAGGGAAAATACCTTCACATTTATTTCCAAGTGAAAAACGAAAAATTATTCAGGAGAGTTCAAAATATTCATGGATTTCTAACGAATTGTTTAAAAAAGGGCCAGATCTTGTGATCAGAAGATGTGTCAGGGAAGATGAAATGCCTGATATTCTTAAGGCATGTCATGATGAACCATGCGGCGGACACTTTGCAGACAAAAGGACGGCCTATAAAATCCTCTCTTTAGGATATTATTGGCCTTCCCTCTTCAAAGATACAAAACAATATGTCAAAAGGTGTGACAACTGCCAAAGAGTAGGGAAACCTACCCTTTCAAATGAAATGCCATTGCAAACACAGGTACTCATTGAACCCTTTGAAAAATGGGCTTTAGATTTCATTGGACCGATTAATCCACCATCGAAGCAAAAGAAGTATATATTGGTTTGCACTGATTATATTACTAAATGGGTAGAAGCTAAAGCATTAGTATCTGCTACTGAAAATTCAGTTGTTCATTTTCTTTATGAGGATATTTTTACTCGCTTTGGTGTTCCAAGAGAAATTGTAACAGATCAGGGGAGCCAATTCACATCAAATTTGGTGGAGAAGTTGATGAAAGAATACAAAATCAAGCACAGAAGATCTACTCCTTACCATCCACAAGCAAATGGTCAAGTGGAGTCCACAAACAAAGTTCTTGAAAGTATCATCACCAAGACTGTTCATCTACACAGAAGAGATTGGGCAGAAAGGCTTCCAGAAGCCTTGTGGGCCTACAGAACTACATGGAGGAATACAACAGGACATTCTCCCTATGAACTTGTTTATGGGGAAGAAGTCTTGCTCCCCATTGAGTTCCAAGTCAAGACCTTCAAGATAGCAGTTCAGTTGGGGATGGACTTATCAGAAGCCCAAAAGCATAGAATGGAGCAGTTGAATGAGCTAGATGAGATCGGACAAGAAGCAATTCTAAGAACTGATCTAGTTCAATATCAAAGAACTAAATGGCATGACAAATATATCAAAGAGAAGAAGTTTCAAGAAGGAGATTGGGCATTGTTATTTGACTCCAAGTTTAAAGATTTTCAAGGGAAATTTCAGACTCATTGGCTTAGGCCATATGAGATTGACAAGATCTTTAGCAATGGAGCTGTAAGAATCAAGACCATTGATGAGTTTCAAACTCCTCTTATTGTGAATGGCCATAGATTGAAAGTTTATCATAAGCCACTCTCTAAAGAGGATTTTGTCAAGATGTTTCAAGAGAGTTAAATCGGTGATGCAATTATTCTCACGATACAGCTTTTATTTTCGATTTAAATAAATAAATAAATAAATAATAAAAAATAATGGTATAAGCCTGAAAACCAATCATTGATTGGCAGTCTTATACAGAAAATATAGGGTGAAAATCAGGGAAACCTGACACTCTATATTTTCCAAAAAAAAAAATCTCTCCTTCATTTCATAAGCTTTGTCACCACCCACTCCACTTCATTCCACTTCATTCCATTTCATTTCATCTCATTTCATTTCATTCCACTTCATTTCATCCATTCCATCAATAAAAAAAAATTTCATGACCATTTCCATCTGGTCATTTTTCATTTGTTCATTTATATTCAACCAAGTAATAGCTGTGTCAGTTTCCGCAGCTGACATCTGTTTCCGCAGCTGACTCCAGTTTCCGCAGCCAGAAGCAGATTCCGCAGCTACTACTCTGTTTTCAAAGAGAATGTACAGTCAGTTGTTATTTTCATAATTATGAAATAAAATGCAGGAGAAAGGATCAATGGAACATTCAAGACACCAATGGAGATCAATCAGTTGAAGACCAAGGGAAAAAGCAAGGATTCCAAAGGTATGAATAAAGTTTATTTCAAATAGTATTGAAAAACACATTTTTATATAGTTTTAAACCATGAGCTCTACCCATTACGCGCAATGATTATATTGGCAGTTCCATAACCTGTCACGATCTCCATGTTATCCTCTTGCATTCATTCATAAACGGTTTCATCATTGAAATTCCGATTCTCACTCATGTTCCAATATCCCACCGGAGATAATGAGACGTATTTGAGTTGACAAAGGACTCTTACAAGCCGCATAACTTCATAACCGTTGATTGAAACGTGTTTATATTTATTACACAGCCACCAAAATTCAAAACGCGGACGAATATATTATACTTTTTTAACCTCTTTGTCGTGTCTCTATCGTGTTTACAAAACCCCACTCTACTCATTCTCACTCCCTGTTTCACTCCATTTCATTCCTTTTGCTCATTCTCACTCCCGTATATCTACCCACAGTCTTACTCCATTCCGTTTATGGTGCTCATTTCCATTCTATGATACATTCCCACAGTCATTGTGCTCGATCCTGTGTATTCAGTCGTTCCATTTCCACTTAAACCCTCACAGAGGCAAATTAGTGAAGCACAGAAAAGTGAAATGGGTAAGTTGCTAAGGGCAGAGCCGGAAGGACCAAAGTTTATAGAAGGATATCCGCAAGCAAAAGAGATATTGAAGAAAGCTAAATGGCTGCGTTTTATTCAGAAATTCAGAGGTTACCACAAAGAAGTTACGAAAGCGTTTGCAAGGTCATTTGATGGCTCGGAAGCAGAAGTTGGAGACCTCAAGTTTTTGGTCAATGAAGCATCAATAGCAACAGCCACAGAACTTCTTCAGGAGGGAGAACATTGGTTCAAAAATAAAAGCATCAGTGATGAGGCATGGAGAACAATTCTACGAAATCAAGGTATGGATATCACTGTTTTTAAAAGAGGAATCCCTGTGCATGCAATAAAATAAGAATGGGCCACTTTACTACTAATTGTTCAGAAATTTATTACATGTGAAGGCCGTTTTGGGTCTATGTACATGTACCATACCAGGCTATTGATGAATTTTCTAGAAAACCAAACTCTCAATCTCCCTTATTTTCTATTCAATAGCTTGAAGAAAATGGCTGTGAATGTTCAAAAACACTTAGGAGATGTAGAGCCTCATCTTTATCACCACGGCCTTATAAAAATTCTGATTGAAAAGGAGCTAAAGGAAAGAAAAGATACATGGGAACAATTCCTAGTTAGAAACTTCTTTGAAGAACCTCAGGAAATTCCTGAAGGTATTTCAATTAGAAGGAGTAGAAGAAAAAGAATGAATGTTGAAACCCAAATTACTCCTACTCAGGAAATTCCCGCAGCTAGCACAGCAAAAAGAAGTAGGAGGAAAAGAACAATTGAGGAAATCCAAAACACTCCTACTATTACTATGGAAAGAACTGATAGGGAGAAGAGATTGGTAAAAAGGAAGAAGAAGGAAATCAAGGCTAAGAAGCCAATAATACCAAAAGGGAAAGAAATTATTGAGGCTGTCCATAAAACTCCTTCTTCTGAAGAAGAAGATCATCAAATACTATCTGAAAGATTAGTTTATCTTCAAAAACAATCATCTATATCCAAGAAGGCAGAGACAGGAAAACAAGAACAAAAGGGTAGTGTACCACAGCATGTGATTGTGAGGAGAAGCAATGGAAGCAAAAGGAAAATTGGAAAACACAATTAAAAGGGTCACTCATTTTCATTGATTTGGGTGGGAGACATATCTAAACGATATCAGTGAACCAGAATCCATTTCGATGATTAGTAAACACGGATTCACATTCCCAATGCAACCAATGAGCATACTCCATCTTATTCTCAGCAAAATATTGATGTAAGCCCTCCTCGGCCAGATTTTGAACATAATTCTCCTTTACAGCATTTTGGGGACAGCCCAATGAAAATAACACCGGAAATAGACCCCAAGCAGCAGGAGGTATATGACTATATAGAATCCTTGGAAAAGGCAGCCACAGGTCCAAGTACCTCTTCCATTCAGCCTCATACATTGCAGGATGATTTAGTTCAATCATTAAAACAGGAAATTTTTGAGCTGGAGCTTTTAAATAGGCACATCAAAAATGAAAATGAAACATTGAAAGAACAAGGCAAGCTGGACAAGATCATCCATGATAATACTATGTTACATTTGGGAATTTGGCAAAAGAAGAATAAGAAATTGAAAAGGAAATGCCAGAGATTGAGCAGAGCACTTGTGAATATCAAATTTAGGTGTTTAATGAAGAAACCCAGAATGATGGCAGTACCAAAGAAGAAGAGAACGGGATTGGATGTGCTGGCTGAAGTATCAAGGCACATGAACTGAACAAAGAGTATCAAAATTTTGGTTGCATGAGGACATGCAACACCTTCACAGTGGGGGTATGTTGAGTCCCAAATTTGCATCTTTTCCATACCTTTTTCACTCACCTAAACCTCCCAAATTGTCAATATCATGTGCAAAAGAGCATCTAACATGGTTTTTAATTATATTTTTGTGTTTGCTATTTGGTCTAGATTTTGTTCATTCAGCTGCGGAATCTTGCCACTTTCCGCAGCTGCTGCAACTTTCCGCAGCTATTTTGTGAAACTCTATGCTACAGGTGTCTACAAGGGAAAAGAGCCACATGGGCAGGTCAGGAATGACGTGGACATGGTTCGTATCCTATTGGTTCAAGCAAACTCGTCCAAAGAAGCCGCGGTCAAAGGCGTCCACATGGAAGTCAACCATGGAGTTTCATGTCGGCCGGACTCTGTTTCGTGGCATATAAAGATCCATACGACCGTTTCTAAGCCTGCGGAGGTTAAATCGACATCTGTGCAGAGCTCTGGAGTCGAATTCAAGCATCCACCTTCCATAGATTCACTTTCCAACACGGCCATACTCCTATATCCGTGGACGTAGTGGTCTACGTGCTCTCTGCCATCATGAACTTTAGGAGACAATTACAGTTTATTGTTATATATAGAGCGTTTGCATACGCACATAAAGTTAGTTGATAGTTGATGTTAGTGAATGTACTCTGTTATCTTTTAGTCTGTTCTGTAGTGATTACGCTGCACTTGTGCTGTAACACTACCATTCTGTAATGAACTGTTTTTTAATATGAGAAGACTCTGTTTTTCAACTTAATTCTTGTTTGAGGATCGTTACCAAGGCTGTGTAGAGGGCCCCTGCTCAACTAAGGTTTTGTGTATTAGTGTATATTTCTCATTTCATTTCTTTAAAAGTCATTGTATCATAATCCATCCATATGTTCATACTTTGCAGTTGTTTCATTTCTGTTTATACATTTACATAATTTCCATTTCATTTCTGTCTTTCATGTTTTATGATTGTTAATCACTGATCAGTTTTCTTGATTGCAGGTTTTAGATAGACAGCCCGGGCATTTTCATAGCATTTTGACTAATGACATGAAACTAACATTATTGTTCTGTTGCTAGTTTTCTTTTCATAGCTTTTGTTTAACTTCAGTCTTGCTTTGTACATTTCAGTTTTGCTTATCTGATTCAGTAGTTAAATTTAGATATATTAAGCTGCTCATAGCGTCTTCAGTTGCCTCCGAAAGCCACAGCTGGACTGATGGTGAGGGACTGCATTATGAAATATGTAGTTTAGTATTAGTTTCTTTTCTGCAAATTTAGATATATTAAGCTGCTCATAGCGTCTTCAGTTGCCTCCGAAAGCCACAGCTGGACTGATGGTGAGGGACTGCATTATGAAATGTGTAGTTTAGTATTAGTTTCTTTTCTGCAAATTTAGATATATTAAATCATGTATGACATCTTCGGTTGCCTCCGAAAGCCACAGCTGGACTGATGGTGAGGGATTGAATCATGAGTGTATGGTTTAGTATTAGTTTACTTTCTGCAAATTAAATATCAGTTACACAAGTTGTTTATGATTACTTCCGAAAATCATAGCTGGCCTAATGATGAAGGGTCAGAAAATGAATTGATGTAATCTGATTTAGATTTATTTTGTTGCAATTTTGAATTTCCTTAGCATAGTTTCTTTTTTTTTTGTTTAGTCGGTAGCAAGAATAGTTTGGTTTTCATGTTCACTAGTTTACTGTTTTGATTCATTAGATTAGCAGCACCTTTTCATTTCAGCAGTACACTTTTACTTTCTTTCAAGTCTTGTCATTGTAAATTTCATATTGCTTTTTAAAGTTTTCAGTTGGTAAATCATTATGGGGGATATCACTTCCTTGAACAAATATAACCAAACTTGTTTCATTTTAGAATTTCCATTTCACCTTAGAAAGACCAAAAACGACAAAAGTTAAGAAATAGGTTATCTTGCACATATAGTGCGCCGCACCTCATCAGCTTACGATTCCCGGATTGACAAATTAAATGCGGCAATTTAGGACACACTAAATTGACCAAACGAGTCCACATCAGCTCCCTAGTAGCAGCTTTGCAAGAAGAAATCATGCATCCTCATCTATGTATAGAATGGAATACTTCAATTTCCATAACATTGGACATATGGCTTGTGATTGTAACTTGACTTGGGTCCCTAAACAAGCTAAAAACATGACTACCAAGCAAGAAAAGAAAGTTACACAAGTACGGAGAAGGAAGAATATTGGATCATAAAACCTCTTGAACACTCAAGGCATCAACTCATATTGCTGATCTGATAAGTATATATTTGGAAGGTATGATATTCCAAGTTTTGATGATAAAATTTTGCCAAGAAGGAGACCATGCATACTATCAGGGGGAGCTCGTGATTCTTGACCAATCGTGCATAATTTATCCATGAAGTGCTAGAGGAGTTTATGCATTCATGGGGAGTTGGTTGATCATCTATCTCTTCCATTTTCATGAAGGCATGCAAAGGCTTAGGGGAGCAATTCAATTAAAGAAAAGCATAAGGACAGAGAGAGTTACGAAGAGAAACATAACAAGAAAGATCACTATGACAGGGGGAGCAACAACTCTATCATAGAGAACTGTGTTTGTAAGTTGTCAGTTGTCAACCCCACTTCCTTAACTGGAGCTTGGAGGTCAAGTTGTGTCGTAGTAACTCTTTGTATCATGTTTACCGTGACAGGCCAATGAAATTGGGTAAATGTGGGACGAAGTGGTTACATGCATTTTGAACTATATTGTGGGAGAAGATGAACAAAAAGATGAAGAGATCTACAACATTCCATCCATATACATATGGGTGGACAAAAGTAGTCAACAAGAATTTGGTGCATCTTCTGAGGGGATACAACCAAAAGCATCTGAAGAGATGGGATGAAAATTTGTTATATATACAACATTCTTACAATAGAGTAGTCCACACTTCTACAAGAAAGTCCCCATTTGAAACTTCTTTTGGATATTTGTTTCCTTCACCTTTGGACATTACTTATGGGCAACAAGGGAGTGAGAAAATATATTAAAGGATACGCCTTGAGGGCTGATAGCTTTATAGAGAAAATCAAGTAGATCCATATATAGGTACAAGGGACACTGTAAAAATTCATAGGAGAAATATAAGGCCATGCATGATCATCATAGAACAAAGAAATCGTTTAAGGTGGGAGACAAAGTATGGTTACAGAACAAGGACAAACTATAGGGACTAAGTAAGAAAATCAAGGCTCTATGGTATTTTCCCTTCGAGATACTGAAAAAGGCGGGTGACAATACTTATCGACTCCATTTACTACCATATATGCACATTTACTCAGTTTTGAAAGTAGAGAATCTAAAACTCTATGAGCCTTCCATGCTATATTAGGAAGAGGAATAGGTCCTACCTTCTGTGGAGGATTTGACACTAGATGCTTAGGCAGAGTTGATATAATATACAACTTTGTAGAAGAGGTCTATAACCACAATACATGGGCATCATGACCTTTGGTATATTTGGGTTGAAAGGAAAACTACATAGGAAAACTTTCCAAATGCTACCAGTAGTGCTAGAGGAAAATTTTCTTCAATTTTATTATATGTTTAACTGCACCTTCAAAAAGTGAGAGGTGTGATCTGACACTAGAGATGTCATATCCATATATCTGATGCTTTTTATGAGGGTGTAAGTGGGGACCAACTTCGCACTTTACTAGCAGACTTAGTTGGGAATAATGGAAATCAGAGCATGATGAGGTTGAACATGCTTAATAACTTTTGTTACTTTTAATAATTTTTTAATATAGTATTGCTGGAGTGAGGTCCCTCATTCTCCGGAAGCCATATAATTTTATATACTTAAAATATATTTAGGATGAATGTATACATGATGGGGTTTGTTATTTATTTTGGCTGTGTTTCTCATGATAGAAGGTAGTATTATATAAAGTGTGATGGTAAATGGTGTTCTGGACTAAATGAATGGGTTGGATGGGATAATAGTTTAATGAGCCATGATAGATCTCATATGTTTTGACATTTTGTGGGATTGTCTGGGGAAAGTTCTGTTATTTGGTGTTGTGAATTTTTAGTTCAAGTGTGCACTCTGCCTGTTGTACATGTGAATCAGTGTTCAGGTAAGAAGATCTAATTATTAGATGGCTGAATAACTGTTGTTGTTTAGGTTTGAGGCCCTTCAATCGCATCCATGTTTATAGTGTGACTGCTGGCATGATATTTTTGTGTCTTCAGATGGCCCATTGGGATGACTATGAATATGATTTCCAGTTTATAGAATGGTTATCACTGATTTTACACATGAAGAAGGTATAGCCAGCCATGGGATTTTCATGTATTTCGCTTAAATTAATGTAAGATAGTCTCCCGTATGAAATACTGTAATTTATGAGCTCATATGTTTCTGTTAGTTTTTGTCATATATTCATTACATGATTGATACTAGAGAGAATATAAGCACCTACATTGCTTAGCCTTTCCTGTGTGGAATTTGGGATTTATTCTATAATGCTAGACTGTGACTTATTAGCAAAGCACGCTGCAAAGGGTTGAGAATAGGCTTGTTATGAATTTAATCAAACTGGGTTTATCTCATGCTAAGCAAAAATGGTATCTTTTGCTATGTGAGATTGGTTTTTGTAGAGAGGTTGGGTGATAGTTGGTATGGCTGCTATGCCTGTTGTGTCGAATTATGGACCGGGTTTGAAAACAGACAAGTAATTTGTCTTAAAAGAAGACAAGTAAGAATACCATCAAGATAAATACACCAAGTAAGATGCTACAGGTGTACAGACTTACGGACTCGGGAAAATGAAATTATATGAGTGGTTGTTCAGATTAGCACATCTCCAAACCTGCTAAATAGATCATGTCACGAAAGTCACTATATTTGGGACTTAATTGATCCAACAATTTGAAACATTATGTTCATCACTTCCAATTACAGATCACTTACCATAACATTTCGGTGGTTCGTATGAATTTGGCATCACATTAGTTTGTGTTTATTATGTTTAAAGGAGATTATATGAGTGAGAGAGGCAATTTCACTATCTGCTGGGTTTCACTGGTCAAGATACCAGGTGAAAGTGTATTTCTTTGGCAGCTCCAGTTGTGGAGAATGAATTCCCTGATTTATTTAAGTTCATAAGAGATGTACATATTTCAACAACGCAGGGGCAAATCAGAATGCCTCTGCGAAATTACCTGGACCCAGGAAAGTGAGGCTACGCACAGCGAAGGTAGCCCTCACCGCTACGCCACCATCGAACTCGTGCGGGGGTAAGACATATCCTACCCCACCCACCACCCCCACTGTTTGAAGATATGGTCGCGCATATGAAGCTACCCATCAGGGTGTGGAGGATGAGTGATATGATCATTTTACTGTGTTCCATGGGATCGCAAAATGTTAATACCTGGTACAGCGATGAGACCCAGAGAAGGTGCAGAATACGCAAGGTCATGGCGATTAATTATACGATTGCTTCCAAATGCAGGATCCCAATATTCTAACAATATGATGCCCTAGCACAGTTTTTAAAATCCAAATTTTACTTGCAGTATGGAGAACCCAGTGACTAAGCAAAGGTGATGAATGCTGAAGTTAAATCAACGATCGAAGGAAAACCACTAATGATGAGACTACACATTATAAGCACCAAGTAAGGAATGAACACATATGCCTGCCACCATAAGAGTTCTATGGTTCAAATGAAGGATTAATTTTCGGGTACAGTTCTGGGAATGTTATGGGAAATTAGAATGTTTAGAAGATTGCTCATATTTAAATTCGTGCCATGAGAAGAGGCACTAGAAATTCCAAACCATACAGATTCGGTAAGAACATGTGTTCGAAAAAGAGCACTGCAGGCATGGCCACACCAGCATCATCGCCTCGCGTTTTCATATTACCTCAAAAACCAAATCTAACGTTTCCCTCAGGATGATGATAAGCCAGTACCTGCACTATGGTGTTGACCAGAAGAGGGTGGCTAATAAGGGCGATACATTACCTTCAGGTGGTCGGACCTTCGGTGTGCTGTGAATCACAACAATGGTAGACGCCATGAGTTGGTTTGTCATGAGCACCATCACGATGCCGACCTAATGATAGAGATAGCGGAACTTTTAGTGGCGTGCCTGCATCTTTGTTTCACGAAAGATCTCCTCTTATGGGGAGACCCCACAAAGAGTGACTCGGAAGGTGAGGTGGAGCGTAGTAATTAGGAGAAAATTAATTGTGTTATATCCAGAGGAGATTTCGGACACTAAAAGTGGACTTCAAACCAAAAACAAGCAATTCCATATGTTGTAGGGAAAATTGACTATAATTTGGTTAACCGGTTAATAGCTAAATGCGAAAGCAAAGCAGATTACCAACAAAGACAGAATAATAAAATGAACTACGCGTTAGATGGTTTGGCGTAAATTAATGAAACGAGCGGTACGTTGATTGAATAATGAGGTGTTGTTGACACAAAGAAAGCATCAACAACATATCAATAAGAAGGAAGGATTCAAACCCAAAAAGAAAACATTTTTCATTTATTTAAGATTACCCAAGTCATGTCAAGGTTCACTATGGAATGTATGTCGATGATGAAATAAACCATTCCATATATCATTAATTCATTACGCAATCAAGGTACAGATAATCTTTGCCCTGACACAACAGCAGAAGTATACTCTCAATTCAGACTGCATATTATGAATGCGATTTTATATATAATTCCTAATGAGATGCATGACCTGCATATCGAGAGTATGACATCAAGTCATTCATCCGGGTCTGACAAATATCTTACCCACAGGACCCATACAGAAGATGGGAGAACCAAAGTTGGAATGGTCCACCATTCGGCTACGCATGGTTAATCGACGAAAGATCATTCCACTTGGAAGGCTTCCTGGTAGTGGTAGACATTGCTGGAGTGAAGGTATGTGCGGATTTCAAAGTAATACAAATTGTGGATGATCTGGAGACCCCTGCTGGCACATTAGGATTGGATTGGGCCATTGCTATGGGAGGCATCATCGACACGAAGCGTAAACACGATCTTCGAGAATTATGGCACACGGGTGATATTTCGGATCCGGCGGGCGGGAATGATATACAAAACCAATACGCGAAGGAGATGATGTTGACCTATTTACAAGGCCCGGCTTCACGGGACAAAGATTGGATCAACCCTACGGTGATGGAATGTTGAATTGGGAGAAGGATAGTTTGTGTTTCTCGAGACTCGGATGGTGAGATGGAGGTGGCGAGAATCGGTTGCACGATGTGTACGTATTTGCCAATGCCTCGAGATCACCAAGAAATTTCGGTGCATCTCCTCAGGTAAGAGAACTACCCTATTTTTATGGATTGCATTGGTGTCAAAGAATTTTTGGAAGCATTGGAAAAAGTAGTCCCCGGAGAAATGAAGGTTAAGGTGCTTGATTTCCAGCTATCTTGGCATAAAAATCCAACGCGTTGGTGGGAGACACACAAAAGGGAGCTTTTCGGTGGGAGGAATGTGTAAAATGATGACAACATGCTTTGAACTCCAATTTCCCCACAATGAGATTTTCTGTAATGAGTAAGGATTCGCGCAAGCACTGGCCATATGGACGGAGGTACGGGATGAAAATACGGAAAAAGTGGGTTCATAAGAGTTTATTCATTCGTTAGGGCAGTACCCACCACAGTATTTAGAAGTTGAGCTACTGCAAGGAGGCACTCGCCACTTTGTACTACGATATTTGAGGATTTTTCACGACGTTGGCTTGGTTGGGGGCTTGGAGAAGTTGGATGAAGCTGCAAGGACATAGATGCCACGATCTTTGACGAATCTCGACCCGAAAGGAATGTGTTGCGGCGGCACAGGATGCACGGATGCAAGACATTATTAGCTGCAAAAGAATTTTTCAATAGAGGATAATGAAGATGACCCGAAATGTTATCATTCCCGAATTTGAAGGAGAGCACGTAGTTTCGGGACTTTTAGGGATGGTGGATTTCACTAAACCTCAAAAATTGAAGGAAGTCGAGATTTGGATGAAAAGCGACCCAAGTTGGCCAAAATTGGGGATGCGGGATGACGATACAACGGGGAAAGATTGCGGGCGCGGAAGTAGAGTATCGAGTTTGTTTCCTACAAATTTCTATGAGCTCAATGGAATTTTTAGGGGACTTGGGTGTTATGAAGATCACATTGAAGCCGGATGGGTGCCTGTCGAGCGGCGACCACCTCGATTGAATCCCAAATGTAAGCGAGAAAGTAAAGGAGGAATTAGAAAATATGGTGGTACGTAAGCATCATTGAGCACAGCAGAAGCGATCTGATTGGAAGTGACTTAATGGTGGTTCGGGGAGAAAAAATACCAAAGGAGAGATAAGGATTTGTGTAGATCTACGCAAGTTGAATGATGCCTATGTACATGGAACCCTTCCCTACTGCGTTTTCGATGAAATCCTAGATAATGTGAGAGGACAAGAAGCTTGTTCGTTTGCGAAGTTGATTTTTGGGGTATCATCGGATCGAGTATGCACGAAGACCGCAACAAGACCACCTTCATGACGGAATGGGGGTCTTTCCGATTATCTTGTCATGCCTTTCGGATTGAAAAATGCTGCGATCTTCTCACACATAGTGGAAATTTGTGTTCAAAGAATTCATGCATAAATTCTTGGAGGTATATTTTGATGATTGGACGATGTTTGGATTGGTAAAGAAACATGTGTCGAACCTACATGATGTTTGGCACTTGTAAAAGAAAGCACATATACGAAGAAATGTATATTCGTGCCTTTTGGAATTTTGGTAGGGCATATCGTATGTTAGCAAGGATTGATGGTAGACTGAAACCAAGATAACGGTTATCATCAACCTAGAAGTTCCTACTAATGAGAAACAACTATGCTCCATCCTAAGACACATTGGTTATTACGGGAAGTTCATAGGGAAGTATGCTGCGATCACGACGCCTTGAGGAGAAGTTGCCAAAGAAAGATGTGTCATTTTTTTGGGATGAAGAATGTCGAGAAGAGCTTTGAGCTGCGAAGGAGAAAATAGTCACGCACCTATCTTGATGTTCTCATACGTCTGAAGTTTTCATGTGCATGTGGATGCATACGGTATGAACCTTTAAGGGTTGTTTTAGCGACCGGAGAAGGCCATTGATCACCTTGTTGCTTTTCTAGTAGGAAGCTTTCGCGATGCCGAGTGCAACTACTCAACTACAAAAGGGGAAGGACTTGCCATGGCGCAGATGATTCTTTTGCTCTTTCAAAGTGTATTTGAAATTATTGTCGAGCACGGAAGACTAAATGTCGGACACGATAATTTTGTCACGAATCAAAAAATGGGGAAGAGCCTACCGAGTTTGGAGGGGGTTACCCGATGCGCAACTCTTTTCTATCAAGGTGGTTGATGACCACTTTGTTGATATTATCCACCTCATGACTACTAGAAAAAGCGCATAAATATTTTGTACCGCAAAAGGATTTGATTTGCATGCGCGGTGATTTTACCTTGATTGTAGGTGTTATAGTTGAAGACAAACACTTTACAAGTGAGCATGGATCAGCGAGGCCGGTACAAGTGAGCCTACCAACCACAACCATCATCACAATGTACGAGAAGAATGCCCCTTCTAGGGCGAACCATGACACGCGAACAACCAAAGTTGTCCGCGTAGATTATAACTTTGCCTTGAGGTAGTGACCTCGCAGCGCAGTGGGGAAAGAAACCATTTCTCCACACAATGACATTTCGTCGAGTTGCGAGCGAGAGCGTATGCCCAACAACAACTAAGTGAGCGGTATCTTTTGCGGCCACGAAAACAACATAATCAATCCGGTGTGAACAATGACGCATGCGGCCGTGGCTCGGTGCACGGAATTGGAGAACCTCATCGGTGTGCGGAGGGATTCCCGAGGTAATAATCACGGCATCCATTGTGGCCGTAAGTGAAGATTGAAAGCACGGTTGTCGTGCTCAAGGCTTTCGGATCCGAATACGAAGGTGAAGGCAAAAATTTGAGACGACAGAATTCTTGCATTGCGGGCAGGCTAACGACACGAGACTCCGGTGCGCACAATGGGCCGCTCTAGTCGAGGCAGCATCTGCAAGTATTTTGACCAATATCAACAAGGGCTGAAGTGCTAGAGAGCGCCATGGGTACGTGGACTTCTATGCAAACATATCCACTTGTCGAAAAAATCTTACTCGGGAGCTACACACTAAAGAGTAGGAGTTAGATGATCTACGAGGAGGCCTTGCCGTTCATTCTACAGTAGCATGACCCACCTTGGGGGACCAATTGAGGCGGCTGACGAGATGAAGTCGAGGCTGCGTTATTAAGAATCGGTTGTCAGCGATCACATGAAGCCATGGGCGGATGAGGAAACGATGAGGTTGTCTCGGGACACGGATCTTTGCGATGAGGAACCTTAATCGGACCTTGTAGAGTGTCACCTTGGCCGCGAAGGGTAGAGCTTTGAAAAAGCTAGTAGAGGCAGGTATGGGCGCGGTGGACCAAAGTGCGGGCGTCTCGGTGCCCTTTGTTGTTATTGAAGAGCTCATACAAGATGAAGAACCCAATCGTTGTGACTTAGGATGAGTCACAATATTGTGTTGGGGAACTGTCGAAAAGCGAGGGTCCCCTAAGTTCGAGCTTTGAAGACAAATTTGATATATTTTGTAATATGTTACCTTAATTTTAGTCGTGTGCATCACGAGTCGGGGAGCTTTGGGTGGGTTAAAGCCCCTCATGACTTGTAATGGGTAAAAGCGCGGAGCAAGGGGCCGCGAACCATAGTTGCGGACCATAGATAGTCTCAGTAAAGATATAAATATGAGCCTAGATCGAGTTGAATAAATCGAGTTTTGGATAAGAATGAATGTTTGAAGATAGATCTTGTGGTGTGATATTTTGTGCGGTTGTACGAGTAAAAGACTCATGTTAGGCGTGTGCGCGAAGACTGTAGTCTGCTTGTATGTGAATCCTTGGTTGTGTGCGCGGGTGAATTGAAGGGTGAAGGGTTTGTATGGAAGATCGACACACATTTTATTAATAAAGAAGCTGTTGTTCTTTGATATATGAGTCTCCATTGGCATTTGTTGTTTATGTTAGGATCGTTTCACATATTAGTTTTGATTCATGTATTGTACGCTTGATTAGATCAATTGTGCAAAAATTTGTTTCTAGATTAGATGAATGGTTATTGAATGGATCTAGAGCTATTGGGTTTTAATACTGTCTGTTAAAAGCTTTTTTGTTGCAAGGTCGGGTCGATGATTGTTTTAGATCCAAGGCCACCCACATCATTTAAATCTCTCTCGAGGTGTGGAAACTTGGTTGCGACACCCCCCAATGCGCTTTTGGGTGAGACTATGACTTATGACGGTATTGAAAGAGCCGAAGTAGAGGGTTTTGTTGGTTAACCTCAACTCCAGAACCTGGGTGGGGACCCCTCAAACCAACATTTACCGATCGAAACGAGAACTATTACCTCAAAATGAGAACTCTAACACATTACCATGAAAAAAATTAGCATCAACACTTTTCAAAATTAGCATAGAAAATCACTAATGTTTTTAAAACAAATGTTTGTACTTGATAAATAAAAAAATCACCACTTTTCCAAATCAACATGAAAATTATAAAATTTATCCAAAAATTTAAATTTCCAAAAATATGCTTAAAAAAACGAAGGTAATTCTCATCACCATTTTTCAAAATCGACATCAAATTCATGACATTTAGTCATACAAGAAAATTAAAGTGCCAAAACTATCTTAGGTGATTACGCATCACCACTTTTCAAAATCGAGTGCTCTTTTTTGCTACCTCAAAAAAATAGTCTTTAAGTTCGATTTACCCCTATTTGATCGATAACTATGTTTTTTTTCTATTCTACACAAAGATCTTTCCTGTGACACAATAATTGCGTTAATAAGAATGTATGCGAGAAGTTATGTCATCGAAGTTGACCTTTCTATTTTCAATACCATAATTTGAGAGGATGCCACGTCGACCCCATTATTCATGAAAAAAAACTAGCCACGTGATTATGAAGAAGAAAACTCTAGGAGACTCCATATTGTAACTACGGTTTGAAGTTGAGGTAATCAAACCTAACCACTAGTAGGCCATTGTGTTGTGTTATAACCAATCCACTAGGAGAGAAAATGGGTTCCATTCTTTTGTCAGTGCATTTGTTCCATAGTTGAGCAAAATAACTGCAGTGGGATAAGAGATAAAACACACATAGAGGGTTTGTGGATTGTAGCTATTACGAGTCATAGGCCATACTTCTTTGTGCTCACAGCATATTTCCATTCGAGGAAAGAGAGCGGAGCGGGCTACCTTCAACGGAGGTTTTTCTCTTGAAAGGGTTTGGGTCATATCTTGTGTCAAATGTGTGGTGAGCTTTTGTTCCGTTTGTTCTCTATTTTTTGCATAATTTTAATTCACATGCATACACTATTAATAGTGATCTACATATCTATAAATCTAAAGAGATATAAAATAGTAATAGTGTAGATTTTGGATTTTTAAATATAATTTATCAAATCTGTTGTGATGAACTATCAATAGAATATCCTTGACAATTTACGAATCAACAATGTGCATTATTGTAACATGCAAATAAAATGAGATATTGTGGATCTAATATTGACACATTGTTAGATATTTAGTGGTAACTCACAAATAAAATACCTTTTGTGAAAACCATCCACCTTCTATAAATATTATATTGGAGGGACTTTCGCTTTAAAAGATGATAAGATCATAGTCAAATCAACAAAACAAATTAAGAGTGGAATTGTGATTAAGACTTCAGAAAAGAAAATGTTAAAAGAGACAAGTATGGACTATATGGTTTGTACTAGAGTGTAATAACTACAAAATGCAATCTTAATTCATAAAAGATAAGGGATTCATAGCCTTAGAATTAATGTAAAAAGATAAAATATTTATTCTTGGAAGTACAATTTTCAGATATATTTTATGAAGACGTCCTTTCAAATTAATTAAAAAAAGTATAAAGATGATTGAAAGTAAATTGTTTGGGACATGATTATTTTAAATTAAAAGAATAATTCAATTATGACCATGTAAAAAGTCTAATTATAAATATGTTTAAAATAAATATATAATATAAGGGTTGTTTTAATGGAATTTTTGATAGAAAAATACATAACGGTGTATCGAATTAGAAATGAGAGATTGGTAAGTGTATGTTAATGTTACAAGAATGATTGTTACAGCGAGGTCTTGTACATTGGGTCACTAAAATATCTAAAAGAAAAGCATCATAGAATGTATATACAAATATTTAAACAAATGTATTAAGATTTCATTATATAAGCAAAGGCTTTTTATAATGGTTTTATGTTATCATTGGTATTTTTTGTTGCAAAATGTGATTGAATGTTCAAAGAGTGTACTTGAATTGATTGTTGATCCTAATTAGTAGTGTGTAGAACATAGAAGTTAAGATACACGAAGGTTGTGTATATAAGTTAAATCTTAATACATGTAGATAATTAACTGCATCAAATATTGCAAAAGCTAAACACCAAATATTGTACATGCTAAGAGATATTATATGACACATTCTTATATTTATTGAGGCATATAAGTCATGTGTACCCATATGCATTTATACTTAAATCAAGAAACATCGAGTTATTAGTAATGGGATAGAATAGGGTTGCTAGTACTAGACCAACCCACAAATACACTCACTTATAAGTACAAAGCTATTACAATAACATTTATCAAGGCATTATAACTCATCCTTATCACTAGCTAATATTTAAATATGGAAAAAATACCAACCATTCCACTCGATCATAAAATAACCCATTGATATATTTAATTCTTTAATAACATAATATACTATTTAGTAAAATCAACTAAAAATTATACTTAAATCTATATATCATTTTTATAAAATATAAATTATATATAACGATAGGTAAATAACTAAATCCATATATCAAAAAAATATAATTTTTTTATTTTTAAATAATTTCTTCATATGCTCCATCAATGATTCATTAAGGATGTCCAAACAGTAAAGTATACAATCCATGTATCCAAAAATATAAATGGTCTAATAATCTGTTTATATACTATATGTGATTTGATATGACATCCAAATAGGTAAAGTAATAAGTAAGGGATAAGATTAACCCACCTGAAATGATTGTTATGAGAATGGAGCCTTGGGGTTCATTTTTCAACTTAAGTCCTACCCCAATAAAAAGTACGTAGTACAACCATTTACATAAGTTAGAAACATGTTTTACTTAGAAGTAAAGTTGTCTCATACTAATCATTTGAAACTTGCTTTGATTCCAATTTTCAATCGCTGTCCAACTACTTCAATTTTTCTTTCATCTCTTTTAAACTTGACCCTACCAATATGGTTTTTTCAAAGAGATCAAAACACATGATTGGAAAATGTGTATTAATAATTAAAGTTCATTTATATTTTATTTCAACATCAACTTTATTTTAATATAAAAAATAAAATTAACAAATTAAAAATATTTTAATATGATATATTAAACAAAAATTAATATTAAATACTTAAAAAACCAAAATATACTTAACTTATACTGACAAATGGAAAAGTGAAAATTATAATTATATATATAAAATTTGTGTGGAGTTTAATTACAGAAAGAGTTAATTCAAAACTTTACAATTTTTTACCTTAAAATTATATATATAATTTGTGTGGAGTTTAATCATAGAAGGGATTGAATTTCAAAACTTAACAATTTTACCAATATTGAAATTGGGTTTGGTTTGGTTTACTTTACATTAAAAATTTCATGTATCACTAGAAAGTTAAATTTGAGTAAGAAGATCCAAATCACTTAAAATAAACTTAATTAATTATATATATAAATTAAACATTTTATAAAGTTAATAACCATAGTTATATTTAATATTTACAATTTTATTATTATTAAATAATAATTATCCTTAATATTTTAATATTTTTAATTTTTTAATATTATCTTTTTCGGATGCGGATGGTAGCTTGGTTTTGATGGGATGTCGGTCCTGGAGACACATCCCAGGAAGTTCACATGGGGTGGCCATATGGCCCCACGCGCTCCATTACCATCTCAGTGTCAGCTAGCTTGCTTTGCATTTTACTCTCCCTCGGCGGCGTATTCTTCTCCCATCTGGCTCGGTGGGTTAACTGCAATAGCTTTCATCTCGGCCGGTCTAGTGATGCAGCAGCTTGTCGTTCTCTGCCTCCCCTATGGAGCGCTTGCTTTGCTACTTGTGTTGAGCCAAGCACTCGCACACGGACGGGCGACGAGCGCTCTCTTTTGAGTTGTTTAGAAGCTTTACATGCATCATTTGCCCCGGAAGCGCCTTTTTGCTTTGCTCCAATTCTTGTACGCAATCTCAATTTGTCAATCAACTGCGGGATCCTTCGCCTCCTTCTTGTTCTAATTGTCTCAAGCAACTCCAAACGATTGCTTTTGCCATGCCGAAGACTAAGTCATAGAATGCGGTGTCGGTGTGGTGCGAATCGGGGGCCGGACGCACGCTCTCGACCCTCTACCGATTCGGATGCGGAAGACTTCCTGCGGGACGTTGCGTGCGCTATGCGGATGCACCCGCGGCCATAGGAAATCGCGCTTGCCATCCTGGAAATGTCCCGCCGACTCGGCCCTGCCCCTGACTCCTTTTGTTGATACGCCTAGACACCCATTTCCCCCACTCTCGTGCTACGCGGTCACGCCCTACGCCGGACCTCTCGGAGGGCGGAATTAAAACTTTGGTCTCCTTCAATCAACCCATTGTCACTTTGCCTTTGTTCTTGTTGCACGAGAGAAGAGATGCCTGGCAGATTTCCCCCTATGCTCGGTCAACTCCCCTCCTTGGTCTTAATCATACAGCTGCGAATATTCCATTGAGACCGTCGCGCCCCCGGAGTCCGGCACCTTCGGGCACAGGTAAGCAACTACATGCGGTGGACGTGGGCATCACAAGCGAGGATGGCGAACGAGGAAGGAAGATGTCGAAGATCCATAGGACGAGTACGGTGTCGCATAGTGGAGGAAGTACCGCCTTCTCCGGCTCATGAGCGGTGATTCACATTTGCACTGGTTTCCCAGCATGGTACATTCACTCCAATTGTTTTTGGGAGATTTACCGATTTTCTTTGGTTTTCTCAATGACAACAAGCTGCGTACTACTCTAGTCTTTTTTGTTTTTGTAAGTTGTATGCAACGAACAATGAGCAGTTTCCCTCTCAAGGGCGGCGAAACTCTCTTCTGAAAGCGGTTTCCTAGAGCTGAGTTCATTATTTTGTTAAAGCATGGACATCAAGCCAGGTCTTCGGGCTCCCATAGTTGAGCCGAGGCAGTTTGTAACAATATGTTTTTCATAAATAGAATTAGTATAATTTAGAAAAAAAATAATAATTTGAATATTTATACTAAAAGTTATAAAAATACCTCAATAACCTATAAAGCGATAGCGATTGAGCTTTACACATTTCCATGTTTTATATGAACTATGACTTTATCTATTGATAATGAAGCAATCTTATCAACAAAGAAATGTGGAGGGAAAATGACTTTAATAAGTAATCTTATTAACAAGGAATATGGAGAAAATGGGCTTTACAAGTTATTTTATTTTAAATATTAAAGTAGGTTACAAATTTTAGGAATTTGATTTTTAATTTATTTATTTATTTAGTATTATTATAATAAATATTTTGGTCAAAATTGTATGAGATCAATAAAATTATTATTTTTAATTAAAAAATTATTATTATTTTTTAAAATCTTTATTATTATTGAAAAAGATTATATAAAATTTTATTATATATAAGATTAAAAATATAATTTCATAAAAATATAAATATAAATGTTTTTCATTTATTATGCATATTCTTACTATATTATAAAACTAATATAAATATCCTAATAATATGATTTATAGAAAGACATTTTATCTACTATATTATATTTAAAAACTTTAATCAATTAAATTTATTTTAGTTTTCACTTTATTAAGAATTCATAATTAAATAAAATTTTTACAAAGTTAAATTTTTTAATTCATAAATAAATAAAATATTACAGGTCTCATTCATGTTATTACGTGTTATTGTTTTTCTCCATATTATATATACACAATAAAATTTGAATGGTTTTAATATAAATGTGGTATTGATTTGGTTTTTTATAATTTAAAAAGATATTGATTATTTTAATTTTAAATTTAGTAAAAAATATTTTAAATTAATAAAATTTGATGATGATGTTGAATCTAAAAAGAAATTAATTATTTAGTTTGTTTTAAAATTGTATTCCTGTACTTAAATAGTTTGGAGAAAAACCTCTCAAGCTCACTATAATTTTGACATGTTGAAAGGCTAGGAAGGTCGCATTTGCAACAAAGATTATGAAAGCTGAGATCTAATGTGGTTGTCTGGAGGCCTCTAAAGAGAAAGTAGATTTTCATCCTTAATGTTCATATTCTCACGTAGATGGTAGATCCTTTCCACCCATGGTGTTCAGGAGGCTAGCAACGATTTGTTTCACTATAGAGCTCATGAGAGTTCGTTCTAATCTTGGCTATATTAATTTTTTTTTCTTTGAACTAGTTAAAACAAAGAGATACTTTTGATATTTAGAGTAGGGTTGATGACCTCCTTATAATATCTTAATTTTTCTTTTTTACAGCCTCTAAATCTTTCTCACACCACATTTTCTCTTTAAACTTAGAAATAACAATATTTTTAATGTTATTAATATTTTTCAATGCAACATTTTGAATTTGATCTCCCAATGGTTTAACGAGGCCTGTTATCTTTATACACGACCTCGTTTGAGCCTTAGGTAGTTTTGGATGGAATTTAAAGCTAGCTTAGAAGTCTATGGTCTCCCATGTTATTCATTTTGTGCTTGTACAACGAAGCCTAGCCTGGTATCATTATACCAACCTTTTTTAGACCTTAGGTGGTTTTTGGTTGGAATTTAAAGCTAGCTTAGGAAGTCTATGGTCTCCCATATTTATTCATTTTGTGCTTGTACGATAGAAGCACATCATAGCTAGGCTCTTGATAGGGGAAAAACCCACTTAATAAGGTGAATATGATAGGGTGACAGTTGCTTTTTAATTTTTGAGGTTATACGTTATAAAACACTTCTAGATTTGCTCAATCTTTCTCCGGAATTCTCTAAGAGATGCTACAACCCCAAACCTCACGTCCATACAGAATACTTCAGGGAAGTGATTAAGTTTAAGGAGAGAGAGGGCTTCTTTCTCCCCACATCCAAAAGGTTTCTTCCATTTTTACAATTATTTCCAGAACCAAAAATTCTATATATTAAACATGTACCTTCTATTATAATATAATAAAAATATTTTTTATTTTTTATTTAATTTATTATTATTATTTATTTATTTATTTATTTTATAAGTAAGATTAATTTCTATTAGTGTAACATAATGTAGATGGAGAGCACGAGGAGCCTCTGTGGCTCTAACTTTGATTCAAGACGCAATTCACAAAAAACAAAAAAAATGGGGTAGCACGCCCCGGGCAGGCAGGTCCAATACCAAGTGTCTTTATTTGTCTCGCGAGAGGAAAACTAGCATTATACAAATAAGCCCATTGGTGTTTGCATATTGTCTTTTCGACATAGATACTGCAAAGAAATTAACAAAACCTTGTGACCAAGGACCTTAACACTAAAAATGATAGACTAGAAATAACTTTGAGAGCCTGGGTATGTGAGGAGTAGAGGTCTCTTCTCTGAGGAGACACTGTATTCATCGGTGTCGTTTATGCATGTCCTGGGTGGCGGTACTGCCCTTGCTGAGGCTCCTTGGTCTCACTAGCTTTGCCGGGCACATTTTCCGTGCTTTATCATCCCTGCCCCTTCGAGTTGCTGCTCGCCCCATCCCGAAGCACGTACTATGGCCGCGGAGACAGGTCTGTAACATCCTTAGAGGAGGCGTCACGGTGGGGGAGTTTACGCATTTTGGCGGGGCGGAAGCTAGAAACCTCGACGAACTCCTCCTTGAAGGAAAATGTAATGGAGGTGATGACAGGCGGTGGTAGGCCGGTGGAGGTGGAATTGGTGAGTGGGTGGTACGGGGTGGCTATAGATACGACGGGGCATAGGCGGTGGAATGGTCGCGACATCGGAGGTTGAGCGAAGAATGGAATCGACCAACGAAGCGGCCACACCCATTGCGGGTGACAAGATGCGACAATAGGGAGTGCTCCGGGGAGGGAGGCGAGGTGTCGAATGGGAAGAGGGCGACGAACGAGCAGCCCGCCCTCTGCTGGCACCGCACGCACACGGCGCATGCGATGCGGAGACGAGGCATGGTGGTGCGGTGAGGGTGGTGGGTGCTACGGGCGAAGAAGAAGCGGGTGGTGGCGCCACGGAGGCGGAGAGCATCGTGGTGGAGTTGAGCAATTTGCGGGAGAAATTCAAATGACGAGAGGATGCTTTCTGCCTTGAATAATAGGTAGCCGGTATCTCTATACAACGAGGAAGACTACAACGTCTCCCTGTTGGCGTGCGGGAGCTCGGCTGCGACTCTGTAGCTTCTTAGAGGTTGAGCCGAGGCACGCAACCGGGCGGACGAGAAACATAAGCAGACGAGAGGAGGAAGGGTCTCCGTGCAAGCTTGATGGTAGTAACTGTGACATCTACGAGAGAATTAAATGGTAGTGGGGTGATGGCTAGAGCAATTCGATTGTCGTCGTTGGGAGCTGTGGGTGGCCATCGCGGTCATGTTACTTGCCAACCCGTGACACGATCTCCATGATACCATCATAAATCACCGCATACGAAAATATACTAAAAGTATTGAGCAACACTAAATTTATTTTTAATATTCAAATATATTTATAAATATATTTCGATTATTTTAAAATTTCATAATTATATATATACTTTTCTTATTTTAACTTATTATTAAAAACTAAATATTATTAATTTATTAAAAATTAAATATTACTATAAACATAGTTAAGGATTGTGTCTAACTTTTTGCTTGGACTCTCTACCTATTCTAGAGAACCAAATAAAACACCAAATATGCCTATTCTCCAAGGATTAAATAAAACACCAAATGAAACAAAAAGTATCCACCCAAAACATTAAACACAATCCTTAATCATCCTCACACCATAAACAACAACCCAAAAATAACACTACTACTCTCAAATATTTTTATTAATTTAATTTCATAAAATATATATATATATATATATATATATATAAATTGACCTATAATATTTTATGATTTACAAAAATTAATATTCCATTCATAACACATCATAAACATAATAAACTACAATTACCATTGCAAGAAAGATAAATATGTCGTAATTTATCATTATAATATTTTTTTCAAAGTAGCGAGGGGTTATTTTAGCATAGTGTTCAACGCATTCGGATTCCAAAATCTTAATTAATCACAGCGTAGAGCAGATTTACCACAAAGAGACAGACCAAATCCTATTTTTGGATGAGTTCTTTGTCCTGTGGCTTAATCCTTCGTTTCTCTGTAACGCCCGCATTAATTCTCATGCGACTACGCCATGGCGAAGTGCATGCGAATACGAAAGAAGGTATGTGGAAGCGGAACGAGCTGTCGTCTGCTATATGACCTTGTGATGTCTTTTTGCTTACTTTATCAGCCAGTCAGAGCAATGGCGGCTCTCATGTAACGGAGAATATTATGGCTGGCGAGACTTCTTAAAGGTCTCATCTACTATATGTATATACATATTTAAAGCGTCGCCTTCTTCTGAAGTCTGCTGAAATGAGCTGTTACGGCTGAATATTTTCGGAGGAAAATGTATATATTCGGTCGCAGTTGAGCAGATCTTGCTGTTTTGGCAGCCAAAGGCGTCTCCAGCATATTGTGCTTTCACAATACTTGTAGTTGTCGGACGAATCACCATGGCCTTGTTCGCAAAGTTTTGCCTTGGCGGATTCTGTAACAGTAAAGAAACATGGCTTTATTTACATTATTTTTGAAAAATTTGAAAATTTTAGATCTAACAAGCTTTGCAGCAATAAGGGATTAGGCTGATTAAAACGAGACATTAGCTTATTTTTTTGCTTTAAAAATACACTATCATTTAGAAAAATGACTGATATCTTGCATTATTAGGTTAAAGATATAACTTATTTAGAAAAAATTCCTCATATGATTCCTTCACATATATAAAATCTTTCTTTGCAAAACGTCTCGTAGACTACATTATTACTTTTTAAGATGTGGTTTTATTTAGAAAGATGCCTCATTTATGACTTAATTTCTTTAAAATATATGCGTTTGTTTAAAAATGCCTCAGGAGTTATATAGTTTCTTGGCATATATACGTTTTGGTTAGCTGTTCTCCGTATATACCGTTTGGTTTTTGCTTTTAAAAATCTAATTGTTTAAAGACATTCACATTTTTTTCCCCGAGCCTCATAAACTATATTATTGCTTCCAAAGATAAACGATTTTCTTTACGGTCATTGGAAGTCAAAGATAAACGGTTTTTTTACGATCATTTTGTAAGTTTTTGTAGATGTTCTATGCTTGAAACGCTTTACTTTTCTTACGGCAATCACACAAATAGTTAAGTAAAATGCGATAGAACATATAAGTGGATCTTATAGAAGACATACCGAAAACATAAAAAATGTGATGGTGCGTTACGGCGGTCAGCAAGGATGCTTCAACTGACAAAGTCTCCTTGGTCGGCCAACCCCGAGAATGTGTCACAACGGTCCTCCAATCGACGGCAAGGTCAACCCAAGTCGACTCCAAAGTCAACGCTTCATCCCGAGAAAAGTCAACGCGGGCAGCAAGCTAAAAGTCAACCCGACCTTACGAGTTTGGTCAACCCTTTGACCTCGATTTCTGTGCCAAAGTGTACGACCTCTCAAAATCGAACTTTCCAACAAGTTTCGGCCCTTTCGGACCATGCGTTGACAAAGTCAACGGCGGTCAAGCTTCTAACAAAACCCTGAAGTTTGCAGAAATTCGTCCTTGACTCGGCCGTCTGATTGTCCTCCTTCTTCTTCACACGTGTAGGCTGAACTTGTCTCCAAGGAGCTCGTACTAAATCGGATGAGAGAAGAAGATGTGTGTTGAGTTGTGGTGAAATGCTCTCCAACTTTTTGTATTTATATCCATCATTGGGGTGTGTGGCTTGTCTATTTGAAGTGTGAAACCTTAAGGCCGACACACATATAATTTATTATAAATAATAAATTCAAAATAAATGTTACGCTCATCGGATTAAGATATATTTTATATGGATTTTACACCTCTCACGAAGGAATCCAACAAAAATACTAGCCACTTAATCGAGCATCTGTGGAGTTTGGACCTAGTTGTCCAAATTTAACACTCCCCTCTCAACTAGGGAGAACTCCATCCATCGGTGCAATCAAACGTCGTGCGTCATCCCGCGCGTAACTTGCTTTCTTGGCCTCTTTATTTCGAAACCGAAGTGGGTCGGTCACAAAGACATCATCCCCCGGCCCGTATAGTCGGTCCGGAGGATCGAAACCTCCTGTCGGACTCACAAAGAGTCTCCAACCAACCCAAAGTTGGTTCATCGACCGGCGGGCGGTCCCGAGACCTCACTATGACTTGATCCCGAGATCAAGTGGTTGGGCAGTGCCATCCTAGATAGAGTACGGCAATCTCTGATGCGTCCATCGATCTTTGCTACTAGTCTCTGGCTTTTCCCACCTCATTGGCCAAATGAGGTACTTCCATGAGCCCTAAATATTGGGTAGGATGCATACGGGGCACGGATAAATGAGAGGCGAACGACTCAATAATCACAAGGGTGGGGCGAAGCATTATGAGTGCTTATGGCCCTCAGAAGCTATCTGAAAGCCCCCCGAGCTCCGGGCTCATCGTCCATGAGGACCCACATCATAGGGTCGTTCCACGACACCAAGACTCTACGGAAGGTTAGGAACCCGGCCTTCCCCGAACTTAGTGAGAATGTCCGCGACACAGCAACGGTTCCTATACTGATCGAGCCTTACGGCGCCTGTTGTACCCATATCCGGATAAGGGTAGTGCACGATATCAATATGCTTGGATCGGTCGTGGAACACGAGATTCTCGATCATACGAAATCCCACTGCGGTTGTGCGAGGTATCACGGTGGTATCTAGCACATGTCCAAGCTTGACTCACTAAAGGCACGCAGCAAAACGCCACAACGAGGCCATGCTTATGACAATGTATTCGGCCTCGCGGTGCTCAAAACACGACACGCTACTGCTCATCCATGAGATCGACGGAGCAAAGATAGCGACGACATCTGGGTATTGCTCTTCCCCGATCCACCACACTTTGCCCGGCCCAATCGGCATCGGTATATCCACGGTGTCACACTCCCGGCCGGTGTATCTCGGCCCATGGTTTATCGTGCCAGAAAGATATCTCGGAAAGATTCTTGGCACCAACCCGGGGGAAAATGATGAGGCTCAACCATACGGTGACTCAAAGTGTTCAACGCAAAAGAAGTATATGTTCGGTCGGGTGTTCACTAAGAACATCAAAGCTCTTATGAGTTGACGATACTCGGTGAGATTGGCCAAGATAGGCCCGGCGGGCGCACTCAACTTCTTAAAGTTGAGTTCCATCGATGTGCGACACGTACTTCTGATCCACCGTCCAAATCTTTCGAAACTTCCACGATGTATTTTTCCTTGAGAAAGGAAAATCTCTCCCGAGTCTGCCGGACCTCCCGGAGCCTAGGAAGTAGTCACATCGATCTAGGTCCTTCATCTCGAACTACATTGACCAAACTCCCTCTTACATTGATGAATGAGAGGTCGGCTGTCGGGGAAGGGTCGTCCCCATACGGCACTAGAATGAGGCTTCCCTGCTGGCAACCTTGAAGTAAAGGTTCGGATCGACGACCGCCGAGTGAGCCCAACTTCATCAAGTAACTATCCATCTTCTCGTACCAAGCTCGGGTGCCCTTTAACCCATAGAGGGCTTTCTTCAACACAGAGACATGAGTGTCTCGATCCACGAACTTCAAATCCCGAGAGGTTGTTCTACATACACCTCTTCCTTTATTGCACCATGCGGAAAAGCGGTCTTGACATCCATACGATGAAGACTCCATCCTTGCGTAGCAGTGAGGGCTATGATTGATCGGATGGTGGTATATGTTCTGCAGTGCAAATATCATCGTAGTCTATTCCTTCCTTTTGAGAGAAGCCACGGGCAACAAATCTTGCCTTGAACTTTTCGGCCTCCCATCGGATCCATGTTTGATCTTGTGTAGAGCCATTTTGCGGTGACAAGGCGGTTGTCCTTCGGTCTCGGGACCACATCCCAGACATCATTCTTCATTATGGACTCATATTCTTCGTGCATAGCATCCTTCCAAACTTGATGCTTTACGGCTTCCTCAAAAGATCCGGTTCGAATTGTACGATAGTACTCGTGGCGGCTAAGATACCCTTGGTATTTACACGGCTTCTTGCTTTCTCGGAATGTCCCCCCTTGGGGCGGCCGCCAAACCCTCGGCATCTTCGAGGGTGTCCACCCCGAGCCATGATGGTCTCTTTCCCGGTCGAAGGAGATGGATCAATAGGGTCCATTGGTCCTTCAATATCGAGCATTGTCTCATCTGCGGTTCTTCTTGATTTCAGAGCCTTTCTTCATGATTTTCTTCGGATCTTGGAAGATCTACTACTTTCTTCGGGGAAGCATCTTCGTCAAAGTGACATCATGGCATATCTCTACTTCCCTTTGACCGGAGTACATAGACTCTATAGGCCTTAGAAGTCTCCTTGTAACCCACAAACATTCACTTTCTTCCCGAAGCATCCGACTTACTTCTCTTTTCTTTCGGCACATGAAAATAGACGGGACATCCACTTCTAAAATGTGAGACATCGGGTTTCTTACCGAGAGAAAACCTCTTCGGGAGTTTGGAGTCCAAAAGCGGAATGAGGGCATCGGTTTTGAATATACACGGTAGTATTTGCGGCTTCTCCCCATGACTTGGGTAGACCCTGGTCACATAGCATGGCACGGGCGGCTTCACAATAGTCCTATTCTTGCGTTCGACGTACCATTACTGCTCGTATGTAGTGGTAGTCTCCCTCTTAATTTCGGCTTCTCTGCAAGTCTTTGTGAACTCATTTGACTCATATTCGATTGCCATTGTCGTTCTCCAAAATCTTGATCTTCTTTCGGTCATATTTACTACCAGGCTTTGAAGAGTGCGAAACCACATGAAAGCCTCATCCTTCTTCTTCAAGAAGTATATCCGAGTTTTAAGTCATCGGTGAATGTCATGTAGTAAGAACATCCTCCCGGGGGATGTCACAGGGCAACATACCGGATAGATCGAGAATGGACTAGTTGCAAAAATATCGGATCTCTTTGTGACACTTGAGGGAGAAGGTCCCCTTGTATGTTTTCCTTCGGCACAACCCTTACATACACCTTCATGATTATTTCCAAAGTTAGGCATCCTTTGTCACCACCTTCCTTGCTTCGGGAAGGGCCTTGTAATGAAGGTGTCCAAATCTTGATTGCCATAGTTCGGTTTGTCGGATAGTATCACAAGTCATTGCTCCCCGTAGGACTTCCTCCAACTTTGGTAAGTGTACCAACTCTAAAACCAATCGAGATAGCTTCCTTGGAAACTCTCCTCCACATGAGCACCTTTCCATCGAGAGAATGTTACATTGGTCCCTTTGTCTTCCATGGTGAGTACGGACACAAGGGTTCTTCTTCAATTTAGGTACATAGAGTACATCTTGCAAACGTAGGACTTGTCCTTGAGGTAGTGGAGGGTCACGATCCGCTGTCCTTTGCGATGTATGGCATTATCTCCAAGGACCAGAATTTCTAGATTAGTATCCCTTTTACGACCATGTCGAGGAAAGTGCTTCCTTGAATCCGGTGATGTGTCTTGAGGCACCACTATCGATTGACGGAACATCCATAGTGTCGGGCGGAGTGTAACGGAAAGGCTTGAGATACAAGAATATACCTCATTTCTTTTTATCAACGGCATTAGACTCCTCAATCTCCATACTGGTGTTTCTCAGACCTTTTAGAAGGTTGATTGTTTCCACCAAAGTGAGCCTTCCTCTTTCCTTTGGATTTGTCGTTTCTGAATTCCCATTCCTTGGGTTGTTGTTGTGTCATCACTGTCCGGAGAATCCTTCTTGAAGGGGCATTCTCTAGCATAGTGACGGCCGAGGCCTATGACAAAATTGAAGCCACTTACCCCTTTTTCTTGAGCCCTTGTTCTTCCTTTGTCCTTAGAACCACCGGAAGTTCTTCTTTAGAATGAGCATCATAGGCGACATTTGTCATTATCGAATTCCTTCATCCTTGTTTCTTCTTGCATACATCTAGACGAGAAGCTCATCAAAGTTAGGAATGGTATTATTATTGAGAATGGTAGTTGTGAATACTTGCCATTTCATATGGGGTCCTCAGTGCGGTGAGAACCATCTCACGATCGGCTATTGTCTCTATGCCTTGTTGATTGTTCCTTGTTTCGGTCAATTTCGGAAAGTAAGTTTGAACGGACTCATCCGACACTTCTTCATATTCTTCAGCATTCTTGAGGAATAGCACTTGGTTTCACATTGTTTACTTTGAACATAAGGATCAATTTATCATACATCTCTGGATATTGCCTAGTTCGAATATATAGGCAACGAGACTCTTATGTATGGATTCACGATCATCGACTTTGCTTTGATCTCTCCTTTTATACTTGTTTCTAACGACGGTAGCATTTGGTGGAGGTTCTTGAATCTTACCCGGCACATGATCCAAGAGATCATGGTCTTCCAATTGAGATCTAATATCATGTTCCAAGCATGGAAGTCATCCCTTCCGATCGGCTTGTCATTCTCCTTGAATTCAAAACTTGTGGAACCCATTTCTTCGATGGTGATTGCTAAAGATAGGGCTTGTCTTACTCGGCTACGATACCATGTAAGTTTTTGTAGATGTTCTATGCTTGGTAACTTTACTTTTCTTACGGCAATCACACAAATAGTTAAGTAAAATCTTGATGGGGTATATAAGTGGATCTTATAGAACAAACCGAGCATAAAAAATGTGATGGTGCGTTACGAGCGGTCAACGGGATGCTTCAACCGACCAAGTCTCCTTGGTCTTGACCGAATGTGCATGCAACGGTCCTCCAATCGCCAGCCCAGGAGTCAACCCAAGTCAACTCCAAAGTCATGACATCCCGGAAAAGTCAACGCGGGGCAGCAAGCTAAAAGTCAACGCATCAACAGGTTTGGTCAACCCTTTGACCTCGATTTACTACATTAACGAAGTGTCTCGACCTCTCAAAATCGAACTTTCCGACAAGTTTCGGCCCTTTCGGACCATGCGTTGACCAAAGTCAACGGCTAGGGTCAAACTTCCTAACAAAACCCTAGGTATGAGAAATTCGTCCTTCATTTCAGTAGTACGAATTTGTCCTCCTTCTTCTTCACACGTGGCAAATTTGAACTTGTCCTCCAAGGAGCTCGTGCCCCTACCGTCGGATGAGAGAAGAAGATGTGTGTTGAGTTGTGGTGAAATGCTCTCCAACTTTACTGTGTTATATCCATCATTGGGGTGTGTGACACATCTGTTTGAAATTGTGAAACCTTAAAGCCGACACCTTTATATAATTTATTATAAATAATAAATTCAAAATAAATATTACGCTCATCGGATTAAGATATATTTTATATGGATTTACACCTCTCCCAGAAAGAGGGAATCAACAAAAATACTAGCCACTTAATGCGAGCATCACAACATGGAGTTTGGACCTAGTTGTCAGAATTTAACACATTTGAAGTTAAAAAGTTACGGTTTTTTTACGGAGTCATTTCTTCAAACCATTTAAGGTAAATCAGCTGACATTATAAACATAAACACGTTTTATTTTTATTTTTGACAAAGTCGATTCTTGTTTATAGCCAGAGAGCACGAGCTCCAATTACATCCAAGTTACAAAGAGTGTGACAAGGGAGGGGTATCACACCAAAATCCCTGCGTTTCAGAAAACAACTGCTATTACTATATTTAACACCTGACTTACCCTAACAAACTGACACAACAGGAAAGTGAATTTAAAAGACATTGAACAAAATAGAAAGGCTGTCCCTATCCCTGCTGGAGGAAAGGAGCGAGCTTAGCCACTTTTGTTTTGTAGTTCGCTCATGTTATCCAAGTTGGAGTTGGCTACATTGTTGGTGATTGTACTTGGTACAGTTCTTTTCTCCATCATGTAGCGAAGTCTTTCCATATCTTCTTCAATATGCACGCAATGATTGTTGACTCCTCTTAGTTTTTTTGTTAGTGAGCGAGCTCTGTAGTTGAGAAATTTCATGTCTGGGGGCATGCTTCTCCCGAGTAATCCTAATCTGAGCCTTTATCTCCTCCAATTCTAATTTCATGTCAGAGAAGTGAAAACAGTTCTCACTTTTCATGTTGACTGGAATAGGAAAATATTGATGTGTATCTTGAGCTGGAGGAGCAGGGAGAAGGGAGGATATGGGAATCAACAAAATTAGGAGGGGACCACGATAGGCATTGTCGGATGATATCAACACAACGTAGACAAACGGTACAAGAGCGCCGAGGCCATAAGGTAGAGAGCGCCAAAGAGGAGCGGGAAGGGAAGAACATTGGGTCACAACATCGGAGGGAGGACTGAATAGAGAGAGTGAGGCAAAGGGACATGGAGAGGTATAAATAGGGGAGAGAAAGGAAGGGATATGGAGAAGGAAAGAGGGGATAAAGATAAGGAAGGGAGACAGAGTCATGGGATAGGATAAGGGGAGGGGATGGCCATGCCAGAGGGCCAGTAAGGAAATCGAGAGGGCACATATATTAAAGCAGGCCATCATGACAAGAGAGGACATAGAAAATTCAAGGGATTGGGGTGATTTGAGAGGAACCATGAGAAGAGAAAAGACCAGGGGGGTTGGAGCAAGCTGAGTTGGCTAGGGAGTCAAAGTTTTTGTTGTTTCCTCTAAGAATGTGATAGAAGGTTAGATCTTCGATGCTTTTGGCCATGATGCGGTTTCTAATTATGAGCATGTTGAGATCAATGTTGGGGGACATTGAGGAGTTCAACATCATTCGAATGACAATGGAGGAGTCTCCAAAGACTAGAACATTTTTTATTTTGAGCTTCTTAATTAATTGGAGTCCTTGTATCAGGGCATATGCTTCCACCTTGTTGTTTGTCATAGTGCCCAATCCCCATTCGTAGGAGGCAATGTGATTACTTGATTCGCTCATGATAAGGCCCTCCGCTCCAACTATTCCAGGATTTGACTTTGAAGCACCATCAAAGAAGAGTTTAGTTCGATGGATGCCATCAAGCCATTCTAAGAACTATTTTTCTTTTAGCCTTACCTTCCACTGCTCATTATAATTTGGTTGCCTTGTCGATGGCCTTTAATAATTAGGAAGGTGGTTGAGCACACATCTAAAGATTTTTCTTTCCTCAACTTGCATGTCGTTAACATTAAAATAACTATTGTTCTTTGCGAGAATAGCTTCAACAAATATAGTCCACTTTTTTTTGAACCTTTCTCACACTAGGTTTTTTCTCTCAGAAGATCACTTTTTTCTCGTAAGCCATATATTCCAAAGGAGAACATAATGCAGAGTGTCCCAGATTCTTTTGATTATGATTTTTTTTATTGGTACAGGGATGTTTCTTTTTCTATATAACTACAGAGTCTGTAACATAGGTATTTTCTTCAATATCCATGCGAAGAGGAAGGGTGAGATAATTCCAGCAACTTTGAGAAAAGGGGCAGTAAACAAAGAGGTGTTGTATATATTCCTCTTTAGTGTTGCATAGGAGACATCTGGAAGCCCCCTAAATGCATTTATTTTGCAGGTTGTCTGTCGTCAGAATATTCCCTTTGAATAAGGTCCAAGTGAACACTTTAATTTTGGTGAGAGCTTTTGATTTCCAAACCTGCTTCCAAACTGTCCACGGAGGTGAGGATGAAAGGTCACCAAGGAGGATCTTGTATCTAGCTTTAATGGAGTAAGAGGACCCAGTGGGATCCCATATGAAACCATCTTCTTCTCCCATTGCTAGGGGGGCGACTCCATTGAGAATTCTCATGAGCTTTGTTCTGTCATTTTAGAGATGTGTAGGAAGGTTAGGGAGCAACCAACCTTCCCAAAAATGATTAGATTTGTGCCAACTGGAGATTTGATTTAGAATTTTGATGCCAAGCCCTTAGAGGTGATTTTGGATGCGAAGGTGTCCCAAATCATTTTCTAGGGGTGGCTTCCCCATGATCTTATCATTCCATATGTCAATGTTGATTCCCCCGTGGGGAAATTTAAAGATGTGGTCACACAGGAAGGTTATAGATTTCTTATAGAGAGACCACATGTGGGAACATGGTCTTTTGGGAATGGTTTGATCCAATAAGAATTGTCTAGGGCCTAAAAGTATTTTCACTCTAGAAATTATTTCCACCATGACAATTTCCTTGTTATAAGTCTCCAAACAATTTTCACTCCAAAGGACAGGTTCAGTAATTGTGGAATGTGAATGGAAAGGCCTCCATTTTCATACATATTAGTGACATGTCTCCATTTAACCAGATTGAACTTCCTTTTTTCTTGCTTGCCAGCATGCCATAAAAAATCCCTTAGGATGATCTCAATTTTGTCATGGATACTTACTGGGGATTGTAGCAAGGAGAAATGGTATAGAGGGAGTGCAGAGAGGAAAAATTTTATTAGGACTAAACGCCTCGCCATGTTGAGCCAAGAGGCTACCCACTGAAGAATTTTCCTCTTCATCTTATCAAGACTGATGTTCCACACCTCATTTCCTAGTGGTTCGTTACTAACAGGCATCCTGAGATAGTTGAAGTATTTCCAATTCCATTTGTATGGGACTCCAAAGATTTGAGTTATGCTATGAATGGTGTTCTGGGTAGAATTCCAACCATATATACTGATTTTAAATGAATTGATTTCTCCTCTTGAATATTGCATGAATTTTTCCAGGAGGCTTTTGAATCTTCTAGAAACTATGTTTGAAACCCCTCCCATTAATAAGGTATCATCCGAAAATTGTGAGTGATTCATGTTTTTTTTCCCATTGCAGAATTTCATGCCAGTGATTAAGCCTGATCTACGATTGAATTCCAAAGCTCTGTTGAAGGATTCGGCCATAAGGATGAAGAGAAACAAGGAGAGAGGGAATCCTTGTTTGAGACCTCTAGAAGATTGGAAAAAAGGGCCTGGTGTCCCATTGACTAGAGGAGATATCCAAGGGAGAGAGATGCAAGCTTGTATAAGGGAGATGGTTTCTTCATTGAAGCCTAGTTTTCTTAAGACTGAGTAGAGGAAGGAGTGTTTGACTCTATCGAAGGTGTTGGCAAGATCCAACTTTAGAAAAAACCCCTTTTCCATTCTTCTCATACTAGAATGTATGACTTCTTTGAATATCAATATAGAGTCGAGATTTGTTGGTTGGCTAAGAAGTCTCCTTGATTTTCTAAGATTAAACAATGGAGAAAGGATTTGATGCAGGTAGTGAGGATTTTAGTGATGATTTTTTAAGAATAATTTCATAAGGATATGGGCCAAAACCTGGAGAAGGAAGAAGGACGGGCGTCTTTGTGTATGAGGGCTAGATAGGTCGAGTTGGCGAATCCACTTATATTTTTATTTATTTGGCTCCAGTGTATCATTTTGATGAGGTATTTCGTAATTACCTCCCAAAAGGTCTGGTAGAATCTAATAGAAAAGTTTTTCGACCCCGACACTTTGTCTGGTTGAAAATTCCATTTCACATTAATAATCTCATCCTCTCCAATCTCTTTGGTTAATGAGGCATTTATTTATTCAATTATCATGGTTGGGGTGTGTCTCAATAGATCTTCATAATCCTCTATACCCCTGCTTTCTATTAAGAGGCCCTTGTAATGTTGGTGTGCTACCAATTTGATCTTAACTTGACCATTTAAGTTGTTTCCTTCATCATATTTTATAGTTTTGATAGTGTTTTTGGAGGTTTTGATTTTTTTTGGTTGTGGAAGAATTTGGTATTCTTGTCCTCTGCTAGAATCCAAAGACTTGTGGATTTAATCCTCCATTTTTGTTCCTCCTTTCTGCTCGAATTGTACATTTTCCAATACAGTTCCCTCTCTTGGATTTTCTTCTCCTTGGTGATGCATTTATCCTCGATTTTGTTATGTGTCTCCTCTAACCTTCGTTTGATGTCGTGATTTTCCAACTCTGGCTCTTTGTAATTGTTCTTTTGCCCATTTCTGGAGAGTTGTACGAATAAGCTTTAATTTTGTCTCCCAACTGAAAAAAGGAGACCCTTCTACCTGTGAACGCTAAGTTCTTTCCAAAATTTCTCGGGCCTCCTGGAAGTCACACCATAGCAGATTAGTAGAAAGGTAAGGGGCCAAGATTTGATTGTGCGCCTATGAAAAGAGAGACAAGGTAGTGATCCGAGGCCGAGCACAACATGATAGGGGAGGTGGAAACATTTAGAACGGTGATGAGAGACCGCCACAATAAATTGATCCAATCGCTCCATTATGTTACCTAGTCCAATCTTGTGGTTGTTTCAGGTGAAATTTCAATTCCTTGGAATTATATCTACCAGATCGTGATCTCTCATGGTGCGTTCTAGCTAATCTCTTGAGGGATCGAGAGTAAAAGTTCCCCCTCTTTTCTCCTTTGGGTGCATAATCAAATTTAAGTCGCCCCCAATGATAAATTTGTTGTTGTTTTCACTTTCCATATCTATCTCGAGAGAATGACAACACACTTCTTTGTATCGATAGTGATTTGGCCCATATATGTTGTATATTGTGATCATAGTGTCTTCTTGCACATTTTGAAGCTTGGATTTCATCTAGTGCTAGGTCTTTGAGATTATTTGATGCTTCCATATGTTATTGTTCCAGATTAGAGCTATTCCTCGTGACACACCTTTGGATCCTACAAATCTACTTGAGTAATGGTTGAATCTGCTTATGATTTCTTCCATGTCATTTTCTTCCTATTTGGTTTCATGAATGAGGATTAATTCTGGTTGTTCTTGCTTGATGATGTCTTTTAGAGCGTTGATTTTAGAGGGGTACCCTAATCCCATGCAATTCCATGTGAGAGCTTTCATTGCTTAAGGGTTGAAGGTGTAGACCCAAGATTCCCTCCTAAAGTTTGATGACTTCTTTGTTACTATGCCCTTTAATAAAGGATTCTATTGACTATTGCGTTCCTAGGGCTATATCCTTCTTAGCTACCTCATCTCTATGGTGTTTGGTTGATTTCCTTCCAGGCCTTGATTTTTTGGATAAGTCCAAGATATATCCTATATCCTTAGTTATGTTTCTAGTAATAATCCGGGCGAAGGAGGGTTTAGAGGATGAGGGGGGAGCTGATTTGGAGGGAGATGGGGGGGGGATAATCTCGGAGGGGAGGGGGGAGGAGTGGAAAGGTGGATCTTCTTCCAGAGAGTCAAAAGAAGAGAAAGGGTTTGTTAGGCTGGGTTCAGATGATGGTCGGTAGGAAGCCAATGAGGGTTCTGGAGGAGGAGGGTTGCTAGGGCTGACCGTTATAGGGGGAGTATGAGAGGTCTGAGGCATTGTATTTTTGGAGTTGGAGGAGGGTTTTTTTATTTTTGATGACTTCCCTTTGGGGTTCGCGGTTGCTTGAGTTGTGTATTTAATTAGATTTTAGGCATATATTTGCAAAATGACCATATTCATGACATACCTTTCATTTGAAAGATAGTTTTTCATAATCCAGTTGTTGTATGTGCATCCAATTGTCCACCTTTAGCTTGATTGCTTCTGAAAGTCCTTTGCCAACGTCTAATTCAACTTAAATTCTTGCACATGCCTACATGTTATCCTTTGGTTCACTTCTGTCAATGAAATTTCCAACAACGTTCCCTATTTCTCTTACAAAGTCGTCCCCCCCCAGCAATGAAGGGGAAGGTGGGGGAGTTGAACCCAAACCGGAACAACATTTGGGACATCTAACTCTAGATCAAAATCTGGCATTCATTTCTTTAGATAGAGTCCCCTGGTATCCATGAAGTATGGGTCATTTATAAAGATAAGTTTTTTGTCTTCCTTAGTTTCAAATTGGAAGGTGAAGAAACCCCTGCCACAAAATGTGATGGAGATTTTCCCTTGAGTTTTGTCCAGCCAATTATGATCAACCCATTTCTGGACGATCTTTTGCGAAGGCCAAAGGCCCGTGAATTGTCCCACAAGCCGTTTCTCAGTGAGAGAGAGAGAGAGCTTCCATTCAAGGGATTTTCGGGGGTAGAGAAACTTCCTGAATCCCATCCAGTTTCTTTACAAACTTCAAGGTTGCAGGCCACGGGAGCGAGGGGTCCAGGGAGGCAATGAGGGCCAATAAGGTCAGAGCGTGGTCAAAGGGACATGCCTCCTCTGGGATGGACTCCGGAGGGGCCATGGAAGCCTGGGAAGGGAGAAGAAATGGAGACTATAGCAAGGAGGCAGCAGCGCGAGCTGCAACAAAAAAAAAGGTCAGCTTTCTAATGTAGTGTTTATTACTTATAGGAATAAGGAAGCATTATTTAAATATAACGTATTCTGTTGATTCAACTTTATCAATAAATAATTAGGCATTTGCATGACTAGGCGTGGTTGTGATTTTCAAGTGACTTTAGACTTCATCCACATGAATTATTTGTACGTAAAGATCAAATAGGTCAACCATATAAATTAAAATATTGGTAGACACAGATAGACATCAATACATAACCATCAAAGCATTTACTACATGACATATCTTACATTATTAAAATTAAAGAATGTATAAAATTCACTAAATTATAAATTTATTTTAAATTATATTATAGTTATAATTATTAAATAATAAGAGGAATTAATATATAAGTAACAAGATTCTTAACCATACATATTTACCCCTAAATAACCATGAAAATTTGTATTGTGTAACTAGACTTTGTTACAATAGCATGGGTCAATATAGTGGCTTATCAATACCATATGCCTAAAATACCATAACTAATTTCATATGAAACTCATTCATGTGACATTCTTTTTAATTAATCAATTCAATTAAAATAGGAAAATGAAAATATATTATGAATATTTTATAATATTTCCTAGATGTTAAATCTCTGCCCTCCACTTAATAATTATTCATAATTAAATCAAAATTATGGAAGTTTTATTCCAAAATAAACATGTCTTGGCGTAAGTAAAACCAAAATGCCTAATCTGATAGAATAATTTTATAATCATAAGAAATTATATTTTTTTTATCAAAATAATAAAATTTTCTTTTTTTTTTATAAAAAATATTAAATTGATATTATTAATAAGATGAATAATATATTCATAAAATATAATAATTTAATAGTAGTTCTCATATCCCATAAAAAGATACATTGATTTTATTTATGAATTTTTTAACTATAAAATGAAACACTATTTACATTTTCTTCATTAATTTGTAACTATTATTTAATAGTAGTTCTCATATCCCATAAAAAGATACATTGATTTTATTTATGAATTTTTTAACTTTAACTATTATTTAATAGTAGTTCTTATTGATTTTATTACATGCATATATAAAATATTAAGAAAAAATTAGTAAGGATATTATTACATCATAACTTCAATGTTAAATTATATACTTTAATGATAAATATTTTCACAATGCATGATAGAAGTTCAAATGTATATAATAATTTCTAACATAATAGTAAGTATTGGAGATATTTTCCATATATTATGTTCATTACTATTGTGGCTTATCATTAATTTTCTAAATAAGATTTAGTTTAAAATTTATCTTTATTCTCACTCTATAATTTTTTTTGTAAACCGACATAAAAATGTTTTTTATTAATATAGAAAAGATGATTTGCAATGATAGCATGTAGAATTCCAATACATTGATCTAGGAGTACAAAATCCAACCATATTTTCACAATTCACAAAAAATATCTAAGTCGAAACTCCATTGAACTTGTAAATAAATACAAGACATCAAGTAGAGCTAGAGGCAAGTTTCAGAAGCATAATCTCAAAAAAAAAAAAAAAACTAATAGACTATATTTCCTAGTATTCCCGCTAATATCCATAGACTCCTTTTATTGAAACATATTTCTTATCATTGAGGATTCCCATGCCCTGAGAGACAATGTACACTAGTGAAGACCATGACCAAAAAGAAACTTTCCCGCTACGTGTTCAGTAGTAAGAAAGAAAATACTAGAGGAAGCACTCCAATAAAAAATAATATCTCGAGAGAGAGGCAATATGTTTGACTATGGAGAGATTACATTTGGTGGACCATCGGTGGCAATAATATGGTCAAGGTTAAGTTGTGGAGCACTGGAATTTGGTTGAATATTAATGACAAAGCCTGGCTTGATCGAATTATTCAAATCAAAATTAGATACAACATACGTCTCCACTCTTTGCAGCCGAGATAGGATATCATCTAAACAAAAACGAACAAACCTTAAGAGGTGCTTAATGTCCTCTTGCGCCTGAAATATTTGATAGTTTTCAACTTGTTTGTCTTTGAGAATAAGAAGAAAAATAGTATCCAATTACTGATGAACTTCCATGGAGTGTAAAAACATAATCTTCATCTCTTGAATTTCCTAGGAGCTGGAATCCACTTGAGATATTAAACGACAACCTCTGAATTCGAGAAATGTAGAATTTTACCAAAATATGTTGAATCCAAACGCCTAATTTCCTTTCTAATATATGGAGGGACTGAATCAAACAGGTATGGAATTGAATTCCATTTAAACGAGTGTTGTCGCTGCGAAGTGGAACTTCTAGCTCCTCCCTATCGACTCAGAATCCTTTACCATGGTGGCATAATAGTAGCTTCAAGAATATAAGAGACCCTGAAAAACTAACACAAAGTTCCTAATAAGAACGACATGGACTTACACAGAGTAATTGAGGAATGGAAAACAAAATTGGAAGACTAAAACCAAACGTATAAGACACCCTAAACAACCTAACACAAAGTTCTCAATAAACATTGACTAGACCGACATAGAAAGACTAAGCCCACTGAAGATTACATTGACATAAAACCACCAGAAATTTTTTGCAGGATTATTGGGATACAATCCATGAGACCTAATGTTCTTTAAAAAAAAATAACCCAGAGTATTAAAAATAAAACTCTAATGGATATAATACCCATTAACTTGAGACCTTGACCACACCAACCAGAAAACAAAAGATAGGAACAAGAAGATGAAACATATAACCATCGTTCTAGCAGCCCCAATATTAAAATACACATATAGTCCAAGGTGTTAAATCCAAATGGAAAAATTCCCAAGATACCAAACTCCACAGACCAAGACATGGAAATTAAACAATATACCTAGAAAATCATAACTTTAGAGTGGTGAGGACAACAAAACAATGACCAATTCAAAGATCAGTCCAGTGGAAGTATTGTGCAAGAATACTATGAAGTAAATTGACCTCCAAAGCAATATGACAACCCAAGGAAGAAGGTACGACCATAAACCACCAATTCTTCATAATGGTGGTGACTCCTTAGTCAACTTCCAGGTGGGTGTAGATCATAACAACACACTATTACAAACATGTATATGGGATAAAACTATTAAAAACCATTGCACTGCTTACCAACTTCTTAGCTCTCTTCATAATCTTGCCACCTTGTGATTAAACCTTCACATTTATAACAATAGTGCAAGAGTGAATGTCGTGATTTTGTTACCCCATTTTTCTTTGCAAAGAAGGACATACATTAGAGGAAATTTCCGCCTAAAAGTGCCCATGAATTTTGTTAAATTTAGATAACCATGGTGTTCTATGCTTGATGAAATTTTTGTTTTTTTTGGTAGTTTAGACTAATCCTGATCTTTCCATTTTTTCTCCTCCCATCCCATCCATGGGTTTCGAACTAGTGACCTTGAAAACAGAGTGCCTTAACAGTGCACCCCATCACTGACTGCTCTACACCACGTGGGCTATGCTTGATGCAATTTTACTTCAATCTGTATGAAAATAAAATGTTGATAGAACACGATAATATATCAATAGAAGACAAGTCAATAATATAGATCAAATTTACAATTCCTTTTGTCTAGCAAAGATATGAGATATTGTGCAGTACGATAGTCAACAGGATGCTTCAGCCAGCAAAGACTTTCTCGGTCAGCCAATCTTCAAAGTGTCACGCCCACAACCCTCAAACACAACTCATCACAAGTCAACGTTGGTTAACCCAAAATCAACGCAGGACAACAACAGAAAGTCAACGTTGTAGATTAGGGCTTCGGTCAAACATCTCTAATTTCCTCGATTTTAGTGCCCAACAATACAACCTCTCGAAATCAGAATTTTGGAAAAGATTTGAGGTCAAACGACCAAGGGTTGACCATGGTCAACATTGCAGAAACAAGCCCTAAACAGATCTGTGGAAAATAGCTCCTCTAGCTCCACACATGTGAAGGGAAGAGGCCTACAAAGGCTAATGAACAGATCAAATCATAATGAGAGATGTGTGATGAGTTGATGATTAAAATTACCTCCACGTCGCTCCAATTTATATCCATCAGTGAGGGTGTGTGACACAACTATTAGGCATGTGAGCCTACATTACAAATCTGGCCGACCTTGCCCATGTGTGGAAAATAAATTCAAAATGCATGTTCTGCTCATCCAATCAGGACGATCTTTAGATCAATCTTGCACCTCTCCGAGAAAGGAATAAAAAAAAAATGATCATCGTCATATGACTAGTAAAACATGGAGTTTGGACGTAGTTTCCTATAATTAAAACTCCCTCTCAACTAGGGAGAGCTCCATCTTTCCACAAGTGCCATCCATTAGTACCATTGTGTACTTTTACCAAACATCATGCATCATCCTGCCATAAATTTCTTTGTTGGATCTTTCTTAGATAGAACAAAAGGTAAGTCACAAATACATCACACTCAGCTGACCCGAAGTTAGCTTAGAGGTTAAAACCTCTCTTGGACTCAAAAAGAGTCTAATACTAACTCGAAGTTAGTTTAATGACCTGAAGTCATTTTAGAGGTAAGAACCTCATCATACTTGATCCCAGATCAAGGTGTTGGACACGTGCCATCCTATACATAGAGAGTACATAAAACTATGATGTGTCCATCGGTCTTGCTATTGGTCTCTATCCAAATTTCCCACCTCATTGTAAAAATGAGAGGTACTTCCCATGAGTTCAAAACTCCATGGATAGGATGTGTGCGGGGCACAGATAAAAGAGAGGTGACCCAACTCAATATCATAATGGTGGGGTAGAAGCACAAGAAGGTTCAACAAGCCTAGCCCTGTTTGTGCTTATAGCTCCAAGAAGCTATCCCCAAGTCCCCTGGAGCTCCCAGAGCTCATAGTCCAACTCAAGCAGGACCCTTAGAATAGGGTCATTCCACGATTCCAAGCTTCTCACAGAAGGTTAGGAACTTGACCTTCCCTAGGGGATTTTTGAGAATATCTATGACCTACTCATTAGTTCCTATATGATCGAGCCTTACAGCGCTTCGCTGTACCATATCCCAGATGAAGTGGTACGTAATATCAATATGCTTGGATCAATCATGGCAAACGAGATTCTTAGAAAGACGAATCTCACTCTGGTTATCACAAAGGATAAAAATGGTATCTAGCACATGCCTAAACAACTCACTAAAGAGCTTTCACAACCAAACAGATTCAAAACAGGCCATACTCGCAGCAATGTATTCGACCTTAGTGGTGCTCAATGCCACTGACTTATACTTCCTACTCATCCAAGATATCGAAGTAGAGCCCAAGATGAAGCAACATCTAGATGTGCTCTTGCGATCCACCACACTGCTAGCCCAATAGACATCTGTATATATCCATGGAGTCTCAAACTCTCGACAGTGTATCTCAGCCCATGGTTGATTGTGCCTCGAAGATATCTCAATATATTCTTGGCACCAATCTAGTGAATGTGATGAGGATCAACCATATGTTGACTCAAAGTGTTCACTACAAAAAATATGTTCGAATGGGAGTTCACTAGGAACATCAGGGCCCCCACAAGTTGTCGATACTCAGTAGGATTTGCTAGCATGGGCCCAACGACATTTCCACACAACTTCTTGAATTTTATTTCCATCGGTGTCGACATAGACTTACAGTCCACCATGCCAAATCTCTCCAGTAGCTTCATGACATACTTTTCTTGAAAAATGAAAATATCGCCTGGCCTCTACCAAACTTACAAGCCTAGGAAGTAGTGCATAAAACCTAGATATTTCATCTCAAACTTGGAAGCTAGCTCCCTCTTACACTAATGAATGATAGGGTCAGCACCTGTCAAGAAGAGATCATCCACATAGAAAAACAGAATGAGAGGCCTTTCTCTATCAACCTTAAAATAAAGGTTCAGATCAGCATTACTTCGTGTGAAGCCCAGCTTCATCAAGTATCTATCTATCCTCTCGTACCAAGCCCTAGGGGCTTGCTTCAAACCATATAGGCCTTTCTTCAACCTGCATACATGGGTGTCTCTATCTTGGACTTCAAACCCGAGAGGTTGCTCCACATACACCTCTTCCTTTATATATTCATGGATAAAAGTAGTCTTCACACCCATCTGATGTAGATTCCATCCTTGTGTTGTAACAAGGGAAATAATAGATCGGATGGTGGTATAGCAAGCTAGAGGTGAAAATATATCATCAAAATCTATTCCTTCCTTTTGATAGAAACCTCGGGTAACAAATATTTCCTTGTACTTTTCAACACTTCCATCAGATCCGTGCTTGATCTTATAGAGCCATTTCAAGGTGACAACAGATTTTTCCTCTGGTCTCGAGACCACTTCCGAGACATCATTCTTCATAATGGACTCATATTCTTCATGCATATCATCCTTACAAACTTGATTCTTTAACTCTACTTCAAATGATCTAGGCTTATATTGTACTATCATACTCATGGCTACTAGATACCCTTCGTATCTATTTGGTTTCTTGATTTCACGGAATGTCCCCCTTGGGGAAATATATCTCTTGGAATCTGTGAGAGTATCCTTGAGCGATGAGGGTCTTCTCTTATTTGAATGAGGTGGATCAATAGGATCCATGGGCCCTTCAAAATTGAGCATCAGGTCATCCTTCAGCTCTTCCTGCTTCCTTGTTTCTTCATATTCTTTGTCTTCCTTGGAGCTAGGAAGATTTATCACTTTCTTGAGGGCAACATCTTCATCGAAGGTGACATCGTGGCATATCTCCACCTCTCCTTGACCAGGTGCATATATTATATATGCCTTCGAAGTCTCACTGTAGCCCACAAACATTCCCTTCTTTCCAAAAGCATCCAACTTGCTTCTCTTTCTTTTGGCACATGAAAGAAAACAGGACAACCAAAAACTCTAAATTGAGAAACATCAGGTTTCTTACCATATAATACTTCTTTGGGAGTTTTGGAGTCCAGAGAAAAATGCTGGCATCTATTTTGAATGTACACAACAGTGTTTGTAGCTTCTTCCCATAGAATCTTTGGAAGACCTTGGTCACATAGCATGGCATGGGCATCTTCCACAATGGTCATGTTCTTTCATTCAGCAAAACCATTTTTCTCAGGAATATACATAGTTGTTGTCTCCCTCTTAAATCCAGCTTCTCTACAAAATTCATTACACTCATTTGACTCATACTCGGTCCCATTGTCGATCCTCAAAAATTTGAATTTCTTCTCCATTTGATTTTCCACAAAGGCCTTGTTGGGGCCCTTGTTTTTGTTTAGTTTTGAAATCTTGGCTAAGACATTTTGAATTTTGACCCCTTTTTGAGTTGTGGTATGAATACACATGGCAACCGCGACCGCGCCGCAACTACCAGGAGTCGTGGAGCTATCAAGGCGGCGCGGAAGCATGCGATAGCTGGAGAAAGAACAGGGACACGTACAGATGAAGAAAACACACAGCAGAAGACAGAAAGTGGAACACGCAGATAACAGGAGAGAAGCCGGGAGAAGCTGAAGTAAAGACAAAGAGGAACTGATAGTCGCAAGAGCGGGTGAATAAATAACAGTCACCCGGCTGAAACAAGAAGGATGCTGAAGAGGTTGCGAGGCTCGAGACAGGGAAAGATGCACAGAGCAGCTGCGGAGGAATCCTGCATGTCCCCCCTATGGCTCCTTATCTTCTCTATTCTACCTTTTTGTTCTGAAATCCATCTGTATCAGATTTGTAAGCTATCAGTGAGAATGCCATGTAATCATGTGTTTGGCCAAGAGATTAATACAATGGAAGGTTGCTGTCTCAATAAGATGTTTATGTGCTTGTAATGTGTTTATGCTGGTTTAAAATTTTATTTACAAATGTCTGAATGCTTATTAAGTGATCTCGCGTATATAACTCTGGATATGTAATGGATGCACTGTCCTTCATTAGTTGCGGGTTTGTTCCTTGCCATTGATCTCATCCCCTTCTTCATGTGGTTGCGGCACGCCTCGGGTGAGACGCACTGCTCTCCAGAGTAGGGTGAAAATGCCGGTGTGTTCCTAGACTACACCGGACCCCTTTGTTGGCGACAACTCTTGAACCTGGGTCTTGTCCGCGAGACCTTACTTCTCGCCAACAAATGGTTCCGTTGCCGGGACCTGCATGTTCTGAAGGGATCTAGATCATGGTATCGAGGATTTTTGAAGGAGCGATACGGCGATGGTGGGACGATCATCTTGACCAGTTCATTGCTCAGCAAGCAGAGCTGACCAAGAAAAAGGAGGCGGCGATCAAGGAGCTTGTTCTTTTCTCTGACTCAGCTAGTGATACGTACGAAATTTTCTGGGGAAGGTTCCCTACGGACCTTTACAATTGGTTGCGGAGGTTACGAGCGACGCTGCCCCAAGAAGGCTTGCGGAAGATAAACCGCAGGTCGGCGCACGAAGACTTGGTGGCACTGCATCGGGTAGATACTGAACTAACCCGCGCAGTGGATTTCTGGGTAAGGACCACATTGGAAGGATACACTGTGGAGTTTGCTGCTGAGTGCTATCAATCCTTCTCGAAAGCTGAGGCTGTTTTCCACTTAGGGCTAAGAGGGAAGCTGTTGAAGGAGATTCCGCTGTGGGTCAAAGCTCTGATGGTGGACGAAGGGTTGATTGAATTCCACAAAACGGGTATGGAAGCGTAAACCACTCGTACTGGGGGAAGGGTTGAGGGAACCGATGCTGTGTAGAATGTGAAAGTGGGGGTAGGGAATGGATGTTGAGGCCGCATGCAAGTTGCGGGAGCGACGTGCGCATCGGCGGGCACAGATCGCCGATAGGTGGCGAAGAAGGGTAATGCGAGATTTGAAGAGAAGAGAGATCGAGAGGAAAAATCAGAAGGAGGCGCCTCAGAGGACAGGAACTATGGGTTTGGATACCCGGGAAGAAGACGGGACAGCGGTGGAAGTGCAGTGGGTGCATGGGATCCCAGCGACGCGAAAAAGAGAGATAGTGACTAGTGAAGATAATGGAAAGATGCGGCCCGAAGAGAGTTCCGATGATGAATGGCACGGCGTGATGCAGCGGATGTTTCAAGATCAGACGACACCCACCCCTCCAGGCAGCCCTACTTCTCACCTTCTGCATGGCCAGGATCTCGACCTTCCCCTGGTACTGTATCAACCTTTAAGTAATATTTTTATTCAGTTACAAGCATTAAGTCAGTCATACAATAGTTCATCAGCGTCAGTAACGTCCGGGAACAGCAGCGTTACTAGTAGTGGTAGTTTTCCTTGTGGGACCGGTATGCAACCAGGACCTGGAGGATTTATCCTGGTCAATTTTCCGCAAGTACACATGGCTGGATCTTTCACCCAGTATCCAGAGTTCTCTGGCCGGGGAAATGATGATGTAGAGCAACACTGGTACCTGTACGAAGCCATCTGGAGGGCTCGTCAGACCCTAGATGCAGGGAAGTTAATAGAATTCCAAACCACGCTCAGAGAGAGGGCTCTGCGATGGTTTATCAAGTGGTCCAAGGCTCATCCTAACCCTGTAATTGCGGACGTGAAGCGAGATTTTGTCCGTGATTCAAGCTTCCCCAGACAGACCAGCAGGGCCTATCAGAGCTGTGGGAAATTAAGCAGAAGGAAGGTGAGACCGCATGGGAGTTGATGCGGCGATTCAAGGAAGCGATCGGGAAACTTAGCTACCCGATCGATCCAAACCACCAGAGGGACTGGTTCATCAAGGCTCTGCTCCCCTTGACACGAACCCCCCTCACTCAGCAGAAGATTGATAACCTGCAGGACGCTTTGGAGCAGGCCATGAAGATTGAAGCCATGGCGGGCTACCCCCAGGAATATCGGGGGGGTGCGGCCCCGCAAGATCCTTCTTTGATAGGGTTGCAACACCAGATCGCCAGCTTGACTGAAAAGCTCAAGGAGCTTCAGCCAGTGAGACCAGCGCGACCGAATGTTTGGTGTACTCATTGCCTGGTCGAGGGCCACGTAGCAACCGAGTGTCCTCGGTTGCGCGGCGCAGGAGCAGGACCCTCGGTCGCAGCAATCCAGGGGGGTCCACCACCAGGGGGTGGCGGGGCAATAAACCCGCAGGGAGTATACCAGCCGCAACAGACTTATGCGGGGTTCCCACCGCAACCGAGTTCCTCCACCACAGAGTACTGCGAGATTTGTTGGATGCTGGGGCATCCTCCTCGGATGTGCCCGATATTATAGAAGTACTCCACGGTCCCGAATAATGTATACTGCGAATTTTTTGTGTCCACGACTCATAACACTGAGCAGTGTAGGGCGCTCGACGCACTTGCGGATCGACTGGATCGTCCCTCCTACAGGGTGAACGAGGCTCCGAGGGGAAGAGGCAGAGGCATGCGGGGAGGCCGCACAGGCGGACGTGGTCCGGTAAAGTGCTACAACTATGACCAGGAGGGTCATGTGGCTCGAGAATGTCCCCTTCCGCGACGACCCTGGTGTTCCCAGTGCCGGGTCAACGCCCACGCTACAGAAGACTGTCCGGAGCTCATCAAGAAGTGGGAAGAACAGGCGAGGCAGAGGGGAGCGAATCTGATAAACTCAGAGCCGCGAGGGACCGCCGCCCCAGACTTGCAGAACGTCGCAATCGTGACGAGGGGCAGAAAGAAGACTAGAGAGGATGCCCACGGGAAGGAGCCAGCATGAGTGGTTCGGCCGGCATCCCCGAAGAAGTTGATCAGGCCCGAAGTCCAGAAGAAGTATTTCCAGGAGGCAGTTGAGGCGTTCGCCCAGTTGCGGAACGAGGGAGGTTTGGAGGAGCCCATGCTGCCGAAATCTGGTGCGCAGAACGTCACAGGTACTGTGGTCGAGGATTGGCTCCGGCTATTCCTCAGGATTGTTGATAACGCTGCGTTGCGGCAGCAGCTCAAGCATGCTTTGGACGGAGCACTGCAGGGGCACACAGAACTTAGAGATCCGGCAGACGCTGGCCCTCAATACGTGCAGCGCGTCAAGAAGAACAAGCAACGAACAGGCAAAGAATTCCGGCTTAACACGCAGGTCGCAGGGTTCCAAATCAGCGACACCATGTTGGACTTGGGGTCCGACATCAACATTCTGCCACGAAAGACATGGGAGGCTCTTGGAAGGCCACGGCTAGCCTACTCACCAATCCAACTCAGGATGGTGAACCAGTATTGCATTTTTCCAATCGGCCGGCTCGAGGGTGTCGAGGTCGACGTTGCGAGGGTGAAGACATACACTGATTTTGAGGTTATTGATATTATGGGCGACAAGGATCCCTATCCTGCCTTACTCGGCATTGATTGGGCTTTTGAGAATTACGCTATCATCGACCTTAAGAAGGAACTGATGATCTTTGAGGATGGGGAGGTACGGGTCACCCAGCCCCTTGACTCGTATCAGGGCCCGCGATATACGGAAACAGTGGATAATCGGGAGGATGCTCAGATGATGGACCACCTTTATCAGATGACCGCAGGATAGTGGGATGACTATATCAACCCGACCGCGACTGGCTCTGTCAGTTGGTGGAGTGTGCAGAGCTCGGAGCTCAGATCTGAACTCGCTTGGGAAGACTGGCAGCAAGGGGGGTATGAGACCACCACGCGGAGATGTGCTTCCATTGCCCAAGTCCGGTGGGTAGGGACTGAGATCCGCGGATATCCCACATTGTCGAACATGCAAGTAGTCAATACTTTTATTGCCAAGGTGGAAGACCTGGTCCCAGCTGAAAGCCGGATGCCACTTTTGGATGTGGCCTTGCAGTCAACGTCGGCACGATGGTGGAAAAATCACCGCAACACTCTGTTGCGATGGGAGTGCGTGGCGGATGCTCTGCGGGCACGCTTTAAGGAGGATGAAGGACCCTGCAATACGCTTAAGTATCATGGAAATTCTGACCCGCGACACCATTTGCGGGCCTGCGAGGAACAGTGGCGTAGCACCTAGTACCCTGAGGAGCTGTGGGTCCATAGGTTTATCCACTCCCTGGGTACAATTCCCCAGGCCTGGTACCTGGAGGAAGAGCGAAAACGGGGCACTTGCTCTTGCCAGGTCGTCGCGGACAAGTTCGTGCGGTGCTTCTTGTTCGAAGGGGAGACGGCGCAGGAGTCTCAGGCCCTACAGGCAGTCAAGGAGGTCTTGTTTTTCCGCCATCCCGAGCCTGATGGGGGCCCGATGGTGTCACGACCTGAGGTCAGGCGCGAGTTGGTTTGCCACCGGATTGACGGCGATCCGAATGACGATAGTCTGGAGGACCTCAGGAATCTCTATTTTGACGAAAGGTAAGGAGATCGGAGCATCAATGAAGAGCCGACGACTGAAGGAGTCCATTTACAGCCGCTAAAGACAAAGAAGCTAAACATTGGAACGGACAAGAAACCTAAGCTCGCAACGGTGGCAGATTACTGGGACGAGGAAACAACAAAAGAAATTTTCAGCCTCCTCCGGGAATACGAAGATTTGTTCCCATCCTCGGTTGCGGACCTGAAGGGGATCAAGGGGGACCTAGGCGAAATGCGCATCGCGCTGAAACCAGGGGCCAGGCCGATGAAGCACGGACCCTACCGGTTGAACGCACGTATAAAAGAGAAGGTCAAGATGGAGATTGACAAGATGCTGGCTGCAGGTCTCATCTTTCCAGTAGAAGAAGCAGAGTGGGTGAGTCCCATTGTCATCCAGAACAAGAAGGAAAAAGCGGAGATCCGTGTCTGTGTAGATTACTGGAGCCTAAACAATGCCTGCATCCATGACCCGTTTCCCACTCCTTTCAGCGATGAAGTCCTAGATCACGTTGCGGGAAACGAAGCTTATTCATTCACTGATGGGTTTTCGGGTTACCATCAGGTGCGCATTGCCGAGGAAGACAAAGAAAAGACGACATTCACCACTGAGTGGGGATCATTCGCATACCACGTTATGCCGTTTGGTCTGAAGAACGCACCGGCTATGTTTTCCCGGATTGTCATTGCTGCTTTCCGGGAGTACATTCACAAGTTCCTGGAGGTCTACATGGACGACTGGACCGTCTACAGCCTGTTGAAGAATCATGCCTCCCTGTTGCGTGTTATGTTTGACCGGTGTCGTCAGCTGCAGATTTCCTTGAACTTGAAGAAATGTATTTTTGCAGTTCCATTCGGCACACTCTTGGGCCACGTGGTGTGCAAGCAAGGGGTCTGCGTTGATCCCGCCAAGGTCGCGGTCATCGTCCATATGGAGGCCCCCGAGACCGTGAAGCATTTGCGAGCACTGCTTGGGCACACAGGATACTACAGACGGTTTATTCGCAACTATGCAAAAGTTACGGCCCCTTTGGAGAAACTGTTGCGGAAGTCAGAAGTGTTTCAGTGGACGGCGGAGTGCAAGAAGGCACTTGACACATTGAAGGAGAAGTTGGCGACGACACCCATACTTGTGCATCCTGACTGGGAAAAGCAGTTCCATGTGCATATTGATGCGTCCGGTATTGCACTTGCAGCTGTATTGGCGCAACCTAGGGAGACGACAGTTGACCACCCCGTATACTTCGCCAGTCGTCGGTTATCGAATGTGGAGAAGAATTACACCACGACTGAGCGAGAGGCATTGGCGATGGTGTACTCCCTCCAGAAGTTCCGCCACTATCTTCTGGGCGACAAATTCATATTCTTCATGGACCATTCTACATTGAAGTATCTGGTGAATAAGCCTATGTTGGAAGGAAGAATCTGTCGTTGGCTACTACTTTTCCAGGAATTCACGTTTGAGGTGATTGTCAAGCCTGGCAGGTTGAATGTTGGTCCCGATCATTTATCCAGGTTGGAGACGGGAGAAAATGAAGGCCTGTTGGACGATCAGCTGCCGGATGCCGACCTTTTCCGAGTAGAAGCAGTACCAGATTACCTGGCTGACATTGCCACTTATCTGACCACGGGACAATGCCCTCAGGAGTACACCCCACTCCAGAAACGCCACCTGGTTGTCCGGGCAGCCGACTACCAATTGATCGCGGGGCAGCTCTACAAACTAGGCCTTGATGAGGTGTTGCGCAGATGCGTTCTTGATTAGGAACGGGAAGCGGTGATGTGGGAATGTCACAGTGGTGTTGCGGGAGGGCATGTGGGTGCGAAACCCACCGCTAGGAAGGTGCTCCAAGTTGGGCTGTGGTGGCCGACAGTACATGCTGACTGTAAGGCCTATGTGAAGCGTTGCAATGTTTGCCAGCGGACGGGAAGTCCCTCGCACCGGGACGAGCTTCCGCTACACCCAGTGCATGTGTTGCGGCCATTTGAAAAGTGGGCTGTTGATTTCGTAGGTCCCATCGCCCTAGTCGCCAGACACTCCAAGGCTCGGTACATCATTACCACCACGGATTACCTCACTTGATGGGCTGAGGCAGCAGCGGTACGAGACTGCTCAGCAGAGACCGCTGCCCAGTTCATTTTTGAACACATCATCAGCCGGTTTGGCTGCCCACGGAGCTTGACCAGCGATCAGGGTACGCATTTCATTAATGCCACGATCAAGTCACTACTGGACACATTTATGATTCAGCATCATAAAAGCAGCCCATACCACCCGCAGGCCAATGGTACTGTGGAACCATTCAACAAGATTCTCGAAAAAGGCTTGACTAAAATCTGCAATGCTCAGCGCGATGACTGGGACGAGCGCCTCCCAGCGGCATTGTGGGCCTACCGGACCACAGTGAAACTTTTGACCAACCAGACACCATTCCAGTTGGTGTATGGCCGGGAAGCTGTGATTCCCACCGATTTCATAGTACCCAGTCTTCTGATCGCAACGTCTCTTCACGTCTCAGAAGAGGAGTCACTTCGGGAACGCCTCCAGGAGCTGCAGGAGCTGGACGAGGCCCGATTCCTGGCGGAATTCCACCAGAAGGTTCAGAAGGCTAGGCAAAAAGCGTGGCACGACCGCCACATCAAAACCAAAGCCTTCCAAGTTGGCGGTAAAGTTCTCTTATATGACAGCCGATTCCAGAAGTTTCCAAGCAAGCTCTAGATGCACTGGTTGGGACCCTACTTTGTCATCGAGATCCGCGACTCAGGAGCCATTCGGTTGGTATAGCTGGATGGTACAGTTCTCCCTGGGTGGGTGAATGGTGCACGCCTGAAACCCTACAAGGAGTAGGTACCTTTCACTTTTCATCAATAACTCTCGCAGCCGAGAGAACCCGTAGAGTAGCTTAGTCGAATAACTCTCCCACAACCGGGATGAGCGTAGGGAGTCTTTTCCGTTCATAGGCAGTCTGTCAAATAACTGGTCAGTTGCGGGTACCTCACCGCAACCGACTGTGGTCGGGGCGGACCAGTCCAGCGTGTCACAGCGCCAGTCCAGCCTGTCGATCGCGTAGGATCCATCCCCGTGCTAGTGTCAGTCCAGATCATTTCCGTCAGTCCTTTTGTCAGTCCGTAGGATCGCTCAGATTTGCGTCATAAATTACCATAAGTAGACAGTAATCGTACCGTAATCATTTGCCATCACCCACAGTTCCCTCAGCCATCGCGTCCGCCCATCTTCCCATGACACCGTCAGCAATTGTCAGATTACATACAGGCATGCGATTGATCGCACGATTATCGCAGGCTCGAAGGATAGCAAGAATTAATTGTCGTTATGGAGTCTCATCAACTCCGCTCGTGCCAGGGAATGCCATAACTTGCATGGAGACTAATCGCTCAAGAATGAAGGACCAGTTCAATTCGGCAAGTGCAGGGACTCCAGAGCAGTTGAAGCCTCCAAGCACTTCGCACCCCGAAGGAAGCTCCCGAAGAATTCTCCAAGTTTACCAGCGCCGCGCCAAGATGCCGAGGGCTCTCTTATCCGTCCCTGAACCAGTGTTGGACAGCCGAATCCACCGCGTAGAGTCGCTGGTTGGCAAGTATGACAATGCAGCGTGTATGGACGCCAACCTGTCCGACCCAGCTGAATTCCCCCACCTCCATTGGCAGACCTACACGGAGCACCACTACACACCAGGCAGTAGCTCCAACAACCGAATGCGACCAGAATTCAGGGGCCTACAACAGTCGTCCTTGATGAATTTGAGGACTCTTCCGGTTTTTGGAACTACGAGACCGGCCCTGCAATGCACCCGGTTCCTCCTCAGTCGGATACAGAACGGGTCCCTGTGGCTCAATGAGGAAATCCCAATTCATGCCGAATACATTCATCGACTTACAGTGCTATCTCAGAATGGCGCGGATGTCTCCGCTGCCAGCTAGACATCCTCCAAGCACGCCCGAAAGTCGGGTGACTCAGACCTGTACACCAAGTATGGCACTCGCCGGGGGGGCAAAGGTGCCAAAATTGATTTGATCAATACGCCAGAAATTGGGTTCGCTTGCTACCTTATCGCTAGCAAGACGATACGGCACTACACGAAGGGAGAGTGCACCTTGGATACAATCTCCATTGCGGAGCACTGTATCCAGGGCGTCAGGTTGAATTGGTGCTCTTTTGTGCTGAAAGAACTCTTCGCGACCTGCGAAGAGAACTACAAGCGAACCACCAGTTTCATTTACCGTTACTTGATTTTAGCTTTCGCCATGTGGAAATGGCACCTTCCTCCCGTCCGGATGTCGGCGGAGACTACCGCGAGCTAGCCTCTCGCGATGAAATACACCCCCTGGCAGGTGTCCTCGGACCCCAGCACCAAACAGGTGAACGCGGAAGCGTTTCGGGCGTGGTAAGGGTTGATGACAGATGTGGTGACTAACCAGCAATGAGTGCCCAGGCACCTGTTGGATGAGTATAGTGAGCAGGTGTGGTTTGGGGTCAGCCACAGGCACACTTACCTCCGGCCAACTTGCGTGTCGGACACCACCTTCCACATGGCGCCCCTCAGATTCCAATTGAATGATGACACTTTCCACCGTGAGGTCTCTGCGTGGCCGGGGGTCACCAAGCACATCCGCGACGGGATCACTCGATATAACTTTGAGCGGATGCTGCCAGCACAGCGGCCTACCGCGACCGGCGTAGCGGGGTCCTCACAGGTTGCGGTGGAACCTCCATAGGATGCAGCTGAGACTGCATAGGACCTGCTCGAATCACTGGTCCCCATCATACAACACCTCAATGCCCAGGTACGACGACTTAACGTGGTAACCCAAGTTGCTTCAAGTGGTGCCCCTTTCTTTCCCTCCTTTGCTGAATTTCAGATCGGTCAGTCTCGTGCTCCCTCCAATACCGCCCCTCTCATTTCTCCCATCCCCACCAACCTGTTCACCTCTGCCACCCCTATCATCACACTGATGGGCGAGACGGGCCCAGAACCCGATTCATCCGACCCACCTCCATCCAAGAGGGCCCGCATTGCTGTCACCAATCCAGTGGTGGATCTTACCGACGATGATCCACCATCCAGTCCACTCCCAGGAATGTTGATTCCAGAGGAACCCCTTATCGATCCGTCAGAGTTCCTCAACATTCGTCTCCCCCATACCCCTTTCACCCCATCCACAGCTCCCTCCACCGGCCGTCCACCTGCCACCTCCTCCAATCCATCCAACTCGTCGGCCACTGTATCAGATCCTCTCATCCGGGAACTTTTCTGAGGTGACCACGGGGTGGAAGTCACCTCCAGTACTGCAGCCGTGGTACCGCCGGTTGACCCCGTGGCCACACCCCAGGATCCTGCCTCTACTATATCTACCCGGCTGGCAAATGTTGGGGTTGATTCGGCTGACCCTCCCCCAGACCAGACCACGCAGCAAGACCGGCCGGAATCCGATATGGCCACCTCGATGCAGCAGCAGACGCCGGTCCATCCTCCTGAGAGCTCAAACCGATCATTGGCCAGTGGCCAACCTTCGCAGGAGCGGGTGCCGGAGCAGGGCGCACCCAGCACGACCAATGCAGAACCATGGAGTACAGCACAGCTGTACCTACTCATTTAGCGGGCGGCCCTAAAGGTCGAACAGATTCACACAGAGCTGGAGCAGCGATGTACCGAGCAGCATAACCAGATCACGGCGCTTACTGAACAACGCAATCAGCTGACTAGGGAGAAGACCTACCTACAGGACCAGGTCACCATTGCTGCTCAGGCGTTCTCCGACTTATGGCTCGCTGCAAGGGCTCATTATGCCCCACTTCCTGCCAATATAGTGGAGGACAGTGTAGCAATCCAGGCTCACCACCTCATGACTGTTTTCACTGATCTATGCAGGGAGAACCAAGAACTCCAAGCGGGATTGGCCACACGGCCTACCCTTCTGAACCCACAGGTTGTCCACTCAGAATAGGTGACTGCCAAGCAAACTCAGGCAGTTAGTATGCAGACGACTCTCCATTCCACTGCGGGCGAGACTTACGCCCTTCTGCGAAGTCTGCAGGAGTGCTCACTCGCTCTCACTGTCAAGACGCAGCCTATCTCTGCCCAGCTGCAACAAATTTCCCGTGAAATTCAGGAAACCGCGGACCCAGCACGGTCAGATCAGCTCTATGCCCAGGCGGACGAGCTTGAAATTCAAATGCAACAGACTGAGGCTGACTCGGAAGCGGCCAAACAAGTCATTCGGGAAATTCGTCCGCCCATCCGAGCCCGTGCTGACTCCATACAACAACTGGATGCCAAGGCCGAAGCCCAGCTTGCCATGCTATTCGGGGTTGTCCCGACGACTATAGACGAGGCCGCCACCACCCGGATCTCTGAAGAAGCCGACTTTCTTATGCAGGAACGACAGCAAGCGGTGGCGGACTTCACCGGGCTTAGAGATACAATGCTCTACAGGGTCCCGGAGTTGGGGCCCTTGTTTGAACAACCGCTTGGCGGAGCACAGCAGGAAAGGGCGCGGGGTGAAGGCACAGCAGAACAGAGCACGGGAGCCAGCGAGGCAATGGAAGTGGAGACTGTTATTTGTGATTGACTCGGGGACGAGTCAAGGAATTGTGGTCAGGGCCTGTTGGGGCCCTTGTTTTTGTTTAGTTTTGAAATCTTGGCTTAGACATTTTGAATTTTGACCCCTTTTTGAGTTGCGGTATGAATACACATGGCAACCGTGACCACACCGCAACTACCAGGAGTCGTGGAGCTATCAAGGCAGCGCGGAAGCATGCGATAGCTGGAGAAAGAAAAGGGACACATACAGATGAAGAAAACACACAACAGAAGACAGAAAGTGGAACACGCAGATAACAGGAGAGAAGCCGGGAGAAGCTGAAGTAAAGACACAGAGGAGCTGACAGTCGCAAGAGCGGGTGAATAAATAATAGTCACCCGGCTGAAACAAGAAGGATGCTGAAGAGGTTGCGAGGCTCGAGACAGGGAAAGACGCACAGAGCAGCTGCGGAGGAATCCTGTATGTCCCCCCTATGGCTCCTTATCTTCTCTATTCTACCTTTCTGTTCCGAAATCCATCTGTATCATATTTGTAAGCTATCAGTGAGAATGCCATGTAATCATGTGTTTGGCCAAGAGATTAATACAATGGAAGGTTGCTGTCTCAATAAGATTTTTATGTGCTTGTAATGTGTTTATGCTGGTTTAAAATTTTATTTACAAATGTCTAAATGCTTATTAAGTGATCTTGCGTATATAACTCTGGATATGTAATGGATGCACTGTCCTTCAATAGTTGCGGGTTTGTTCCTTGCCATTGATCTCATCCCCTTCTGCATGTGGTTGCGGCACGCCTCGGGTCAGATGCACTACTCTCCAGAGCAGGGTGAAAATGCCGGCGTGTTCCTAGACTACACCGGACCCCTTTGTTGGCCACAACTCTTGAACCTAGGTCTTGTCCGCGAGACCTAACTTCTCGCCAACAGGCCTTGAAGGTACGAAACCATTTGAATGCTTTTTCCTTCTTCTTCAAAACATATATTTAGTTCTTGCGGGATAATTCATCTGTAAAAGTCATGTAATAGGAACATCCTTCCAAGGATGTCATGGGAAGCATACCAGATAAGTCATAATGTATCAACTACAAGATATTAGTTGTCTTTGTGACACTTGAGGGGAATGGTCCGCTTGTATGCTTCCCTTCGGCACACCTTCATGATCATCTCTAAATTCGGGCATCCCTGTCACCACCTTCCTTACTTCAGGAAGGGATTTGTAATGAAGGTGTGAGATTTGTAATGAAGGTGTGAAAATATCTGGTGTCATAAATTTGTTTGAAGAGTTGTATCACATGACATAGCCCCCAATGGACTTCCTCAAACCTCGTAGAGTGTATCAACTATAAAACCAATAGTAAGAGCTTCCTTTAAGTTCTTATTCCATATACGTACATTTCCATCAACAAATGCCACCCTTAACCCTTTGTATTGCATTGCCAAGATGGACACAAGGTTCTTCTTCAAATTAGGTACATACAACACATCTTATAATCAGAGGACTTTACCTCGAGATATATGGAGGGTCACAGTTCTTGTCCCTTTCACGGGATAGGTGGCATTATCTCTAAGGATAATTTCTAGATTGGTATTCTTCTCAATCAAATCAGAGAGGGCTTGTTTATAACCAGTGAGGTGCCTTGAAGCACCATTATCAATCAACCAGACATCAAGGGTGTCAAGAGGAGATGCAGCAGAGAGGGAAGATACAAGAATAAATTCATTTCTCTTATCATCAACAACATTAGACTCATCGTACCTAGTAATTATTTACCTCTTGAAAGTTTTCCCATTTCCACTACGATCAGAGGAAGCCTTCCTTTTTCCTTTTAACTTGTTGTTCCTTCCACTCTCTCTAGAGTTGTTCTTGTCATCATCCTTGAGACAGTCCCTTCTATTAGGGCACTCTCTTGCATAATGAATAGTATTTTTACAAGTGTAACATATTCCCTTCCTTCCTTTGGGCCCCGATCTACCATCATTTTGATTTCTTGGGCCACCATGGTTCTTCTTCTTTGCATGAGCAGCGAAGGTAGTAAGGTCACTTCCATTTCCATTAGAGGCATATTCCATCATTCTTATTTCCTCTTGAGTGCATCTCGTTAATATTTCATTAAAATCGGGAATCAAATTATTATTAAGAATAGTGGTATTGAATACATACCAATAATGGGGGAGACCTCCAAGTGCAATAACAACTAGCTCTCGATCAGATATTGATTCCCCAATAGCTATGAGGTTATTCTTGACTTCAGTGAGCCTCATAAAATAGGATTGAATAGATTCATCCTTTCCCTTCTTGATATTATTCAATTGATTCTTGAAGAAAAGTATTTGATTAGCATTTCTAGCCCTTAACATGCTCACTAAATTATCATACATCTCCTTAGATGTGTTCAACTTAGAAATGTAAGCAACCAAGTGCTTATGAATAGAATCCTGGATAATCATCTTTGCTTTGGTTTCCCCTTTCTATACTTTGTCTTTGTGGTAGCAGTTTCATTTGATGGAGGCTCTTGAATCTTCCCCTATACATAGTCCATGACATCTTGATCTTCTAGTACCAATTCCAAGGACATCTTCCATGCATGATAATCATACTTATCAGTCAATTTATCATCAGCCTTGAAACGCTTGTAGGTTGAGGAGGCCATTTTTCCTTGATAGGATTCCTTCCTTCAGTGATTGCTTCTAATATTAGCTTGGACTTTGTCTTCACCTCAGCTTTGATCCCATGTTAAATTTAGATAACAATGGTGTTCTATGATTGATGCAATTTCCTTCAATATGTATGAAAGTCAAATGTTGATAAAACACAATAATCGATCAACAGAAGATGAGCCAATAATATATATCAGATTTACAATTCCTTTTGTCCAGCAAAGATACGAGATATTGTGCATAATAGAAGTCAACATGATGCTTCATCTAGCAAAGTCTTTTTCAGTCAGCCAATATTCCAAGTGTCACACCCACAGCCCTCAAAGACAACTCATCATAAGTCAATGTTTGTCAACCCAAATTCAACACAAAAAAGTGCACGAAGGATAGCAACATAAATTCAATGCTGTAGATTAGCGCTTCGATCAAACATCTCTAATTCCATCAATTTTAGTGCCCAACAGTACGACCTCTCAAAATCAGAATTTTGGCAGATATCTGAGGTCAGACGACTAAGTTTTGACCACGGTCAACACTCGTCAATGCTGCAGCAACAAGCCCTAAATAGATTAGCCGAAAATAGCTCCTCTTACTTTGCAAATGTGAAGGGAAGAGGCCTTCAAAGGCTAACAAAAAGATCAAATCGCAATGAAAGATGTGTGATGAGTTGATGATGAAAATGACCTCCAAGTTGCTCTAGTTTATATCCATCAGCGAGGGTGTTTGACACATCTATTAGGCAGTTGAGCTTACATTAAAAATATGGTCGACCTTGCACATGTGTGGAAAATAAATTCAAAATATATGTCCTGCTCATCCAATCAAAATATATGTCCTGCTCAGAACAATCTTGCACCTCTTCGAAAGAGGAATCCAAAAAAAATATGAACAACGTCATAAGAGCAGTGAAACATGGAGTTTAGAGTTAGTTTCCCCAAATTAACAAATTTTCATGTATTTTCCATGTTATAATATGTAAACCAATCAAAATCATTTAAATTTAAAAAGAGGTACACGTAAATATTTTGGAGGGAAAAGAAGAAAGCATACTTTTTTTTAATTGTATTTTTGGCTTATCTCCTTACAGGTTTACTCAAATTTCAAGTGTAGACACTCATTTGATGCAGAATTAAATTTCACATCTAATGAGTGCCCATTATGCATACTTTTGAGAAGACCCACATTGATATAAATCGCATATACATTAAACAAGTGTGTTGAACATTCTTTTTTAATGTATCTACGATTTTTATCAATGTGGGTCTTCTCAAAAGTATGCATAATGGGCACTCGTTATATGTGAAATTTAGTTATGCATTGAACAAGTATCTACACTTCAAATTTGAGTAAACTTGTAAGGTGATAAGCCAAAAATAGAATTAAAAAAAGTAGTTTTCTTCTTTTCCCTCCAAAATTCATAACTCTTATTTTATTATTTTCCATAGGAGGCAACATTTAGGCTGAAATTTCCTCTAATGAGAAGGACAAGTGTATATAGTGGTACACTTGTTAATACAAGCATTCATCCCCTATAGCAAGTTGTGATTAATGCCTTCAAAGCTTACATCACCTAAAACCTTGGATGGATATGCCAACTCCATAGTATATAAGACACTAATAACAATGTTGACACATAGGAAAATAGTGCATACATGAAAAATGAGCTACCAAGTTGTTTCGTCGAACCCCTCCTCTTTATGAAGATGCATAGGTAATCACTTGGCCCTATCCCAATGCCCATGTCATCCATTGCATCCTTTTCAATGGGAATATAATACATTTGATGTAATCACCCCCATCGAAGATGCATTTCCATAATATTTCTTATCCATATTCATGAAATCAATTAATCTTTGGCATTCCTCTATCGAATCGATCATAGTACATTTTTTATCCAAATGAAACCCCGCCACATGAAACCCCATATTGGCTAAATTTTCTTCCACCCCATTCCGAGATCTTCACATATGTTGCACTGTGATATACTAAAATTAGCCAAATCAGTTTTATAATGTTCACAACTACCACTTCTAGTATCAAACTATATATAAAATTAGAGGGAGAATGTCCATATAACAATTGTTTAATACATTGTATGACTAATAAAGAGTCTCCATCAATTTGAAGAAAATTAAATCCCTCTCGTGCAACAATAAGAATTCCTTTCTCCACCTCAAATAATTCCATAAAATTATGTTGTAGTTTCTACAACAACCCTCCAAAATTTTTCCCATGCTTTGATTTTGGAGCCTCCCTTCTATCCACAAGAGCTTACCCTTCACTGTCGTCAAGTATTCATGGTATGATGAAGAATTATCTTTTCATGTTGTGCTTATTATTTCTTGTTTTTATCCTGATCTAAAGCTTTCCAATCACAAATTATCTTCTTCCCAGACCTTGCAGCATTTCCCATATTCCCTCTGGAAACTATGAAAACTTGGAAGGCAAGCCATCCTTGAGCTCATAAATTGCACAAAGCCTCCCTTGCTCTTAGAAACTACCTAGTTCAATAAATCAAGGAGTTACCCAGACCCTTGTGGTTGGGATCTGCACAATCCTTCTTGGTAGTGGGAATTTCCAGTTTCCTGAAAAAGTGAAAAGAAATCCATGAAAAATAGGAAATGATTAATTAGTTTCCCGAAAAGTGCCACAAGATGTTATTTTAGACATTTCGCCAATTGTCGCTTTTTCCTCGATTTTAGGCATGTGCATCAGAAATCCTAATAAACCTAGATCTACATAATAGATGACCATATATCTCATTTTCAAATTCAATTTTGGAGCTCTAGCCTTCATAAGGAGATTAAGGAGACTTCAATGGAGTTAGCGCTTTTCAAGTTGAGTTTTTATTTTCTTGTCTTTTGTTGCTTTTTGTTGTTTTGCTTCTGTGACTGATGTTTTTATTGTTTATTTTCATTTTTTCTTAAGTTTTAACTCATATTAGCTTTTACAAGTGTTTTTCAGTCTGTCGTTAACCTTTCACAAGTGTCACATCAACTTTCTTGTTTTTGCTCATCCGTGGTCGTTGTTTCAACGAATCCTTATGCATGTTTATTTTTCCTTTTGCATAATGACTTTCTGCACTTGGTTTTCACCCTTAGTCATATCTACACTCTAATTGGGACCATCACTCATATCTTTCACTTTCCCATCCTATTTTCAGGAAAATTTACCATTCACTTGGCCAACAGTTGCCTCGCTTAGTTGGGAATTGTGAAAGTCCAAGGCTCAAGCCTCATGCTTGGCATATGAGACTGCGCAATGTGCAGTACATAGCTTGGCCAACAACGCATTGTGAAATTCCAAAGCTCAAGTGATCTAGGGATTAGAAAAGTGATAAGAAAATAAACTTCTCGTAAGTGCTCGAAAGTAGTGCCAAAACATAGTGCTTTCCATTCTGAATCAAACGCAACTTGAATGATATTGTATGCTCAAGTTATAATGTGCTTATCATTTGGATCAATAGTTAAAAAATTTGCAGGGTTGCTGATTGGACTGCTAACTGAGCAGTCTATATTGTTGATGTTAGAATGATGACTGGATGTACCATTAGGTCAACGACTAATCGAGCTTCACCAAGTGTCATGTTGTGGTTTTTTCAAGTGTTCAATTTTCATTGGTTAAATATCTTTTGGAATGGAACAATTGGAGGATGCCATGTGGCCCAATCACAGGGTGTCATGTGGCACCTCTAGGTTGTGTAAATATTATGGGGTTAGCCCATAGGCTAGGCATGATTGAACCCCTGACCTATTTTCTACCACTGCCAAGATATACTAACTCTGATTCACATGTTACTTCATATACATAGTTTTCAACTTTAATTAGAGTTTATTCAGATTCACATTGGGGGAAGGGGTCAGGGATAAGCCCTCTCCCTCGGTCATAAAATCCCCAATAGAACCTTGAAGGGAATGACAACAAGAGGGATTAGTGCATAGCCCTAGCCCATGGTCACTGGGGATGCATAGAACCGTGGTGCGGATTGGAGCGAGGTTTATGGTAAGGGGGAGAGGATCAAGGCCCTAGGGCCAATGCATACAAGCGCCCATATAACCTATAGGAAAGGCGGTTGGGAGCTACCATAGGGGGTGGGCTATTAGCCCAATCCCCAACCTTATGGAGATAATTCAAACACAATTATAGGTGGAAGGTGTGGAGTGGGCGGGGTGGGAAGTCGCACCATTGCCCTCGACACATGACGATGTGACCACAAGCAAGGAGTAAATAGAGGTGCATAGAGTTTTTAGGAATTTTATACATTAAACACTTACCTTTTTAGGTGTGAATAATGACAGGGTGAGAGTATCACTTAGTGGTGTAGAATGGCGAAAAAACGTATGATAGTTTTCAACTCTTTGAGTTGTAGAACAATTTCTTAAAACTGGGCAGTAACTGTGGTTTTTGTCCTTTTTAAGCCCAACAAGAGCCTAGGTAAGGGTTTTTGGGTCTTCTGAAGCCAGTGGAGACATTTATGTTCATTTTGAGAGTTACAAACTTATGTAATTACATATTTGAGCACTTAATTGAAGAGGCACAACATTGGAAGCTAGACCCAAGGATGTAGCCCAGGAGGGGTGAACTTCATTATCAATTTCTTGTCTTGTATTGTTGCGTATGGTTTATTTGTCTCTATTTATTTGCTGAAAACTAAGCTTAAACAATAATTTATGTACTTTTGGAACTTGATCCATTTCCCAAAAGTCATAAAATTTTACATGCAAATTTTCCATAAACCTTCAAGTTTGTAATTCAGATCAGTTTGGTATCAGAGCTCTGGTTATTTTTAAGGTTTGATTTTTTTTTCAAGTGTTTTCTGATGCTTACAAGGTTGAAGCTGAAAAGTGGAGAAGGGGTGCTTGTAGAACCAAATCCTCAAGTTGGTTCAAGGAAGATATAATCACCTCAAGATTCACCAATGATACAAAGGATATTGTAGGATTAAAGTGTATTGTAGGATACAAAGGATCAAAGATGATGATACCAAAATTCGGCTTTCTTCTCTACGGTTGGAAAGTGCAGCTCTCATTTGGTGCGAGTCCAAAACTCAATAATATCTCAATAAAGGTGGTAAAAATATCTCTTCTCGGAATGATTTTGTAGCCGCATTAAGAAGGAAATTGTATCCATTAACATACATGAAAAATGGAATTATGGATTGGAAATTTTTTATAAAAGCTAAAGGTGAGAGTGTTCAAATTTATACTCAAGAGTTTAGAAGAAGATATTTAATTTTTGGTATAGGTTTATTCTCACAATACACTCTCCTTAAACTCACAGGAGGATTACATAGCTATTTGAGACATACAATTCTCATGTTTAACCCTACAAATATAGATGAATTAAGTGTTCAGGTAATTCATTTAGAAGTAAGAGGGAAGAATGTTCCCCAAGAGAATAGAAAGAAGTCGTTCAAGTCTTGAGACAAAGGAAAGGGGAAACTCAAAGTCAAGGGGAAAAATAATGCTCCAGTCAAGAAAGAGGGAGAAAAACTCACTTGCAAACATTGCTCAAAAGAAGGCCATGATGAAGATCATTGTTGGAAATTTCATCTAGAGTTAAGACCCAAAATATTAAACAAAAAGGGGAAACAAAAGACTCTTACAAGTACTCAACATGATCTAGGATCTAATTCTAGAGATGAAACCAAAATCATAGCCATGGGATTGAAAGGTAAGACTTTGATTGCAAGTATTATTTCTTCTAGTTTGCTCATTGAAACTCAATATGATAACGAAAGAATTGAGTTTTTCCATATTAGAATCATCTCAAAACATAAAAGATTAGAGACTTTGTTTGATAGTCGATATAATATTCCAAAATTAGCATGCAGCTAATTCGAATATTAATTTTTTCTTTTATCATTTAGATATATGAATAAGTGGGTAGGGAGACCCATAAATTTCTTTAGTAGGAATAAAATACATCTTAATGTGAATGGGGATCATCTTGATAGCTGGATAAAGCACCTCCATGTGTGAACAGGGACTAAAGCATGTGGACAAGGTCAATGTTGACCAAATCAACAACATTGGTATGGAGAGAGTGGATCATCAATGAGCGACCGTGCATTGTTAATGGGAGAAAGTCTCCATGAGAGTAGTGGCTTTAACGAGTGGGACCCAAGGAGAGAAGGCTCACAATGCATATAAGGAAGGGAAAGGCAGCCACAGAGGTCATGTTGTTGATTATTTATTTTCATATTTTTAGATTTGGATTTGTCAGGTGACATTTCTATGCATGCTTTTGCTGTTTAGAAGGGTTTGATGTGTTGTTTAGCACAAGGGTGTTCCCTAGCGGGAATACCACACTCATCCTCAAGAGAATTCAAGTGCCTATTCAGGAGAGATTATTGAGCTGCATAGTCCACATTCTGGCATCAGGCCAAGCTTCATTATTCAACTACAATACAGTTTATTCCAGAATTGTGTTGTGTTGCAACAGTGGAGGGTTTGTAGGGCCATTTCCTGAGCTTGTTTTCAGTGGAGGAAGAATTATTTCCATTGGGAGGAAAACAAGGAAGGTCCTTGGGTTTCATTTCATATTTTGGCACCAGGCCAAGTCACCATCATCCCATACATCACATTTTTAGTCTTAGACTGCATTATTTTAGTGAGCAGTTGCAAGGGTGATTTCATTGCTCCATTTGGAGTGTTTTATTTTCAGTGGAGGGATTAGCCTTTCACTTGAAGAGTCCATTGGAGGAGTTCCATTCAGTTCTTAATGAGTTTCAACCACCTCCTTTCATGTGCCTAGTTGTAGATCTTATTAAGCCCTTGGGCTAAATTACATCATTATGATGTTTTGTATTTCCGGAAACATATGGGTTGTCTAGGAAGCTGTTTGGAGGCATAGATCTCCATTTATAGCATTGTATGAAACATTTATATATAGATCATATGTTCATATTTTCAATTAAATAATTTATTCACTAAAGCTGCTATATTGGTTAGGCATTTTGTAGCAACTACATCTCATGTTGTGGTGCTTTTTGACATTGGAGGTTTTTCTTACCTAGCTTGAGGTATTTGTTCTCCAAGATATTGTATTCATTTGTGGTTGTTATACTTAATAACATGGATCTATCTTTGGCTCATGATTGATGTATTATTATTTACTGATGTTTTCCATTATTGTGTTCAATATTTGTACTTTCCCTATTTTTGGATATTACAGTGGTATCAGAGCATAATCTTGGATCAGCCTGTGAGTTTCATCCAATATGTTATCAAAAGAGTAAGAAGAAGAAGTGGAAGAAGAAGAGGAGATCTATAATAATGGAAGGAATGAGTTTTGTCTCATCTCTTTTCAGATCTATGAAGAACCTCTCCAAGGAGGTCAAGAAAATTTGAATGGAAAGATGCAATGAGACCTTAGGAGGGTTTCAAGATGAGGAAGGTCCATGCACTTCCTATCAGCAATAGAAGAAACCGGTATTTCATAGAGCTCCAAATCACTCTACTATGTCCACCTTCTTTGAAGAGGAAGTTGAAAGATATGGAGATGGAGGAAACTTAGTTCATGAGATTCTAAGTGAGTATCTTGTAGAGTATAAATCTCAATCAAGGGCTTTCAAGGAGAATATAACTCTCCCACAGTTCATTCAACTCAAAGAATAGAGGAGACCTTGCAACAATAGAAGAAAAAGACACAATGGATTTCTATTATCTACATTTGATGGGTCATCAATATGCACAACAAGGGCTTGGAGAAGGAAGTTAGATGCATTCTTCCTGCTACATCTAGTAGTAGAAAGAGAAGCTATTGAGATTGAAATGCTGCACCTTGAGGGTGAAGCAAATGTTTGGTGGTTTAGCCATTTGAAACATGCAAGAGTGACTTCTTATGCATATTTTACTCAGACTTTGACAAGAAATTTGATAGAAGAAAACCAGAGGAAATTCCTACAGAGAGATTTTCCAAAATTGATGATAAAGCACATGAGAAGCCAAGGGAAGATGTCAGTATTATCATTCCGGAAGAAGAGAAAATTCCACCACCATCAGCTGTAAGAGTACTTGCATCAAGAGAAGGAACACTTGCATCCTTTTAAAGTGGTCTTGATCTCTTGACATTGGGGGTCTCGTGCATTATTCAGGAGATGCATGAGGAGGAGGAGACTTATACTAGTGTTGGTGTAGCAGTAGAGGAGAAACCCTCATCATCACCAGCAGTTGGAGAAGTCATCACACCGGTAGGAGGAACCCTTGTAGCATTACAAGATGTTCCCAAGGATAAACTTAACCGAGGTATGAAAATAATTCCACCCCATTTTATTTCAGTACATCATATGGAGAGTTGTGGGGACATTGTATCATGGAAATTTCATGAACTAGGGTCAAAGCACACTACTGAATTGGAGTAGCAGACTATCACTGTGTAGAGGACCCTTGACAGGTTCAAGGAGGAGATATATAGTCATCCTGGTATCTCATTGTTGAGCTACACACAACACTTTGGGTTGGAGAGCAGAGTTTTGGAGGATAGGATGACCATAATCCTAATCAATCTAATGCATAACTGTGTGTTCAACATTGTGCATGATCATGAGACAACAGATGCACCATTATGAAGATCAACAACGCTATCATTAAGTAGTAATGATGAGTTTGGGAGCCAACTATTATTGGGACATTATGATGACCATTACACTTGTGTAGCATGGGATAGTCAAATGGTTGATGGAAAAAATCTTATTATGGATGATATCTCCCACTATTATGATAGACTCTCCTTGATGAGCACATCACAACTCAAAGAGAAGATTTTTCCTACAACATACTTGGAACCTTATGGGTTTAATTTGGTCATTGATGAGTGGTCTTCATGTGGAGATCTCCAGGAGGTTGCACTTCAACATCCCATGAAGTGTAAAGGTAGTGATCAGATTTGGGAAGATGGTATTATCCATTGGATGCATACCAATTTGGAGCATGATAGAAGACACCCATAGTTGGATGGATGGGAGATGATGATGAGAAAGGGGTTGGTGAGACACTTTCATATCTATGACACAGGGCAGAAGGAGGCATGGTTGTGTTTGCTACTCTTGAAAGAGTTTGGCCATCATGTGACATATCCTATGTTAAAGGGTATGTTATAGTTTGAGGCATTGCATGGCACCCATATGATATGGTAGCAGAATATTTGGTTTTAGGGGCATTCTACAAGTCAAATACCATGATGTTACTCCATGACCTGTATGATGATGAGATGAGGAAGTAGCAAGAGATGTTGTTACTTTGGTTACTCTTGGGAGAGTATGGGTTAATTTTCTCCCATAATTTGCATGATGTTTCAAGAGTAGAGGATGGCACAATCATGATACAAAGGGGCTACTCCCTAGCTTAGGCGGATCAGGAGGTACTTCCACATAGGAAGGAATCTCCCACATATAGCAACATTATGGCATATGAATTTGGCATTTGGCATGTCAAAGAGGGAAATTATAAGATGACAGGAGCCTTATCACAAAGGCCAACAACGCTGTCACTTGGGAGTATGTATCTATTGATGGAGTGTTCCAAGGGGAGTATGTATCACTTCACATTTCATACCACTATGGGGAGATTCTCATGGGAGGGCTCATCCATGGACCTCATTATCAGCTTACTCTCACTACATGGTAAGAGTTGTGTTTTTTCACTTATTGATCATCTAACAAAGTATTTTCATTCTCTTGCCCCATTTATATACGGTGCATTGCTCCACAAGAGAATGATTTTTATTTTGGCTTCATGGTCTTTCTAAGACCAACATTTATGATGGAGATAGCCATTTCTGTATGGCTTTGGGAAATTTTGTGCTATTCTTGGTATGCTCGGTTGATACACAATGCCATTTACTACTTTCCCGGTAGATGAGCAAACATGCACAAAAGTTAGAAATTGGTTGGGAGACAACTTGCCATATATTCTGAAACAGGTAGTATAAGCTGCGTTGTAACCACTTGGGAAAGCAGATTGGCACCATTCAGCACTACACATAACCTTCACTATCTTTCTTATTTGGATCCCATATTGTCATGATGTTCTATTGACTTTATATGGGATGGTTTGGGAAAAATATAAAGAGAGGTATTTGAAGATCCGATTTGCCTTTTTGCTTCTTGAAGGCAACATTATTGCAACCCAATATCAACAAAAAAAATCCACAATTTTCATAAGTGGAGAGAGATATAGCATGGGGTAGAAAATTTGGTCTATCATGTTCAGCTATGCTAGCCACCTACATTGCGGGGAGCGAGGTGGAAGAGATTTTCTATGAATTACCATTTTGGAGGGTGATTCATTTTGTGCGGATGATAGCTTGGGGATTGGAGCTTCACATGGGAATGATGGTTCCCAACATTTTCCAATTCCATGCCTCCAAGAAGGCCTCTAGACAACATATAGTTGCCTCCATGGATATCCCACTTCCTCATCATGATAACCATTTGGATTTGTCACGAGCTAACTTGTACACTTGGGAGGATCAACTTGGGGACATATTGATGAGATAGCATCTTGTTCATTGGAGAAGCTTATCGTATGAGGGTGCTAGGAGGAGGAGGAGGCTCTTTAGTTCTATCATTGTAGTTTCTTGAGGAAAAGCAACATTTGGGAGGGAGAGACTGTAATATTTCGGAGCATGCGGCTAATTGAAATATTAATATTTTCTTTTATCGATTAGATAGATGAATAAGTGAGTACAAAGACCCATAAATCTCTTTAGTAGGAATAAAATCCCTCTTAATTTGAATAGGGATAATCTTGATAGGCTGGATAAAGCACCTCCATGTGTGAACGGGTACTAAAAGCGTACGGGAGAAGGTCAATGTTGACCAAATCTTCAACGTTTTTGTATGGAGAGAGTGGATCATCGTGAGAGACAACACATTGTTAATGGGAGAAAGTCTCCATGAGAGTAGTGGCTTTAATGAGTGGGGCCCAAGTTGAGAAGGCTCACAATGCATATAAGGAAGGGCAAGGCAGCCATAGAGGTCATCTTATTGATTATTGATTTTTATATTTTTAGATACAGTTTTTTTAGGTGACATTTGTATGTGTGATTTTGTAGTTTAGAAGGGAATGCATTTGTCTTGTTTTTATTTCGGTGGCCGGTTGCGGGGTGATTTAGGTGCTCCATTTGGAGTGTTTTCTTTTAGTGGAGGATCAAATTTTCACTTGAAGAGTCCACTAAGAGGAGTTCCATTCAGTTCTTCATTAGTTTTGACCACCTCCTTTCGGGAGCACGGTTGCGAGCTTATTCGACCCTAGGGTTGCATTAGACATTCGATATTTGTGTATTTCCAGAAACCCCTTCTGGGTTGTCTAGGAAAGGTGTTTGGGAGCATAGATATCCATTTCTAGCATTGTATGAGCATTATATTATCAGATCCATATATTCATATTTTTCAGTGCGGAGGTTTTATTCACAAGCGCGGTGATGTATAGGCTTTAGGCATTTTGTGTAGCGGCTACATCTCATGTTGTGGTTCTTTTTGACATTGGATGTTCTCTTGCCTAGCTTAAGGGATTTGTTCTCCAAGATATTGTATTCATTTTTGGCTGTTATACTTAATACCATGGATCTATCTTTGGCTCATGATTGATGTATTATTATTTCTTGTTGTTTTCCATTATTGTGCTCAATTTTGTTTCTTTCCCTGTTTTGGGATATTACGATTGATCCCAAGGCAATATTATTTCAGAATCCATTTTCAAGAAAATTAATTTCGAAATCATTCCTCATCCTAAACTATATCCTTTGGGTTGGGTATGTGAGAATGAAAAATTACAAGTGACGAGGAAAATGCAATGCGAAATTTTCCATCAGTTGCAAACTTTGTTTATGAGGTAGAGCTTGATGGTGTTCTCCTTGACATGTGCGGTATTAATTTGGGATGTTCATACTTATATGATATGAAATCCACATTTTATCACCATGAGAACATGTATCATTTTTTTAAATATGGAATTGAGTATATTTTTAAAACACATCGCAAGAAAATGAATTTCTCTTGTAGCGATTGTTGGACTAATAAAGAGGATTGTAAATGCTAGTAAGAATTTTATATTGTTGATGATAAAACCCAAAGGATGATGTTGAATATGAATCCGTCCAAGGATGGTATGCAAAAAATGATTGAATTTGTTAACACATGTAATAAGATGTTTCAGGAACCTAAAAGTTTCCTCCTAAAAGGGGAATCTAACATGTGATTCAGTGCGACGAGAATGCACCTATTCCAAACATTGACATATACAAAATGTTAGCTATAGAAAATGTATAAATTAAGAAGAAAATGCACAAGAGTTTCTTGATATAGGGGTCATCAAACAAAGTACATCTCCTTGTGGGTATCATATTGTTTGGTTCCAAGAAGGATGGTACATGGCGCAGCTATTGTGGACTTTAGAGCTTTGAACAAAATCATGGTAAAGAACCACTATCCTCTTCCTTGTATTTATTATCTACTAGATCAATTGAAAGATGTTGTTTATTTCACTAAGTTGGATTTGAGAATTAGTTACCACCAAATCAAGATTGTTGAAGTTGATATTTGGAAGATTTCTTTCAAAACAAAAAGAAAGGTTTGTTTGAATGGTCGGTTATGCCATTTGGCTTTGCAATTCTCCTGCCCAACATTCATGAGAATTATGAATGATGTGTTGAGACCATTTCTTGATGATTTTGTTATAGTATACTCGAGATGATATTTTTATTTTAAACAAGCCTCATGAAGAGCATGTCAAGCATGTTAAACGAATTTCTAAGATGTCTTAAAGAAACAAAGATTGTTTTGAAGATGTCTAAATGTCAATTTGAGAAAATCTCTTTAGTTTATTTGGGGCATATTGTTGGAGGGGTGAATTGAATATTGATCCCTAAAAAGTTAGAAGTAAATTCGAATTGGCCTAAAACTAATAATGTAACGAAGGTTAGAAGCTTTTGGGAGCATCCAAATATTGGAGGAAGTTTATTTATAACTTCCTCATCTATTTCAGCTCCATTACATGCTTTGACAAGTTTGTGAAACAATTTTTTAAGTGGCGAGGAAAGTAAAAAAATCCTTCAATGCATTGAAAGAGAGAATAAGTACAATACCGTTCTTGCACTTCAGGATCTTAAACAACCATTTGAGATACAAACCGATGCAAGTGAATATGCATTGGGAGAGGTTTTGATGCAATAGGGTAAACTATATGTTAACATTACGAAACCTTTACCGGTCACGATGATTATTTTGTCCAACATATGAAAAAGGGTTATATGCTTTGGTGCAAAGTGTGAAGAAATGGAAACATTATTTGATGGGTAAGGGGAAACAACTTTTGACATTGATCATAAACCTTTGCAATATTTGCAATAAAAAACCAAGATACAACAAAGAAATTATTTCGGGTGGATGGGTTTTTTACAACAATTCCATTTGGTAACAAGTATAAGAAATGTATATATAACCCAATTGTTGATATGTTATATATGCGATTGTTAGTGAATCTTTCATTATTAAGCATAATTCTATCATGCATGAGAGATATTTTTAATAATATGCTAAAGATTAATATTTTAAGGATGTATATGCAACTTTGTGTCGAGTTAACCAAGTAAGAAGAATTGGATTATCATGTTCATGATAAATTGTCAAATCTCTTGGCAAGCTATGTATTCCACGGGGTGAAGGAGTCAACATCATAAAGGAAGCACATACTTCTCTTATTATTGTACTTTGGTGTGGGAAAAACAATGGCACAATTACAAAGGTATTTTTATTGGCCTTGTTTGAATGAAAGAGTGTCATGATATGTAAGAAGATGTTCTAAGTGTGCTACTAATAATCCTAGAAATAGAAAGTTGGTATTGTATAATCCCTTCCTATTCCTTCTTGTCCTTGGGAAAGTGTTTCCTAAGGATTTTGTGGGAGGGATAAATATGTCTAGGAAAGATCATGATTATCTTTATGTTGTTATGGATCATTTCAAAAAAATGTGTATTTTGATGCCTTTTAGAAGCATATTACTATGAATAGACTATACATATGTTATTACAAAATGTATGGGTGAATTTTGGGTTTCCCACTTCTATTATTTCTCATTGATATTTTTGTGTTTTTATGGAAATTTGGTCAAGTTTATGGGGACTCATGGACAAAAGGTTGAAGAAGAGAACAAATTTCATCCACAAAGGCGATAACCAAGTAGAAGTGGTGAACAAAAATGGTATCTCCTTCGTGGTTACTAGTGAGCCACATTGTTGCACTAATAATGTTGCAACTCCTAGAGGCTGCCCTACTTTACTTTATCAACCCATGGTTGGTATAAAATTGGAGGTAGAAGTCTATATACCTTGTGAGATGCATTCTATTCATGTCATCCTCTTAGAGCCTCTATGAAAGGGTGCTACTTCTATGATTATTGAATGATCTGTCCACATATTTGAATCTAGGCCTAGGGTTACAAATGATTCAAATCCATTTCTTTATTAGAAAGTAAAAAAAAATACTACATCAAGCAAGTACATCTAACTATTATGAAATGAAAGAAATATACACATTAATCTATGAAGACGAACTAGGCATCTTGCATGAAGTAAATTTTTGAATTGAAATTTCATAAAAGGAAACTAACCTAATCACACTTTTTTTGGTCAAATGACTAAGCACACTCTACTCACTTTGTGTATATCTATCATGCTCTTAATCATGCGACTAATCATGACCTAGCGTGCTTCTAAATGTGTTTTTTTGTAGCTAGGGAGAAGAAAATGCTAAGGTGGCTTATGGAGGACTTGAACACATGGGTGCAAGGTTTAAAAAGGTGTATAAGTGGTTTTGGAAAGGAAGAAAGTATAGATGAGGTGGATGGTGTTTTTGGGCTTAAGGAGGGCCTAGGTGTTCTTTGCCAAGGTGTTGCTACAGGTTTTCTTTGTAGTGCTACAAGAAAGTCACAATTGCTACATGAAGCAATCGAAGTGCAATCCAAGGCTAAAAATGGGTGTGAAAAGTGTAGGGAAGGTGGAGTGAAGGTGGTTTTGGATGAGTGGAAAGACCACCTCTTGGCCAAGAAAGCTCATAATCTCTTGGGGAAGCCTATATTTCACCTCTATGGTTTTCTCACGGTCTTAGGGATGAAAAATATGAAAACATGGGTGATGGAGATTTGATGAACAAAGGATTGATGAAGGGTGATAAAAGAAGCTGAAGGTGTTGGTGAAGTCCTCCTTTGTTGTGCTACGTGAACACAGAAAACTAGCGCTCATGCAATAGAAATGGACAGATTTATGATAAAGGAAATGGAAAATATGTGTTTAATTTGGAAATCAAATCTACTTTAGCCTACAAACAAATATGTAACACAAAATTCTAAACATATTCCAAGGAACTACAACAACCTAACTTATTCATTCAAGAAATAATAAACTATAAAGTAATTTTGGCCTATGGAGAAGGCCTACCCTCCTCAAGCTCTAATGAAAGAGATGAGAGGGAGGCTTGACCCTAACTTTATGAATTTATAACCTACTCTACCAACATGCAAATCTATAGCAAAAGAGAAATGGAAGCAAACTAAAAATAGTGAATTGAAATGCAAAGAAAACTAGCTAAATAATCATAAGAAAAACTAGCTAAAATTACAATAAAGTAAAGAATGAATACCACTAAGGCACATGGATTAGGCCCTAACCCACATTCCTAGCCCTACGAAACTAGATCAATGAAGCAAAATGCGAATACTAAATACGAATACTCATTCCTAGCCTAGTAGCTTCCTCCAAAGTTCAAATCCCAATCAGCTCTTGCTCGACCCTATTCAAACTAAAGGGGTAGCTACCAAAACTCCCTAAAAGTAAGTGATGAGTCCACTTTGACTCCATGTGAAGTGTAGCTTTGGTGCACTTGATCTTGAGTTTTCTTGGTTGCCTTTGATTTGGCCCACATTGGAGGGGAATATCCAAGGATCCCTTGGTTGCATTTGGGACTTAAGGAGGTGGAAAATACCCCTAGTATCTCTCCTTGTTGTCTATAGAGGTATTAATGGGAAAAATATTCACGAGAAATGAAATATCTTCTTGATTTTCCCACATTTAAGCTGACATTAGGCACTCAAATTATGATAAGCCTCGAGAGTCACCATCTACACTAGCATCATAAGACCATAATATAGTTAAAATGCAAGAACAAATAGACTTAATAAGGAAAAAAAGTGACCATTAAACCTTATAAATGTAGCTAATGATGGAGCTCATCATCACCCCCTACTAAATGGTTGCTCATCCTCGAGCAAGTATGCCTCCTTTCGCATTTATTTCAAAGCTTTGATTTAACCTATGACTTCCCAAGGAAGAAATGTGGGAGTCCATTCGGCGGAGTAAAACCATCATTCTTTTTTAAGCTTCCTCCGATTATCTATTATGCTCATCTTGGTCCTTTCCATCACTTAGCCCCAACGGGTGGTGAGATTCAAACTAAGACGATGAATATTTTTGGCCTACATGGTCCTCTTGTATAATGGTGGTCTCTCCAAGGCACCCCTCAATCTTTGGTGTGTGTTACTCCATGTTTCTAAGGTTGCGAGGAGGTTGTTCCATTTCTTTGGATAACCATTATGCACTCATATCCCAATAACCTAGAAATATCATCAAATTGAGCCATTGCTTGAGCTTGTGTGTGGAGGAGTATTTTTACGCAGAGTCACGGGGATCCTTTTCAATCTTAATATCATTATTAGCGACTCCCCTATGGTTGAATAGTTTTCCCTAATGTGTAGGGTTCTCTATTTTCTCTCTGATAACCCTTCTCATTTCTTGTCCTCTAGTGTCTTCATTAACCATCCATGATGTCAATGCCATTAATTTCATGTCTCCCATCCCTAGGATTGGGGTCAAAATGTTCAAATATGTCAACACAAGGTTATGCATGTAAAACTCTACCATCTTTTGCCTTGTCTACCATACTTGATTGGTTGAAAAAATAAATGAACTATACGTAGTTTGGAAAGGTAAGGATCCATGGGAAGCTAATTCTTGATTTGAAATAGGAGCCATTGCTCCTTAAGGTAAACTACATATGAATACGATGGATAAGCGTGTTGAATGGCTCCATGCACAAATATTCCATGGTGGCCACTTGTTTGTCCTTTTGTTGAAGCTACTCATATAATGATACATTCTCTTTTGGGCCTTCTAAAGTTGTTATTTCAACACTAACTCTCTGACCCTAACATCAGATAAATCATTCCCCAACTAAGCTATGTTTCTTCATGACCCCTATGTCATGCACAAATTTAGATGTGGAAAGATTCATCTAATGATATTGCATGCCCTCTCCTCTTCCAACTAATAAAACAAGGCTGTGAATTTTTAGGAGTCAATCTTCCCCCTTCAATGTATGTTTGTAGTAGGAGATGAGATTGGGTTGAGGGCTAGGGTTTGGCACTACTAATACATCTTTTAGGACCGGTTTTGGTAGAGGTGGCCTCTTCTAATAATCATATTTTCCTCCCTCTTTTTCATCTTTTTTTCCTCTTGTGCCTTGTCCTTAACTTCTTTGACCTCTTCCCCTTTGTGGTTGTCTTTTCCTCCTAAACCAAGGCCTTTTTCTCTAAATCTAGGCTTCTTGGGTTTTCTATGTAAAAATAGATTTTCCTATATCAAGCTGTTTGTTTTTCTTCTTTGAAGACCTTGTTTCCTTGTTTTTCACTCTTTGCGGTCCCTCGAAGATACGTAGGGGTTGCATGAGGTGTATGGGATGCCGATTTGGTTGAATGTCTTCGATATATGTTACATGGGTCCTTATAGGTGAAGTGACCTCTTGCACCCTTTATTCCTCTAATCGATTTCCTCATCCCTTCTTTGGTGATTATTCAATGGCAATAGGGCTCTTGGTGGGAGTATGTGGTTTCCCCCTACCTCAACCTTTGACTCTTCCTAGTTCTAAAATACATAGGTGTCTGCCTATTTTTTATTTTTTGTTTGGTAGGTGTGCTCAAAGTAGTTAGGGTAGCAGCCACTTCTTGATCTGTGATGTCTAGTGACATCTTTGGTGTCTTGAGGGAGGATTCTTTGCCTAGGATGGAGGTTCAATTATTTATTTTCCTAAATATTTGCTTCCTCCTTCCCCTCATATTTTCCTTACTCTATCTCATTGTCCTTGTGTTTTTATGTCTCAAGTTTCATCTCTTATTTTTATTCCTTATTTTCTTCCTCCTCTTCCTCTTCTTATACCTCCTCTTCAACCTCTTCTTCTTCTTCTTCTTCTTCTACCTCCCTCTCTCTAAGGCTAGAGGCGGAGTTTGCCACATTTGGGTAGCTATTAAGGCTTCCCCTATCCATGTATATGAAGAAGACTAGGACCATGTAGGTTCAACATTCTCAAAGAATCATTCAAAATTAGTTTATGAGGCCATGATGGGGCAAGTTCTAATATTTTATGTGCCTCACCTTATGTCCCATGTCGATTATAGAGTTTGGGAGGAAGTGAGGGATTCTTAATCTATGTTTAGGAGGGATTTCTCCCTAAAACCTAAGTTCATTTAACAATCTCAAATGATACCCATAGACAACACAAGTTTTCCTTCTGAGAAATAAGCAATGATATGGGCTAATTCATCCTAGGGGTATGGAAGGCTTTCTCTGCGTCACTCCATTTTTTTTTCAATGTACTCTTCTCACGGAAGAAAAACTCTTCTTGGCTACAATTCCTGAGTATTATTTCCTTAACCCATTTGAGTCCTAGAGAGAAAATTTGTAACTACGCATATGAGTTCGGGTGATCGTGTGATGGCTAGGCCTACGACCACGGTGGTGGCTCTCTCTTATGAGTGTGAATGTGGGGATTCTTTTGTAAATTATCTAGATATATCTTCATCAAAACCATTCAAAAGCTCAAGAACCCTAGCCATTTGTGATGGTGGAAGATGTCCATGACTTCAGTATGCTCCCTAATTCTCTTAATGTCAATGGGCTCCCTTCTGTGAATCCGCTCCCATTTTAATGAGTACATGACAGAAGGTGGTGAGGAGTTTGAGAGTTATGTCACGGGAGATGAAGGTCTTGAAACAAAATACCAGAAAAAAAATTGTTTACCTTTAATTTCCAGAATTTACTTTGTTGAGTGTAAATTTCATGGAGAAATTTGAGTGCTAGAGGATGGAAACCACTTATATTTGTCATTTGTTGTTTTGGTTTGAGAGATGTTGGCTTTGGGAAGTGAATTCACCCATAAGTGACTATGTGTTTTCCTTAAACCCTTGTTGATCTGCTTCTAAAGTTGCACAGTAGAAAAACATTGGTTCCTATAGCATGATGGTACATGCAAACTCAAACCTCGATGTTGCTCTCACCGATGGATCCCACTACTCTCTTGTTGTTTTTGATATTCAAATACTCAACGAAATGGTGAAAATGAGACAAATCTTACCTTTTTTGGATTTTTAACTAAATTTGGAGGGTTGTGTTGACTCATTACTTAACACGATTCTTCCTCTTTGAGGCGGGTTGGTCCCACTCCATTTCATGATTTCTCTGCCTCATGATCATCTTCTTCGTACCCATCCACTCTCCCTTGACTTTATTTGACTTGCCTAGGTGGCATGCACTTTCAATTTTCCTCCCCGGTTTCACTTTTCAAAGGTGGCGAAGTTAACTGGCCACCTTTTTGCCTTTAAATTTCTAAAACTTGACATTCAACCATTTTGGTCATTATGGATGCATAGCGAGAGGTGAAGGGCCATAATTGAGTCTACATTTGGTGTTGGCGAGGTGTTGAATGAGTTGGTACAAGGAGCTAGATCTAGTGGTGGAAGACATGATATTTTCTTTGTTATATCTTCATTTCTTATTTATTTTTTGAGTGAGCATCTTTTTCTTAGTGAGTTTCTTGTATTTTCTGAGTGAGTTGTTAATATTTTTTTGTTTTCTTCTTTTTCGGTTGCTCCATGGAGGCCTTCATGTGCCATGGTTGGTGTTTCTACCGTGATGGATTCTGCGGTTGTCTTGGAGTCATTCTCATTAACTTTCCTTCATCTTTTGGCCTTTACGCCTTACACAGTTTTCTATAGGAAAATTTCTCATGCACCATGCTTCGATATTTTTATTGCCTATTCTTGCTTCGGTTGCTAAAATCGAGGGATATGGTTCATGAAGGTATGGAGGAGTCATGGAATGAATGGAGTGGAGGATAGGCGAGTGGAATGGGTCTCATGCCAAGTTTCCAATGATCTAGTTGTTAATTGTGAAACATATGGTTTAGAAAGGTGAATCCTTGTGCATGGAGTGAAATAAGGGTTTGGGAATGGTAGGTATAGGAAAAACATAAATTATCATGCCCTCCTTGAAGTTTAAAAATCACAGAGACACTACAAGGAAAAGATCCTCTAGTAGATCTTTTGCGGGAAACCCTTATAAAAATATCCCATATATCCATTTGTAAGCGAAGGTAAATAGAGAGGTTGGCGAGGTGGAGGTTTTTGTCGATGTTTTTTTGCGATGTGTTTATAATCATAACATGCATGCGACGTGTTTTTGTTATGAAACCAACTCAAAAATAGAAGAAAAGAGAGATCAACGACTTAGAAATAAGCCGATTCGAGGGGGGGAAACCTCCTTTATATTACATAAATGAACAATTCTTGGATGATACAATGAAAAAATATCCTTCTATATATAGGAGTCCATGGGGCCACAATATCATCTAGCCAGACGTAGCAATAATAATGTAAGGGCACAATAATAAAAATATTGGGGTTACATGGGTACAACAATAACAATAGAGTGGGTTACACTAACAACAATAAGGGACTATATTAGTAATATAGGGACCTAACATGCCTATCCTTTAAAAATGTATTTGTCCTCAACGCTTAGGTAACTCCGTGTACTTTTATATAAAATTCTCATCTTGTCATGTAGAATCTTGATGGGTAAGTTCTTCCATTTGATGAGATACTTTGAAATTGATCGATTTCGTAGGTATCGGGATTCTTGTTTCCATGAGCGCCGAGTTTCCAATATGATTTCCTTCCTCATCAAGTTCGGACAATATTGTTTGAGGCTAGATTTTGTCCCCTATAACCTTCTTGAAGCATGAAACATGGAAAAACGGATGCACTGTGAGAAAAGCAAGGAAGCTCCAATTGTTATGCCATAGTACCAATATTTTGCAACACCTTGTAAGGACCATAGTACTTTGGCAATAATTTAGTATCCTTCTTAGCTTGCTTGAGGGACATTTGTTTGTATGGTTGTAGCCATAAAAATACCTAGTCTCCTACATCAAACGCCTCTCACTACGATGTTGATATTCCTGTTGTTTCATTCGATTTTGTGAAAAATTTAGGTTATCCTTTAAGAGTTGGAGAACTTGTTATTGATGCTTGATGTGATATTCCACTTGCTTGAACCTTAGAATTTTCTCTTAAAGAATATGTGATGGACGGTGGATGATATCCATAAAGTGCCATAAATAAGTCTTTTTGGGTGCGGTATGGAAGTGTGTTATACCACCATTCAACAAGGAGAGTAACCACTTGACCCATTGTGCTTGCTTACGAGATATAAAACAAGAAAGATATCCTTCCAAACATTTATTCACTATCTTAGTTTTACCATCGGATTGAAGATGATAAGATGAGCTATGAGCTAGTTGAGTACCTAACAAGCAAATTATTCCATCCAAAAATTTCTAGTAAAAATGCCTCTCTGTCACTTACCATAATCTTCGGGATTCCATGAAACTTTCAAATTATTTACATAAATGCGGTAGCAACTCTACTTTCTTTAAATGGATTAGATAATGTACAAAGTGTGCATACTTTGTAAGTCTATCAACTACCACCACGATGACACTCTTTCCTTTGGGCCAGGTAGGCTTTTGTGATAAAATCCATTGAAATCTCCTCCCAACATTGGCCTGGAATGGACAAAGGTTGTAAAAGACGCGGGATCTTAATTGTCTCAACTTTTATTTTCTTCGGAAAACCAAACATTCTACCACAAAATTTTGAATATTAGATTTAAGGAAATCCCAAAAAAAATCTTTCTTAACCACTGTGGTAAGTTTTAAAAATCCAAAGTGTCCACCAAAAGGATAAGTGTGTAATTCAAAGAATCTTTTGTTTTAGTTGGGAATTCTTGCAAATAAATAACCGATCTTTGTACCATAAGGACTCATTTTTCCAACTAAATGTATCATATGTAATAGGATCTTGCTGCAAATTTTGAATGAGTGTCCATGCTTCTTCATCCTTCTTCCATTCATCCCTTTCTTCGGTTATCAATATGGTTAGATAATAGAAATGGCACAAAAGAGAAATGCTTCCACCTCTTCTTCCTTTCTTGAGTGCATACGCAGCAACATTTAGCTTCCCTTTTTTGTAGATGATTTAAAAGTCATAACATATTTGTGACCCATTTTTGTTGCTCTTATGAAGATAGTCTTTGTTCTAAAGCGTTTAATACTATCATGGTCGATTTTACCTTGAAGTGTCTTCCCATTATGTAAGGTCGCCATTTCTTTAGTGCATGTATTAATTCCAATGTTTCCTTCTCATAAATAGCTTTTTGTAAATACTTTCCTTTGATTATACAACTTTAAAAAGCAATGGGTCTTCCTTCTTGTATTAAAACAACACCAATTCCATTTCTTTGAGGCATCACATTCCACAATAAATGTTTTTGAAGTCTAGCATAGCTAAGGCCGGTGCTAGGAATATTTCCTCTTTAAGATGTTCAAAGGGCTTAGTTGCTTCAGGGAGTCCATGAAAATGCATCTTTCTTCAATAATGTTGTTAGAGGTGTTGTTATTCTCCCATAATTCTTAAAAAACTTGTGATAATACCACCATTAACCCAAGAAATCCATGCCAGCTTCTTTATGGTTGTGAGGACTTTCCATTCCTTAATGGCTTTCATTTTGTTAGGGTCTACCTTAACACCCTCGTGGGATACAACATGACGGATATTCCACCTCTTGTACTCCAAAGAAACATTTGGATGTTTTTGCATATAATTGTTTCTCCTCCAATGGTTTGAGCACCATTTGTCAACATGTTGAACATGATCCTTCGAAGACTTCATTGTAGATTAGTATGTCATCAAAAAATACTAGCACAAATTTTATAAGAAAGGGTTTGAAAATGGAATTTATCAAACCTTGAAATGTAGAAGGTGCATTGGTAGAGCCCAAAAGGCATGACCAAAAATTCATAATGACCCTCATGAGTTCAAAATGTTGTTTTTTAGAATATCTTTAGTCTTCATTATAATTTGATGATATCCTAGCGAAGATCCAGCTTTAAATTTCTCCATGTAATTCATCCAATAATTCATCAATCCCTGGAATGGGAAACATCTTTAATACGAGCCTATTGAGCTCCCTATAATACGAGACACACGTGGCATGATCCATCCTTCTTGTGCACCAATACTCTTGGATCGGAGAAAGAACTTTGACTAGGTTGAATTATACTAGCCTCTAACATTTCTGCAATCATACGTTCCAATTTGTCCCTTTTGGACATAAGGAAATGCACGAGGATAGATATTTGGAGGAGAACTTCACGGAATCAAATGAATAGCATGATCATGATCACGAATAGGTAGGAGTCCTTGAGTTTCAAACACCTTGGAATCATTGTCCAATATTTTTTGGAGATCTAGAGAAATATATGATTTTGATGTTGGAACTTCTAGTGAGCATAATTGTGAAGTTATGTCTCGTTGTTATTTCTTCATAGGCTTTGTCATGGCATTAGAGCTTATTATCTTTCTTGGCTTCCTACGATACCCCATAATTCTATTTCCCTTTCCTTGCGAAAAAATTCATGAAAATTTCTTGAAAATTAAAAATTCTTGTCCCCAAAGATTGTAACCATTGTACTCCTAGTACAACATCAGCACCTCCCATTGGAATGGAAAAGAATTGGACTATTCAATACATATTCCCCCATGGTTAGATTTATATTATGGCATTTCGAGAGAAATTTATAGTTCCTCCATTTACAACCATCACTTAACATTGTCATGTTGGGTATAGAAACAATTCAATTCCTTGGCTACCTTACAATGAATAAAATTATTGGTACTAGTTGAATAAATCAACACTATTACCTTTTTCTTCTTGATATGTCCTTCTACCTTGAGAGTTTGAGGAGTGGTAATTCACGCGATGCGTTAAACGATATGGTCGGACTCATTTCTTCTTCTTCTAGGGTTGGTTCCTAGTGTATATCCCATTCTTTTGAAGTTTCTTGTTCATTTTCTTCCTCATCTTCACAATATGTGTAAAATAATTTCTTCTCGACACACTTATGACCTTTAGTGTATTTTCTATCACAAGCTGTAGCATAACCCTTCTTCTATTTTTTCTTCCAATTTTTGTGGTGTCAACCATGTAGGTTGTGGAAGTCTAGGGTAGCAACACTTCCATATTTATAGATGTGAGTGGTAGGTTTCCTTGTCACGATAATTTTACATTCAATTTTTCTTGCCGAGGCCAGAATTCCTTCTCAAATGAATCGAGTTCCCAAAGGAAAAATTCATGTTGGATGTTATCCTTTAAAGTACCTATGAAGACATCAATCTGTGTTCCTCTGGAAGATTAGTTACCCATATATTCAATTTTTTGGAAGTCCTCAATGTGATCCACCAGCGAACCCTTTTGTTTGAGATTTATCAATTGGCTAAAGAAAGGTGTTTCTCTCTGTATCCTCATAATGTGCTATCATTTCCTACGTAAAAATTCACCAAGTGACAATTTTTTTACGAGAGCAAATCCATCAATACCATACAAATGTATTTTGTTCTAAATGTAAAGTTGCAATGTGTACCTTTTGTGTGTTTTGCACATTATTAAGGTCAAAATATTGCTCCATTTGTAGTATCCATGTTATGGGATCCTTGCCATCAAAATTCCTTATATCCATCTTTGGATTATGGTGGTTCTTAAATCCAACATTAGAGTTTATGAAATCATGATTAACATTTATTTGTTCTCATCATGAGTTTCCTCTACTATCTTTCCGCCATTAGGAATCATTTCTGTATTAAACTTCTCATCAAACCTTCCATGTACGATTTTAGATCATTCTTCATTTCTTCCATGTTTTCTTTCATTCTTTCATCGATCTTAGCTTCCATGTCAACCATCTTAGCTTCCATGTTAGCTTCCATGCCATCCATCTTAGCTTCCATGAGTTTCTTCAAACCGGCCATCTTAGATTCCACATGCCTTTTATTCAAAACTTCCATTTCATTTTTTGTTGCTCTTTGCGAGCGAAATTTAGTGCACTTGCTCTTGTAATTTTGATATGTCATGTTGTAGCCTTCCTCTTCATGAGTCATAGTTGAGACTTCGGAAGGCTTAATGGGTGTTGAATTCTTTTTAGGTGGAATTTTAGAACCCAATGCGATATCTATGCTTCAATATGCCCTTGGAATCACATCAAACTATTTTTTCACACAAGACTTATGCAATTAAAAAAAAACAATAGACACCTTTTTTTTGCTTTTGAGGAGCTTGATATTGAAATTAAATTATATATGTGATTTCAGATCTTCAATATCTAAAATTCGACCACCTTAGTATCCCTTTGAATCTTGTTTTGAATGCACGGGTTTGATCTGTTGGATTCTTCAAGGCAAAGTTATACCCAATGTCCCATAATGACCTAATTATGGAATGGTTCAGTAGATTGAATTTATTTGATGTGCCACATGTATCAACATTTCCTCCTTCGACTCTCAGATTTATACAAGGAAAACTAAAATCCGTTTAATTGTAGCCACTTTTTATAGAATTCCAATCGCTCGAGAGAGAGAGTTGTGAAGGATTTTCCCATGGTCATCTATTTGAGATGAAATTTGGGAGCCTGAAAAAATTCTAATTTCCATTAATCTATCTCCTAAAATATTGTGAACCAAGATCTAAATTTTTTATAGGAAGTTCCTTAGGATTTATTCTTCGCTCTATAAAAATTTCATCTTCGAAACTTTTTATAAAAGAAGTTATGAAAAAATACCATGATGACCTATTTTAGGTGAAATTCGCGAGAACTGAAAAACCTAATTTTCACATATCATATCTCTAAAAATATTGCGAACCCGAAGCTATGAATTGTTGACATGGCATTCCTTAGGATTTCGAATTCGCTCTGTAAAACTTGACACGAACCTTCATAGAAAAAAGTTATAGTGAAAATTCCACGATGACCTATTTGGAGCGGCAAAACCCTAGAATACAAAGGCTCACGATGCAAATGTTATGAAACCAACTCCAAATAGAAAGAGATCAATGCCTTAGATATAGGCCACTTCGATGGAGAAACCTCCTTTACATTACATAAATGAAAAATTATTGGATGATACAAATGACAAAACCTCCTTCTATATAGGAGTCCATGGGGCCACAATATCATCCTAGCCGACCTATGACCAATGATAACGACCTGATAATAACAATATTGGGGTTATAGGGTTACAAAAATAACAATAAGGGGTTACGCTAACTTGATAAAGGGACTATACTAGTAATATAGGGACCTAACAATTTTATATAAAACACACCAATGCATACTATCAAATGGCACATTGAGACACTATGCTCTGTATAAAAGGCCAGCCGTGCGTCTCGGTATTCAGTGTACCAATCGTACTATCAAATGGCACACGAGACATTGTGCTATGCATACAAAACAGCTAGTGCGTCATAGTAATCCAACACACCGTAAACAATTGCGGTGCACCATTGTCTAGTACTTTTGATGCATCTCATAATCGAGCACACCGAAAAAGGGTTAGTTTAAAAAAATACCGTCCTTAAAAAAATTATTTTTTACTTGTTCAATGCTCTAGAGCTCTCAAGAACCCGAGTGTGAATTTCTTCTACGGAGCACCGTGCCATTAGTGCTCCCATTGCCTACATTGCTTCCATCCATTGCTCACTATGTGGAGTTCGGAATTTCGAAAAAAATGGAAAAATTCCATTTTAGTATTCCTCAGCAAATATGCCTCCTTGATGTGAAAATTTGCAGGTAATCTAATTTTTTTCTCAATAACTTAACCTTTTAGCATATTAATTTCTCAATTTAACTTAAAATATCTTTGTTAAAAAAAGAAATCATGTGGTTCATTCAATCTGTTCGGCTCACACTATTCGTAGTCTTTACAATACGTAAATTTACAAGCTGCATCGCAAATGGTGTTAACCAAAACTCCACACGGGTTAGATGCGGTATCGAGAAAATGCGTATAATTTAACGCTAAAATAGTGTTGTACGTGTTAGTTGCCGACTACAGCGACCATATAATTTTTTTTAATCACACACTATATAAGGTTGTATGATGGTGCGGTTATTTCTTGGAATGCATCGGGAATTATGTACAAATTTCGGGTGGTGCGTTGACCAAACCAAGCGCCTCAGAGCGGATAGTTTGGTCAATTCACCACATAAAAAAATTCATGTTTTTGCGGTGCGTGATAAACATGTACGCACCGTAGTGGTGCGTGACTATTTTTAATTTACTTAATGAATGCTTTTTTTCAATAATATATATATACATTTGTCATTTAATAAAAAAATTGTATTTAATATGAATCATTCGAGTGACGTGTGAATGGAGAAATACAACAACAAGAGCATATGGAGGACCATTATAACATGATTAACGATTGGGAGGCATAAGAGAGGGAGAGAATTTTGTACCCTTGCCATATTATGAAACCCACCCGGATGCTATTAAGGTAGTTAGGCCTCATAATTTCTACGAGGAGTCTACATACCGAAGGGCACGGTGGGTTATTAGGACAATTGATCTGAGGTGGGATGCCCATCGACAAGCTTTTACGGGTTGGTCCTAACTAGTGGTAGGAGCCCACTAAGGAGGGACATTTATTTTATTCTTGGATAATCTAGGAGAGGGCGGGATTTTCCCCGGTTCTAGATGTCCCCATCGGTTATGCATCGGGGAGTCGGTTGGGCGTACTCACAAAGATACATTAGGGACGATATACTTTCTCCTACAAATTTTGGTGTCGGTGGTCGATTCGCATTTCTTCATTTAGTGCAAAGAAGGTGAGGTGCCTCTCACTACTGCGATGACCATTGCACACTATAATAGTGACGAAATGCATTAGTTTTACCCATTTTTATTTTATCGATTATTTATTCGTATGCCACGACTTGTTAAATGGTCTTCCATTTTTGCGGTAGTTTTGTGTAGCATTAGATAGATGTGGTTCTCGAGGCACGTGGGAAGTTGACCTTCCTTTTTGCTTCGAGTTATTTTGTTTATTTTTTGAGAGGTTACGGATGCTAAAGATAATATTAGTGTTTTCCTTAAATTAATATAGTTTCATTTTATTTTCTTAATTAATTAATTAGAAATTAAATTTATTATAACACGTTCTTAAATTGTTTATCAAAGTGTTTAATGAAATTGTCCAATTATTATTGTGTCTTATATATTTTGTAGATATTGACACATTCGTTGGGGACATGATTCCACCCCCCACCGGATGATCCACATAGATCATGAGGAGGAGATGGCGTAGGCCATGGATTAGAGTGATAGACACGATCCTCGAGGTCCGGATACACAACGGGGATATGACATAGGGCGGACATTCATTTCAGGATGGATTTGGAGCGGCCCACATTCTGTCAACTCCTCGTTGATGAAGTCTTCTGTTACGATTAGAGATCCGGAGTTAATCTTAGGCTCACATATCTACGGATAGAAATGCCCCCGATATGAAGACCCTTATGTGTCATATCGTTGGAGCTTCCCCGGAATCTGGTAGCTATGAGGATAGGCATCATGGATATGCATGACGAGAGAAATTCATCAGATGAACATGATCACAAGGGGAGTGATCATCATTCTAGTACTCCACCTCCTCCTCCTTCACCTTGCGATAGAGATGAGCATCCAATATCAAGTCTGGTCGGTAGGAATCTTACGAGTAGGCACCATCCACTAAGAAGGCTGCACCATCGACTCATCAATAGGCACCTCCTGAGTAGGCATGTCATCATCTAAGCATGAGGCTACACCACCATTGACAGTTCTCAAGTACTAGTTATAGTATTGATGTAGTACCACCATATATTTTACATTTATATGCGGTTCTATTATATTTTTGACATTATATATATATATATATATATATATATATATATATATATATATATATATATATATGGTGCATGTATTTTATGTTCATGTTGATATACTTAATTGACATGTTGGTGTTCATCATGATCTGTATATTGTTATTTCATGTTAGATATGATCAATTAATGTGCTTACCAAATATATATATATATATTTGATGCTTGTGTTGTGATGATGTTATACAATGCTTGTGTTTTGTTAGATGATCATGATCACAATGATTAGATGATGTTAGCGAATTTGAATGTGGATTTTAGGATATGATGTTTTTATGAAGGTTATCATGATCGTGATGTTTTTTCTAATATTAAATCATGCTATTTATTAAATTTTATGTATTGGTAATTGTAAAATTTTGTAATTTTAATTTTAATTGTATGTAAAAAATGTGTGTAAAATTGTAAAGTACGATTGTGTTTGTATTGTGAAATAGTAAAATTGTAATTGTATGTATTGTCATGATTCAATTTTATTAAAATTGTAAAAGTTGTAAATTTATGAATTTGTAAAATTGTAATTGTAATTGTATTTATCTGATTGTAATTGTAATTTTAATTGTAATCATATCTAAAATTGTAATTGTAATTGTAATTCTATGTAAAATATTTGTAAAATTGTAATTGTATTGTGAAATTGTAAAATTGTAATTGTAATTGTATGTATCGTGATTGTAATTGTAATTGTACGTAAAATTATAAAATTGTATTTTGTATGTAAAAAATATTTGTAAAATTGTAAAATCATAATTGTAATTTTATGCATTTTCATGATTCAATTTTATTAAAATTTTAAAATTGTAAATTAATTGTCGATTTTGAACCATAGATACGTAAGTAAAATGTATAACATACATATCGTTAAATTACCTAATTGTAAATTGTAAAATTGTAAATTTGTATGAATATAAATAATTATAAGACAATAAATCTAGAATAATATGAATTTTGTAACATAATAGAGTTTAGAAAATAATGCAAATAAATTCATGTTTAGAATTATCATTATTTTATTATGATCTTACATACCAAAATAATAGTATACATTAATACATTTTTTCAAATTTTGAAGATATAATTCACACACACACACATAGACATATATGGTGCATTTATTTAAGTAGTGATGTATTGAAAACCCATTTAAATAAATCAAGTAGTTGTATTGTTTTAGGAATTGACATAAAAAAAGAACTTGATATAGTACATTATTTTCGAGATCAACATAATTGCAAATTATCAAGTGAAATGATTTTAACATTAACACAATGTAAACCAATTAAATTCAAAATACATATTATAATGTTTTATGCAAAAAATAATCTTAGTTTATATAAGGTTAAGTCCTCTTCTTTATAAAAACCCATCTAAAAAAGTATAAATAATGAAATACGCATGTGTGCCATATCACTCTCTACATTCATGATCGCCCTCATTATCTTCCGGCTTTCTTGGCATGATAACACTATTGTTAAAAAATATGTTTTGATCCTAAGGTCATGTCTCAATATGAACCACCAATCCTTATCCAACATCACAGGTAAAAAAACACCCGAGGTTGTAGTGTTCGGGAGAAAACATAAGGCTCCTTAAGTTAATTCCACATCTTTCTAGAGTTGATACATATCGGCCTACTATTGTGATCTTCCTTTACATTATTACAGACAAGGTGTCCCACCATTGCACCAAAGTAACATCTTGGAAAGAAGAGAAGGCTAGTTCAATGATCTCTTGCATCTTTCCGACGTAACAGAATGTCCATCGTACTAGGTTTTGATCATGGTGGCTAGCTTGAATAGATTGATCAAACTCGACTTCCACTCCTGAGTCTTGTGTCATGTGTCCATCATCGGCATTTTCTATGTGAAAATGGTATCCATCGGCATAGATGGGAACAAATGAACCTATAAAAAATTTAAAAATCATAGTGTCATGTGTCTAATAACCCAACTGTTAAAATATGAAATATAGATGCTACATTTCAAAGGTGGATTATTATGTTTAAAATTTACATAAATATATTATTACCGAGTTTATACCCAATCCCTATGTTTAGCGTATCCTCTTTAGCATGAGATAACAGCAGTTACCTTAGTATTTATCTCTTACTTGGTCAACAACCCAATTGTTGGTGCATATAGTTGGAATATTTTATTTTAAATGATCGGGATAAGGCACACTTCTACAATTAAAGCGTATGAATTCTTTCTGTCACTATCCCATTTCATCCTCCTTTGTTTGTAAAATGTGACCACCAGTTGTGTCACTTCGAATGTAAAGAGCGAATTTATTGATTGATTCAATTCTTCATTTCTTGGTAAGAAATAAAACCAACATATACTACACATGAGATCAAAATATACATTATATCGAAGTTTAACGTGAATATTTAGTTCAAGTGTAAATACGAAAAATTATAAGTCTCTTACACTTTATCAAGTGCCTTTTCCCATTTGTTTGGAGAAGCTCCCTTCTCTCTTGTCTTCATCCCTTTCATTGTCCCAAATTTCCGCACCTAGTCTATTGTCAATCTACTTGATGTGCTCACTAGCATAATAGAAGGACTCATATAATAAAACACCCCTCTTCCATAGACCCTAGGGTTTTCCCTTTGTCGAACAAACCCTTTCAATTTCTTCATGTACCTCTCTAATAAGAAAATCCAACGAAAATAAATCACCCCAACTAATTTAACCTCTTCTAATAGGTGGATTAGAATATGAACACAAGTCCATGAAACTCGTTGGCAGTTCCTTCTCAAACATACAAAAAATCTCAGCATATCTCTGGGCCTTTATTAGATGTGATTACCCAGGACAATCTCATGGTGTATCAATGTCAAAATTCAGATAATTTGTATATATGCTGTCCTAGACTTAAAGGAGTCATGTTTCACACACCACCAGAACAAATGATGTGTCTTTGCAAATTTATAAACACATTGCAATAATTTAGAAAATTAGCCCTTTTTATGAATCCCATAGATAAGATTTATTAATAAAAAATAATAAAATCATAACATTGAAATTATATATAATCTATAAGTTAAAATGGTCATGTGATTTTAACCCCAAAAAAATGGTCTTTCACGGGGTGAAGCGGCGTCGTAGTGAATACCCATATGAAGATAAGCACCCTCACACCCATTATAACTTCATTTTCCAAAGAAATACCATCTTTTTTAAAAATCCATGGGATGTGAACTTATTTGAAATACCAATTAGAGGGACAACCTCGATCTTATACTTTCTAATTGTCTTGGCCAATGTTTCCTTTTAGATGTTTTTGAAGTAATAAGATCTTTCAAGAAACAATGTGTTACCTTGTTTCGATGACATGTGCCTCCATAAAGAAGATTAAACATTTCAAAAATATATGCATGGGATCTAGTAAGTGGGTAATCTTAAGATTCTCCCAATATGCGAGGTTATAAAAGATAGATTTCCTTTTCATCCCCTTTGGGAAATTTCTCAACATAGGTGTCGAGAAGGAGTATGGATCATCGAACATAGGCACCCCATTTGAATCGAACATTTCTATGAACTCATTCTCCTTATCTCTCATATTATCTAATCCATTCAGTTGTTGTCTTTATTGCATGACTTTAGGTTCTCTCTTGTTTATCATTAAACGAGATGTTTATATTACGTAAGGGTGTTCTTGGGAGGAATACCTTGGAGCGATCCATAGGTTGGATTTAAGTAGGTAATTGGACCATCTAGCTTTCGGAGAAGGTCCACAACATTTACATCCATAATACCCTTTTTATTTACAAGACTTGCGAAATTATTGTATACAATATTCATGGCACATTAAAGAATATCATGAATAATATCGAGAACAATTCTGATGAATTAAATAATTAATATGCGAAAGAATATTGTTATGTATATAAAAAATCAATAAACATTTAATTTACCGAGCAAGCTCATGGCACGGATAATCATGTGTCTTCGAAGCACATATGCCATACAACGTAAAAATCCTCTACGCTACGATGGGTCTTGATACATCGTATACATTTATCCATCCCATAATTCCTTCAATTCATCTACCAATGGTTGTAAGTAGACATCCATATTCTTCACGTCTTCTACTAGGGACTATGAGAGCCAACATAAGATGTTCATTCTTCACGAGAAAACCATGGGGGGGTATTTTATTGATCACTACTATAGGCCAAACAAAATGGTTGGTGTTACAGAGGGAATATGGGTTAGCGCCATCCATAGCTATGTATGTTGGGTCATAGACTTCATACTTCATCCTTGATTTTTTCATTCCATGTATCCTCTATATGCTTCATGGCTATTCAATATTTTGGGATTCGCATAACTCCCAACTCACTTATGTGTGAGGCATGCCATCCTTGCAACATAGATAGTTATTTGCAATGAAAGAGCCTTTGAATCCTTGGGATTATAGACACGTACCTCAATATATTAAAAAAGGAGGACCACGTGATTTACCCTTCTTTTTTATTTATCATGCTGTCATGCCCACATTTCGGACACATCTCTTTGTCTGCATACTCTCCTCTATATAAAATACAATATTTTTGGAGATGCATGATATGATATTTACTCAACACCCAAACGTTTTCACTAATTTCTTTGCCTCTTCGTAGCTACGGGAAAGACATTATCACTCGGAAGAACCTTATCTTTGAATAACCTCTACTTGTTCATGGACGATATTAAATGTACAATGCCGATAATTATTAATGTTCATAAATTGACCATTTGTAATGTTGATTGTGTGACAATATTTCTCAAAATATAAGGGATTTTATGGTCAATTACCTAAAAATTTATGAAAACATGCATTTGAAAAGCCAAACTTCGCTTTCACATTGTACGGTAACATCGTTGTCCCCAAGCCCAGGTATACTTTGATTGAATTCCATGTCCAAAGAGGAGGGTGGTAGAAAATTTAAAGGCTTTCAAAAAAGGTATCGATGATATGAAATCATCCCCTCGAGCGATCATCGATTTACGAAATTCATCTAACAAAATTGTCTCCATGGCGGTTGTATCCCTTAGTAATCATCCATACAAACCTCTATTTGATTGCCTCCACACACCCGAAGCTTGTGAAGAACTACTATTACGGTAGTCATTCCTAATTGGTGAATCTGGGTGTAGTGGGAATTGGATAGGTGGTTGGTTCAACCATTCTTGGTATCGTTCCTCTACGATTTTTCTCTTAATTCAAACTTCTCTCAATTTTACATTTTGGTGGAGTGCAAAGAATATGGTAGGTAGAACGCTCATCATCAATAGAATCCTAATAATTTCAAAAAAATATTTAAACATGATTAGTACAAAATCGATGATATCAATTATTAAGCACGTAAATGCATGATTAATTGGTTTAACATTGAAATAATTACATTATACAAAACAATTATTATTATCATCATTGTCCCAAGATTGTGGCTAGAAGATGGCATGTTACAATTCGCGGGGTGAAGTGGTATCCATTTTCATCTACCAACAGCGCCTTGCGGTATGCTCATACGATAAGAGCTTTTCAATGTTTTGGAACTATTTGAATATTTTATGCATATGAACTTCGATTTTGAATGCACTTACGAACCTACATATTTGTATACTTTAATTTTTATTCGGTTGATTGACATGGATAAAAAAAATAAATTCAATTAGATAATGAAAATATAAATAAAAGCTAAAGTAATTACTTCTCGAGATGGATAGGGAGAACTCCGTGATGGACTTTGAGAAATATTATGGAGCGAGCGGAATTTGAAGAATTTTTTTATTTGATATAATTATGAGATTTTTCTCCTGCATTTGAGAAAAATCAAAATATATTTTGGTGTACATAACTAAAAGTAATTTATGTGCTTTAAAAAGGAGTTATTATACTCGGGGTGCTAACGTACTATTAACCGCACCGGTGTTGTTAGTTAAAAAACACACCATATATCGGGGAAAAAAAGAAACTTTATTATTTTTGAAGTGAAAAAAGCCCCGTTAAATTGAAAATGAGTGGAAAATGATTTTTGAAAATATAATTTCATAGCTTTAAATAGTAAAAGCTATTCATTATTTCATTATTTTTGCAAAAAATTTCAAGAAGGATTTGCACGAGAGACATACACGGAGCAAGAGAGCACGAGATAAATGTGGAGAAGAAAAATAATTTCGAGCATAAATACTATTGAGGAGAATCAAAATTTGGAAACAATACGATGATTCACACAAAAACTTTGTAATATAGTAAAATTGTTAAATTTTATTGTAATAATTTTTTTATAGTTTATTTAGATTTAATACATAAATAGTAAAAAATTTAAATTTTACGGTGCATTTTTACTAATAAAATCATTTAAAATCTCTATTCCTATTTACATTTAATTAAAATTGAGAAAAAAACTAAAATTCCATTCTTACGTTAAACCCTTGTTTCTACTTATTTATGTGAGTTCAAAATTAGGGCTTTTCATATTATATTTATAAGTCTGTATTAATATATATATAGGTGTATGACATCTAACCATGGCCACCACTTACGATTCGGATCCCAATCCTTGTCATCCCTTGCACGATTAAAAAAACAACTTTTGTTAATCGGTAAGCATGGTTTAAAATAATGCATTGGGTCCCAATCCCTGTCAGCCATTGCATGATTAAAAAAACAGAGATTTTTAATCGGTAAGCATCGTTTAAAATAGCACACACAGGTCCCAATCCTAATAGGCCCTTACACGATTAAAAAAAAAACTTGTTAATCGGTAAACCTTTATTTAAATAGCGCACTTTCGACGTATTGACAAAAAACATTGTTTGATAATTTTTTTATTTATTAATTTATGTTTGGTAACCAATACTATGATATAAATATAACACACCAAGTCTCCTTTACGAAAAGAGCATCGTAGCAATTGTTTCTTTATGCTTGGTAGTGCGTTCATAAGAACCTATTCACCTTGCGTTCGGTGTATAAGTTGTGAAAGTCACATTGTTTTATTGATTTTTTATTTTTTACCTGAAAAGTATGTGATTTATTTATAAAATATATTAATGAATGGTAAAGGTTTTATATTGATAAAGAAATGGGTGACAAGAGTTCAAGTAACAAAAATATTGATATCACATCTAGAAAAGCAAAAAGGAAAGTTCTTTGTAAATTCTTTACAAAATTTATTATTTTGAACTATATGTAATTTTAACTAATATGTATTGTTTAGTGTGTCTCATGCAGAGCCACAAAATGATGAAGCTTGATAGTATTCTTTTCTGATCTAAGACCATAAGAGCGAAAAATCTTGATGGAAAAATTGCGAGAAGGATGAGTCGGTGAATGAAAAAATACTTATCGATCCAATATGAGTTTCTTTTTTGAATTTTAGTTAATAATATACTTAAAAATATTAGATAACATGTTTCAAATAATCTATTAATTCAGATATGTTTAATGTTCTACGGGGACCAACAACTAAGAAAAGGAATGTTGTTCTAAGAAAAATAAAATAAAACATGCAAATGAAAATGATTTGCTCCTTAGCTCATCTAGAGTGGTGTTGGAGGTTAGGAAGAGGGGAAAAATTTTACAAAACTTTGAAGTTCGATGGAACAAATTTATAGATATTATTTTCACTTACAATACAGAAATAAATCTAATGATTTAAGAACTAAATTTTATTTAAACTACGGGAAGATTTTTCGGAGAATTGGTCAATGAAACATGTCAAACTTTTAATAGCAAAAACCTACAACAACAAAAAAGAGGATTGAAAATGTAATATTCCTTTAAATGTTTTTATATAATTATATGTATATATTACTACAAAGAAATCATTTATAAATATCACTTTTGTTATATTTAGTTTTTATATATCAATATAAAAATAATTAAATGATTTATTGTCATGTTACTTTTTCGGGAAGATTATGAAAATCTCAAAGGATGAATGAGCGATATCGAAATATCTTTGGTAGGAATGTCCAAAAGATGTACAAGGAGATGGTCAAATAAATGGACATAATTGCATCGCAAGAAGGAGCCATATAAAAAACAACGTGCTTCAAATGTAATATGCAATTATTGAATTTTTGGATTAGGTATAATAAATAAATAATTTAGCATTAAATGTTAATTTTCAAGTGTTTTATTGCGAGAAAAAGAAAAGAGAAAATGGAACTCATTAGGCACATAAAACGGGACGACAAAGAAGAAAGAGGTTGATATCTATGTTTGTGAGTAATTTCTACTTCCTTATAACAACCTAAATAAATTTCACTTTTTTATATTTTAAGTGGTTTTATGAAAATCATCAATGAATGTCTTCAAACGGTGCTAACATGCGAAAAACCATGGAAGAATTGATTGAAAATGGGTTAAATATGGGTTTCGGTATATGTTGGCATATCATAAATTAATTGTAGAATTTTTAAACATTTATCTTGTTTTACTTAGCTTTGTCTATAATTAATAGAAAAAAACAATCTTTTATATTAAATCTTTGATTTTTTAGGGGTATAAAGCACCGAGGAAACAAAGTATGGGCTAACGCCAACAAATGAATTGTTGAAATATGACATGAAATTTGGTTTTAAAATAATGTGTATAGTTCACGGGATTAATTCTTTCTATGGTACATTTCTTTTCGATGTACATTGATGTATATTATTTAATATTGCAATTTCGTTATTCTCACCAATGTATATACACTCATTACATTTTTATGTTTATGAATGGAACTTGAAGAAGAAGAAAAAATCAACACAATAGAAAAAAACAATCCTCGAGTAACCCAAGTCATGGGAAGCAGCTCAAGAAGTGACAACAATTCCAATGAAGAATGATGATCAATATGTTTTGGATATCAAAGCAAGGCATTGTATTTTTTGAAATATTTTTTACGTGAAATCGGACATTTTGTTTAGTGTAATGGTCATAGTGTCCCAATTGAAAGACAAAGAGATACCAATAACTTGTCCAATTTTGTATCGGAAAAGTGTCTTATTCATATATATATAATAAAATTCTAATTTATTCTATTGTTTTCTCCATTGTCTCTGTGAAATGTTATACCCTTGATTAAATATATGGATGATTAAATATTATAATGAAGAGATGCGAAATATGCGATATGATATAACAAATTCATTCAAACATTACATTCAAATGCACTAATAAAAATTTAATTGATATGAATATTGTTATAATATATGTGTCGACTTTTGATGAATAATGAATTTAAAAAAATCACAATAATTGCGCCACGAGGGTCGATGTTTCTAAAAATAGAAAATGAACACGGGTGCATGTTAGTTACTACACTTGTGCATTTGTATGATATAGCTGCTTGGTTCATTTATACGACCTATGAGCAACATGCCAAATACCAATACCAATTAGAATTCCCGGTGTGCTTTATCGATGACTACGACCAGTGAATCATTGTTGCATGAACTAGTATGGTTTACCTTTAACGCATTGAGGTATTTTTATAACTTAATGGCCTGTGCATTTTAACACCTTAATGACGGTGTGTTTTTACACATGCTGACTTCAATGCATGCACCTTCTATTGGTCCAATGTGTATTTTTGGGGTGACATGCATTGGGACGTTGCTAAATGCCCGAGGGCTTCGAAATTTGTTTTCCATCGAGATGCTTGGTATGTTTATAGTGCGGTGCGTACTTAAAACCTGCGGGTGCATTCATGCATGATGCGTGCAGCGATGAGAAAAAGTCTGGCAAAAACCTTTGACTACCCATTTTTTTATAGTTTTGTTGAAGTTCCATTAGATGCTCCTTCAAAACCACCGTTACCAAAAAGCAGATGTTGTAGCAAATGTTTTTTGACAATTTTTGCCAATTTTATAGCACTAAAAACATCCTTTATAACCTCTACTAGAGGGTATTTTCCTTGTAGTGATATTTTTCCTTCATTAATTATTTTTCTGTATGATTGTAGGTTTACTGTAGTGCTACATGAATCTTAATTTCTTTGGAGTTTCTGTAGAAATTACATTTTAGGAAAAAAGATGAAGTTTTCTATATGATGGGTGAAATGGATGAAAGGGTGTATGTTGGAAGTGGTCCATGGAGTGTGCAAAAGCGAGGAGGAGAAGAGGAAAATGAAGATAAAATGCTCCTCTAGATCCCAAAAACATATTTGATCACTAACTTGCAAAATAGAAAACACATAAGTGCGTAGGTATTTTTATTCTTTTTCCTTTTCTTTATTTATATTTCTCTTCTTCTTTTTAAGGTAAGTGGGTTGCCTCCCACAAAGGTTTTCAACCCACAAGCACACCTTGGGTGCCTCGAGAGGTTTTCACTCCAAGGACATTTTATTCTCTATTTTTATTTTTTTCTTGCTATTATTTGATCATGGAGGTTTCAACCCTAAGGTTGGCCTAGGGCACCTCGGAGAGATTTTCACCCATGCCTCTTTATTTTTATTTTTTTTAATATTCTTTTATAAGAGAGGAGGTGCTAGTAACGATGGACTTTCCCATGACATACACCTCCTATTTATGGAATTTATAAATTCTAGCCTAGACAAAGGCTTCTTGTAAACCTTTAGCCTGTGACTTAATGACAAGTAGGGGAATTCCTTCCTTATATGGTTCTAATAATTGAGCCATTATCATAACATTTATTTTCCAATTTGTAGGGTCCCAACCATCTTGTCATTATTTTTCCTTTGAAATCCTTAAACCTTGAGTCTGTCTGACAATGCCCAATGTTGCTTCTTGAAAGGTCTTTTCCTTAATGTACTTTTCATGCAGGACCCTCCCTTGTAGCTGAATCACTTCTATGTGAAGGAGTGCTTGCATCCTAAACTCATCAATCCATTTAATTTCAAAAACCTCTCTTGTTTGGTATGTGATATATCTAGGTCTAACTTAGATTTCGTCCTTAAGGTGTTGAACTCAAATTCAATTTAAAGCATAGTTTTCTTTCCACACAGAGCCGGTCATAATGAGTGAATCTTGTTGTTTTTCCAAGTAGTTTTGTAGGACCAAGTGGCTTCTACCAATCTGTCTACCAATATTTCCTATTGCTGCTCACAACCTTAGTGAGGATATTCTCCAAGGCTACGTTGGTCACTTCAACTTAGCCATTTTCTTGAGGGTGGTAAGAAGTGGAAGTCTTATGATTTATCTTGTGCCTCCTCGAATATTCTCAATGAGATGATATGTCAATTGTGCCCCTTGATTAGTGACTACCTCTTTGGGGTATCCAAATTTGTAAAACACACTCTCTCTCATAAGTGCTACTCTCTCCTTAGTTGCTACCTTCATAGCTTTTTGTTTTTGACCCACTTTTCCGGGTAGTCGGTGTAGACTAAGATATACTTTTTTCTGTCCGAGATGGTGGATCAATGGGTCCAATGAAGTCCATGCCCCATTTGTAAAATGGCTTAAAAAATCCTCTAAGGGTGAAAAGGAATCTTATCCCTCTATGTAGGTTCCCCCATCCTTTGGTGCGAAAATTGGCACCTACTAGTGTATCTTACGGCATCCTTGGGAAGGGTAGGCCAATATTATGCTACCTGCCAAAAATTTGAAGTCAATCATTTTTGCAGCAAAATTTCCTCCATAAGAGCTATCGTGACATGTAGAGAGGGTATCAAAAAATTCTTCCTCTCTCACACATCTTAAAGTTAGAGTCGGGGCCTAGCTTAAGATATTTCCCCCAATCCATGTGAAAGGGGTGCTTCTTCGATGATCTTGCTTTCTCCTTGGCCCAGGAAGATTAGGAATGAACTTTTCAACAACCAAGTAGTTATCTATGTCAGAAAATCATGGTGAGAGTGTTGAGATAGAAAAAATATGTTCATCTAGCGATTGGTCATCCACCATTCCTTCTTCATATGCGAGATAGAGCTAACCTAGATAAAAAAATCTGCAACAACATTCTCCTTTTCCAGGTTTATCAATAATGGTTAGTTCAAAATGTTGTAATAGTAACAACCATCTAATTATTATAGCATTAAAATTTGGTTTGTTCATTAAATATTTGATGGTTGCATGGAAGTATGTACAAAGTTTTGATACCCTATGACATAATATCTAAATTTTTTTAAATCATGGACAATGGCTAACATCTCCTTCTACGTGACAATGTAATTAAGTTCAACCTTAGACAAGTTCTTATTGATGAAATATATTTCATCGAGGTAATTTTGTCTTCTACTTTAATGTTGCCCACACAACTTTTTATAATGCATCTGTGTGGATGTGGAAAGGAAGAGCCCAATTTAGACCTCGGAGGTTGGAAGTAGTTAACTTTCTCTTAAAGAGTTCAAAAGCTTCTTGACAAAAGCTGGACCAAGTAAACTTAGAATCTTTTGCCCGGCAAACCAAATAGTGGCGAAGCCAACTTGAAGTGTTTGACGGATCTTCTATAATGCTTGACTAAACCCAATGAACTCCTCACATCTCTCTACTTTTGAGAGTAGGTACCCTTTTATGGTGGTGATTTTGTTGGTCCACCTATATTCCTACACAGGAGATTAAGTGTCCCAATAAAACTCCTGCTCTTTTCTTGAATTCACACTTTTAGGGCTCGGGGAGAGATGCATATTAATGCACATTCTGACACTTTTACTAAATTGGAGAGAGCTTCTGAATTCATCCCCATATGGTGTTAAATCATCCATGTATATTTCAAGCCAGAGTCATGGAATATCTCGGGAGAAAATTCTCAAAGACAACTCTCTTTGGAAGGTAGTTGGGCCATTTCACGGCCAAAGGGTATGACTCGATAAATGAAGGTATCCTAAGGGTAGGTGAAATTAGTATTTTCTTAGTCTTCAAGGCTGATTTAGATGCAGTTATACCCCTTTGAACCCATCTAAAAAGGAAAATAAATTCTTTCCGACAAGGCCATCTAGGACTTGGTCTATAAAGGGAAAAGGGAAAGGGTCATTCTTGGTGGCTTTATTGAGCTCCAAATAATCGACACGAGGATTCACCACCATTCTTTCTTTAGGACTGGGACAGGGATATACCCACTCATGCATTATAGGATAAATGAGAGCACATCCGACAATTTCTACGATTATTCCTCGTATGTGTCCTTTAGAGTTGGGTTCATGTTTGCCTTTGGGGTTGGTGCACACGCTTGCATCCTTCCCTTGATTTAAATATGATGTACGCATATTGAGGGATGCACCCATTTTCATGTCCTTGTAATCAAGAAAATGCATATAGGTTTTCTTTCATAAGGCCACAAACCAAAGCAGTTTCTTCTTCATCTAAGAGGTTTGAGTTGATTTTCATAAATTTGGATGGGCCAAAATCTATAGCCTTTATGGTTTAAGGTTTGAATCGGCCAGAGTGCGATTCCATCCAAGGTTGGATTTCCAAATTCTTTTGAAAATGTTTTCAAGTAGATTATTCTTGAGAATTTTTTTGAATGACATGGTCAGAAGAGTTCATCTTCATCAAGTTGCCCCCCTCACAAGGACAATATCTATGAAACCATAACATCGTCAATAATTCCTTCCCGGGATTGTTGTGGACTTATCTCCAAGTTGTGAGCCGGTGTGGTTTTCCTCAAGTCCCCTTGGAGGTTGAGTTTTAACATAGTTTCCTTGGTCATTAAATTGATGATAGCCACGAGATCAATCAAAGTATTGGGGACGATGACACCATCTATGTGCACATCTACAAGAAGCTGGGCCACTAGGGTCCGGTACTTTGGAAGGGTAACCCTTCCCAACATTAATTCGGACAGTGTCCTACTCTATTGATGGTTGGGGCATCTTATTTTCTCTCGGGTTTCTTGAAGCACTTTTCCTTGATGATCCTATTACAAATAGGGACATCCTTAATAGCCTAGAGAAGCGGTATCTTTACAAAAAAAAATTTTAGTTCTCCCATAAGTTCGGTCTTGTCTAGGGTGTCTTAGCTTGGAATGGATCGAAGCACTCGGGAAAAGGAGGTTGTTGGATTTGAGTGTTACTTTATTCCTTTTCCTCCTCAACCTCTGGTGGAGATGGAGGGTGGTTTTATGGGATTACTCTTCCCGACACGAGATTAATCTCTTGTATCTCCACAACATAAGTTGGATACAATGTATCTCCATTATAAACCTGTAGTGCATGTCCATTTTTCGGGTTTTGGATTGGGTTGTCTTGAGGGCATCTAAGGAAACTTAGGTGGGCCCGGCATGAGTAAGATGAGGGTTGAGGTTGGGTTGGAGGCATTAGAATAGGTGGTTGATTATGTTGAGGCCTCCACCCTTGGAATGGATTGTTCCAATGAGGTTGTTGAACATACTATTGAAATGGTTGCTTCACATACTAAGGATGATATGGAGGGTTGTAAGTCCAAGTAGGAGGTGTAGACCAAGATGGAGGGTGGGGGTGTACCAAGATTGCATGGGTGCATTCTGATTATTGTGATAGTAAGAGTAAGGTGCACCTTTCATACCTTGGTGATATGACCTTGGGCCTTGAGGCCTTCTGCATTTGATGAAACAATTCTTCTCTGGTCCTACTTCCCCTCCTCGATATACAACTTTGAGTCCGAGGTAAGGAAGGACACTTGTTTGTGGCATGCCTCTCCTCATAGACTAAGCAAACCTCTATGAAATTTAATGGACATTCATTTGTATGGTGTATTCTAGTACATCTAGGGAAAAATATGGCAAGGCCCTTTCTTCTTCATATTGCTTCCTATTGACCTACATTGTATCCATTCGCAAGGCAAAGGTGTGTAGAATGTCACTCTTGAATTCCTTCCAACATTTCCAATCTCAAGCTTTATGGAGGTGGAAGAGGGAAGGGGTATTGGTTGTACTTTGGCCAGCTGCACTTTTCCTAGCTTCCCCTAGAATGATTCCTAAAGACAGTTTTGATTGTTTCATAAGGTAGTTGGTAGATATCTCCTCTTGATAACATATTGAGGGTTGCTATCACCTCCTCCCTAATCCCTCAAAAGAAGTCTTGGTTTTAAGTGATGGGATCAAGACTACGAGTTGAATCTCTTATAGTTTAAGCTGAAATATCTCCTCATAGTCTTCTCGGGATTCATCGGGACCTAGAGTTTTCATGAATATCTCATATTTAGTTTCCTCGAGACCTACAACTTCATACTTGTTGTTGAAGGTCGCTTGCATCTGCTCTGCCAGTAGTGATGTTGATCCCAAGTAGACCCATGAACCGAGCGTAGGGATGCATCCTTAAGGGTATATGGGAATAGGTTTAGCTTTTGATCATCTAAGGCATAGTCATAGGTCTTATAGACAAAAAAAATTCAAACATTAATGTGTCAAGATCTTCGAGAGGTAAGTCCATGAAAGTGTGGAAGGGATGAGGGGCTAATGTTTTTCATTTAGTTTCCCCATTTGCCTCTCTAATGGGAAAAAGGCTCTCTGAGCTTTAGTTTCATCCATGGTTGAAATATCTGAATCGAGTTCCTCGGGTGAAATAATATCTACTTCTTCTCCCGATGGGGTTCTTAAAATTTTATACGGCTCACCTATGGTTTTTTCAACCTCAAAACCATGAAGAAAAGTGAAAGGTCATTAGGTAAAAAATTCCTTGAGTATCCCTACTCCTACGAGGCATGAAAACCATATTTTTTTTGTATTTTTTTCAATATTTTTGAAAAAAAATGTAAAAGAAGCTTATAAAATAATGTTAAAACAAAATCAAAGCATATACTAGACACCTCCATGACAATGCCCCCAAAAATTGGTGAGCCCTGGTATTGCACCAAAATTGCTACAACTCCCGAGAGGTTGTCCTACTTTACTTTATCAACCCGGGGTTCACAAAAACTTGGAGAATTGAGTTTGTGCTATATACACAACATATGCATTCTAATCATGCCATCCTCTTAAAGGCTCTACGGGTGCTAATTTTAGGGTTATTGGATGAAGTCTATCACACTTCTAAATCAAGGCCTAACGCTACAAGTGATTAAAATCCATGTCCTATCGGAAATTACATAACTACACTACAACAACCAAGTACATCTAACGCAACGTAATGAAAGAAATATACACATTAAGATATGAAAGCAAACTGAGCATCTTGCATGAAGTAAATTGTTGAATTGAAATTTCATAAAGGAGACTAACCTAATCACACTTTTCTAGGCCAAATGGCTAAACACACTCTACTCACTATGTGTCCTATCTATCATTGTCATAATCGTGCGGCTAATCATGACCTAACTATGCTTGTAAATGTGTTGTTTGGCGACTAGGAGAAGAAAGCGCTAAGGTGGCTTATGGAAGGCTTGAAGATATGGGTGAAAGGCTGAAGGTGTATGGGTGGTTTAGGCGGGTCTAGATGAGGTGGATGATGGTTTTGGGCTTAAGGAGGAGCCCACTAGTGCTGCTCCAGTCTTTATATAGGTTTCATGTAGTGCTATAGGAAAGTTTTGAATTGCTAAAGGGGAAACGATCGAGGGAAATCCAAGGCAAAAAATGGGTGTGAAAAGTGTAGGGAAGGTGGAGTGAAGGTGGTTTTGAATGAGTGGAAGGTGGCCTACACCTTTTCCAAGCTCGGGAACCTCTTCGGAGGCTTGTCTTGAACATATAAGGTTTGCTCATGGTGTAGCGATGAAAAATCTTAAAACATGGTTGATGGAAATTTTGATGGTATGAGAAGGCCGATAAAGGGTGAGAAAAAGAAGTTGAAGGTGTTGGTGAAGTCCCCTTTGAAGTGATACCTAAACTTTGAAAGAAATCTACCTTTTCATGCAATAAAAATGGACAAATTCATGATAAAGTAAATGGAAAAGATGAGTTGAATTTTGAAAGAAGATCTACTTTAGCCTACAAACGAGGAGATCTAACACAACATTCTAAATGTATTCAAGAAACTACAACAAAATAACTTATTCATTCCAAAGAGAGAAGGTCTACCCTCCTCAAGATCCAATGAAAGAGATAAGAGGAGGAGGATTGACACACAACTCTCCAGACTTTATAACCTACTCTACCAACATGTAAGCAAGCTAAATCTATAGCAAAAGACAAATGGAATCAAACGAAAAACAATGAATTGAAATGCAAGAAAACTAACTAAATACTCACAAGAAAAACTAGCTAAAATGACATAAAAGTAAAGGGTAATACGCAAGAGGACTAAGGCACATGGTTTTGGCCCTAAACCACAATCTATCCCTCTAAAACTAGATCGAGTGAAGCAAAATCTGAATACTCATTTTATTGCAAAATATAGTCTCATTACATCAACATGAAAGTCTCAAAAACCTATTACAAGAGCTAAAGAGCCTAATGGTTTTCTCCAAAGCTCAAAACCAAATGAGCTCTTGCTCAGCCCTATTTAACCTAAAGGTAGCTACCAAAATTCCCCTAAAGATTAGGTGATGAGTCCACTTTGGTATAAGTAAAGTGTCGCTTCGTGCACTTCATCTTGAGTTTTCTTGTTTTGCCTCGGATTTCGAGCTATTGGAGAATCTCAAGAATCCTTAGGCGCCTTTGGGAGTAAAGGAGGTGGAAAATCCCCTTAGAATATCTTGTTGTTATCTACTACGAGTCTTAATGGAAAAATATTCACCAAAAATGCAATATCTTTGTTATTTTCACATTTAACTCATGTTAGGCACTCGAAGTATGATAAGCCTCAATCACCATCTACGGTAGCATCATAATACCATAATATAATTAAAATGCAAGAAAAATAGACTTAATAAGGAAAAAAGGTGACCATTAACCCCTCCAATTGTACCTAATGATGGATCTCATAAGTTATTATAACAAGTATCCTAAACTTTGGGATGAACATTTTCACTACAGCCAACATGCTTACAGCAAGGCTAAGAATTCTTCGACTCAAACATCTCCACTTTAAGAATTCTTGTGATATTTACCAAAATATCCTTAGATTTTATCTTTGGGAAAGATGTTGCTATCAAAAGAAATAGTGACATAGATAAGGAAAAAGCACTTCATTGAACAAGTTCAATTGGTGCATCAAATTATACAAGAATAATTGGAAAAAAGTGAAGGCAAGTTCAAGACAAGACATGATACGGCATCGTATAAGCCCGAACTTTCAATCGGGAGAGCGAAGTTTTGTATTTACATTAGCAAGAAAAGGCTTCCAAGGAGAAGGTAAAAAACTCAAACCAATCGATATGGTGCTTTTAAAATCTTGGAAAAGATTGGTAATAATGATTTTGAGTTAGATTTGACGATATATGAAAGTATATGCAGTTGTTAATGTTGAAGACGATATTATATGAGCCTCATTTGATTGAAGATTAAGGAGAGAATGTTCAGATTCCTACAATTGAATGTTTCTCTCCTTAATATCTTCAGATAACTACATCAAGATACCATTCTTGACAAAAAAAAAACTTCAAGAAGATGGAAAGTGGAGTACCTTCGTGTGGGGCTCAATGGAACTAATCCAAGCAAGGCCAAATGGATTAATATTGGAAGGGTGAGGAAGTGGTACCCTCACCTATACGTGAGGAACGAAAATAATCTTTTGGTGGTCCAAAAGCTTCCAATGGGGAGGAATGATCCAAGAGATCAGAAAAAGTGCTAAAATTAAAGTTCTCATCGGTGCCAAATGTAGTTCTCTCCATTTTGAATCCAACACAACTTGAATCAACTGACGATATCATATGTTAAATTTACTTGATGTTTTGATCGTTTGGCTCAAAAACTAAAAATTTCTGGGGTTTCCCGACTAGCGAGTTTGTACTATTGATGTCAACATGTTCCTTGGGTGTACCATCATGTCAAGGAGAAATTGAGCTTCTCCAAGTGTCATGTTTTTGTTTTTACAAATGTTTTTTTTTCAATGGTTTATGGCTTTTTGGCACAAACTAGGTGGTGTATACATATCCCAATCGAGATGCTACCCGTGGCACCTCCCGAGGTTGTGTAAAATTTTATGGGGTTTGCTCGTGAGCTAGGTGGGATTGAACCCCAAACCTATTACTTACCCTTTGCAAAGCTCTACCAACTCAGTGCATGTTGAGTGATATACATAGTTTCCAAATTTTATTGAAATTTTATTCAAATTCACATTCGGGGGGAGGTGTCGGGCAAAGTCCTGTCTCCTCGTCATCATATCCCCCCATAGAGCAGGGGCATGAAAGCAGAGCTTGGGGCTTAGCTGATCCATGGTCACTAGAGATGTAAAAAACCATGACGTGGGTTGGAGAGGGGTTATGGTAGGCGGGCTCGAGGCCACAACCGGGGGGCATATGAGTTCCCATATAACCTATAGGAAAGGCGATTGGGAGCTATCAACTGGGGGCGTGTTGTTAGCTGAGGCCCCAGCCTTATGGAGGTAATGCGATAAAATTTATAGGTGGAGAGGTGTGGGTGGCTAATGTGACCACAAACAAGGCCGAAAATTAGGCGTATAGAGTTATTGGGCATTTCATCCATTCAAAAATTTGCACCTTTTTTGGTGTGCATCCTGCCGGTGCTAGGAAAAATTTTCGCTCAATGGGTTACGAACGACGGAAAATGTATGATATTTAGTCAATTCTTCGATTTTTTAGAATGATTTGACCAAAAATTCCAAGAGCCATAAATTGATCGAGTTTTCTTTTTGAGCCCATGAGAGCTAGATAAGGGTTTTCCACATGGGTAATTTGGCCACAAGCGGGGGCCAAAAATCAAGCACATAAAGTTATTGGGTATTTCATCAGTTTGAAACTTTTTTACCTTTTTTGGTGTGAATAACTGCTTGGTGTGAGAGAAATTCTAGCTCGGCGAGACCACCAAACGATGGAAAACGTATGACGGTTAGTCAATTTCGAGGTTGCGAACAATTTTCTACAAAACTTCCAAGAGCCATAACTTGATGAGTTTTAGGCCTTTTTTGAGCTCAAAAAAAGCCCAGGATAGGGGTTTTTGGGTCTTATGAAAAAGCCATTGGAGATATTATTTTCATTTTGAGGAAGCTTTTGTAAACCTATGTAATTACATATGTGATCACTTAATTGAAGATTCCCAACATTGGAAGATGGTCTCGGAGATGTAGCCCGGAGGATGAACTGCATTATCAATTTTTTGTCTTGTATTGTTGTTTGTAAACCCCCATTTGTCTGTTTATTTGCTTAAAGCGAGTTTAAAACACTAATTGATGTGCTTTGCAACAGTCCATTTCCCAAAAGACATAAAATTTTACTTGCAAATTTTCTATAAACCTTCAAGTTTGTAATTTAGATCATCGAAGCCTCATCCTTGGACATTGAGATTGTTGCTTAATGATATTCCCAAATGGGAAAAGCAAAAATATAGTGCAAAACCATGGAATAGTAGAAAAATCAACACATCAATATTGGAGACCTATGTGGAGCCATAAGATTATGTATACAAACAACAAATCAATACAAAATAGTGAGGCATAAGTCATATTAAATGAGGAAACAAGCCTCCCATAAACAATCACTCCCAAATATGAGTTGCTTCTACAATAAAAAAATGTCGGAGAATTGCTACAATGTAGTTATACTAAGCATAAATACAGCTCGAGATCATAGAATGATATAAAAATGCTGATATAGGCCACAATGGATACTACACGTACGGATCTAGGCACTAGATCAACTTTCCAAGACAACCCAAGAGGGTTTACGGAAAATGCACACAATATTATGATATAGTGCATCCCTAGGGTTGAAGGTATGTTGCAACAACGAAATGAAGATATGGATGAAGGCGATGTAGAAACCTACAGCCCTTCTCAAATAGATCCTCCGGATGTAATAATGGCTCCTCCACTAAATAAATCACCCCCCAAAATAGCTATTGCAACCACCCACACCCAACTCCTCCCTAAAATAACACGAGATATGGACTAAAACTTGTTTGTAAGGTATAAATACTCCTTGGCCTAGTTCCAAATATGTCAATAAATCTCAACGGGCTTCTTTACATGCCTTAGTGGAGGGAGACCTTCCTCTACTACAAAACTAGCTACGAAGACACAATATAATCCTCCACTATTGCGGCACCGCAGCACGGCACAAATCTAAGAAAAAAATGCTAGCGATGAAGAAATTTGTAGCTTGGCCTAATGTCAGATAGTGGAAAATATAGTGAAATACTCTTCCAAGGAGCCTCTCGGGGAAAGAGGTGGGATTCGACCGGGAACACTCTGTGCTAAACAACACATACAATCTTAGCTAAATAGGCAGAGAGCAACAAGTCTAAACAAACAATATCAAAATAATAATCTCAAAACATACACATGGGTTGTCATCCTCTTTCGTATATAAGTGATGAGATTCACTTACCCTTGGCCCCACTCAATTTGGTCCTCACTTCCATGCATTCAATCTCCCTCCAAAACTGCATTGTCCCACCATGAATGCCACTCCTCCATAACAATGTTGTTGATTTGGTCAAAATTGACCAGTCTTCATGCTCTAGCCACTTTTCACACCTAAGGGTCTTCAATCCAGCTTTTTAGATGACCTCCATTCATACTAGGAGTGTCTTTGTTCCTACTAAATTTATCGGTCTCCATACCCTCTTATTCCTCTATCTAAGAAAAATAAAAAATTAATATTCCAAGGCTATGTGCTAATTTGAATATTACGGTCCCCCTCCCAAATTTTTCTTGTCCTCAAGACTTCACAAGGATAGAACTAAAGAGTCTCTCCTCTTCCTCTTTGTAGCATCCTCATATGATAAAGGTTCTCAATGAACAATATTATCTCTCATCAATATGTCCTCAAGCTACTCCTCCCAAGTGTATAAGTATGCCTTTGGTGAAAAATCCAAATGGATCTCATCATGAACAAGTGGGATATCCATGGAGGAAAATATATGTGGTATAGAGGCCTTCTTGAGGCATGGTATCAACAAATGATTGGGAACATTCCTTCCCATGTAGGCTCAGACCCCAAGCTATCATCGAAAAAAGTGAGTCACCCTCCATAATGGTAACTCATGAAAATGTTCTTCCACCTTTGGCTCCTACAATGTAGGTGGGGCATAGCCGAACATGATAGAACAAATGGCCTACCCCATGTTGTCTCTATCTCCACTTATGGAAAGTGTGGGGGTACGCTATTGATATTGGGCTGCAATAATGTTGCCCTTAAGATACAAAAAGGACAACTAGATCTCCAAAGAGACCTCCCTCTGGATTTCATGAGCCCAAACCATCCCATACAAGTGAATGGTACATCATCACCATGTGGTATCAAATTAGAAAGATAATAAATGCTATGTGGAATTTTGGATGGTACCAATGGTTTCTCCAGTGGATACAATGCATTTTTACCTACTATTTTTAGAGCATCATGTGGCAAGTTGTCTCCCAACAATTTTCTATCTTGTGCATGTTTGTTCATCTACTATGAGGTAGTAAATGGAATTATATATCAACTAAGAATAATAATAATAACACCAAATTTTCACAAATTCATGCAAAGAAAGGGTTATCTTCATCACAAATGTTGGCCCTAGAATGACCATGAAACCAAAGATAATCTTGCCCTCTTGTAATGCCTTTATTACATAGATGGTGAGGGAGAATGCAAATACTTTTATGGAAATGATCAATAAGTACGAAAATACATTTCTTACCACGCATTGTGAAGTAGAATGAAATTGAGGTCCATGGATGAGCCCTACCATGAGAATCTCCTCATAAAGGTCTGCAAAATGAAGAGATGCATACTCCTCTTGAACACTCCCATCCCAGTAGATACATACTCCCAAATGACAGGCGCTATTGCCCTTAGTGATAAGGCTCTTTCCACTTCTACATGAATCCATTATTTGATATGCCATATGCCAAAAGTCATCCACCATCATGTTACGTGTGTGGGAGACTCCTTCCTATGTGGAAGTACCTCCCGATCCTTCAATGTTGAATGGTAGCCTCCTTGCACTTTGATTGTGCCATCCCTTTCTCTTGAAACATCTTGCAAAGTATGGGAGAATTCAGCCATACTCTCCCAAGAGTATCCAAAGAAACAAGAGCTCTTCTTTGCCTCCTCAAACCTCCATCATACAAATCATGGGGGTGAAAACATGATGATTGACGTGAAGAATGCCATATCAAAACAATGCACCCAAACTACTTACTACCATATGATCAAGTGCCATGCCAAGTCCCATCCAACAATATACTCCTTGAAATAGAGTGTGTCACATGAGGACCAAAGTATTTCAAGAGTAGCAAACGTAACCTTGCCTCACGCTTTACCTTGTGTCATATATCTTAGTGGCTCTCCAACCTCTTGCTTATCAAAATCACCCATCCAACCAATGGTGAGTGTCTAACATCATGCTCAAAATTGGCATCCCTCCAATGGAGAATACCACCCTCCCAAATTAGATTTCTATTTTTGCATTTCATGGGATATTGAAATGCAATCTCCTAGAATATTCAAATAAATACCACTCATCAATGACCATGTTGAATCCATAAGGATCCAAATATACTGAAGGAAAAATCTTCTCATTGAAATTTGTGAAATTCTCATCAAAGAAGGATCCATCATAAAAATGAAAGATAAGATGTCTCTCAACAATCATCTACCTATTCACTACTATAAAAGTGTGTTGGTCATCGAGAATGTCTCATATCGATTTGGCCCCCCAACTCATCATTGTTGCTCATTGACCAGTGACCTTTGATCTCCATGATGGTGCATCTGATGTCTCAAGATCATGCTCAATGTTGAACCCATGGTTGTACATTGGATTGTTTAGGACAATGCTCATCCTATCCTCCAAAAATATACACTCCAACCCCAAAGAGTTGTGTACAGCTCAACAATGACACACTAGGATGAATGTAGATCTCCTCCTTAAACAAATCAAGGCTCCTCAATGTAGTGATAATTTTCTGCTCCAAATCAACGGTGTCTTAACCCTAGGTCATGCAATGGCATATTCCCTCAACTCTCCATAAGATGTGCTAAAATAATAGAAAGTGGAAACATTTTCATACCTTGGTTTTTCTTGGGAACATCTTGTATTTCTACAAGGGTTCCTTCCTACGGTGTGATGACTTCTCCAACTACGATGATGATTGTTTCTCATCTATGGCTACATCGGCATTGGTATAATTCTTCTCCTCCTCATGCATCTCCAAAATAGTGCGGGACTCTAAAGTCAAGAAATCAAGAACACTTTGCAAAGGTGCAAGTGTTCTTTCTCTGATGCAAGTGCTCCTGCGGCAAGTGTTGGTGGAAGTTCCTTCTCCTACGATTTCTTCTTTTCAAACTTCTTGATCAACCTTTGAGTAAAATATGCATATGCAGTCACTCTTGCATGACTCAAACGGTTGAACCGGCAAATGTTTTCTTCACCCTACGAGGTGCGATCTTTGCCAATCTCAATAGCTTCTCTCTCTACTACGGATGTAGCAAGAAAAATGCATCCAACTTCATTTCCCAAGATCTTGTTATACATGTGGATGACCCATCGAATGTAGGAAATATAAATCTATTTCTACAAGGTCTTCTTTCTTCTTTGAGCTGAATGAAATGTGGGATAGTTAGATTCTCCTTGAAATCTCGGAGTTGAGACATATTTTGCAAGATGCTCATTTTAGAAGATCTGATCTAAGTGTTAGCCACCTATAAATATTTTGTTATACCAAAAGGTGGCTAAAACTTTTGGGAGCCTCCAAGGAATAAATTTTATCACTAAAAATTGTTGGCTCTTGAAGTCTACATAAGACCTCCCGCCTTTTCCCTTAATTTTGTCCAAATCCTTCAACGCTATTCCACATCTCAAAAGCCTGCGAAATCCTACAAAAATCCATTATTGGATATTCTGCCAAAAGACCCCTTTTTCCCTTTTGCTTTCCCTGAAAACTAACCTTTTTCTCTACCCCTCTATTCCTCATTAAAACCTTTTTCTAAAGGTCTAAGATTCCTTCTTGACCTTATTGGAAGCCTACACTTCCCTTCGGAAACCAAAGAAAACACATTTTTTATGCGTTAGACTTAAGCCCCTGAGAGGCTAAGCCCTCTACCCCTTTTTCCTCCATAAGCCGAGCGCGAGGAACCCGTTGATGAACCTATCGGGCGCTTATTTATTTCTCCACCGAAACATCAAAAACCTTTGAAAAACATGAAAATAGGGTTTTGTTTAAATTTCAAAGTTTTTACACTTGTGAAAATTAATGAAATAATTTCGGCCAGTCAGTGCTGCTCAAGCGAATCGGATGGGCGCTACTTGCCTTATGGACCTCGCCATTCCCCGCGTTGTTTTCAAAACCCTGGTTTTCCGCACCACTCTTCGGGCAAAGGCTATTTTGGCTGAGGGCCCGATGATTGCGCACACCTTTTAACACGCGTCCTGCATTACCATTCAAAACCAGCGCATAAAAAGTTAGCTCCCCGCGCGTTATCTATCAAGCGAAGACCGCCCGGCGGAATCAATATTAGCCGTCAGATCGAGACCCCCGCATCCAACGGTTGTCATTCACTAAAGTCACCCACCCTTTAATCAAAGTGCGTATTGTTTCGTAGAACCCCCGAGCGTAATAGAAGTCAATCTCCGCCAGTCGATCTTTGCGGATCGACGGTCCACTCTAATTTCTTGATTCCATTCATAGTCAACACATCTCCTTAAGTGATTTTTCACTCACCCCCGACCATTGATCACGGCACGATCAACGGCCCCGATCGCCTCATTCTCCCGCACGCCCTCTAATGCGAGATTCACCCATATAAACCGCGGGATTTTATAATTTCGTTTGTATTTTGCGGGTTTGGGGTTTTTCGATTTATATGGAGGAAATTTAGGTGGGACAAGGATGACGATCCTTTGCCTTTCGAATACAATTAGAGAGAGAGCACGACGAGGTACAAACTATGTTGTCAACAAGGTTGCATGAGACTTTGTTGCTATGCGCCCACGTAAAACTTGGAAAGTATGAAGAAATCGCGAGAAGAGTATCAAATTGTAGAAGGCCAAAGACGAACCGAGAGCGAGAGTTAATGATCGGATGGGTGGGGATTACGGCTAAGACAATTATCAAAGGCCTAATCCCGACTCAAAACACGATTTAAAAGAAAAAACCTAAAATTGTTTATCCCACCATATTGCCTCCACGCCATCTACGAGGCAAATTGATTCCTCAACCACCACGGTGCCACCTATTGTCTCAAAACACTCAATCGAGAGGCCGAACTTATTGAACAAGATCAGATTTTTGCCTCGAAACAGCCAAAGAAGTTACTTACGCACTCATATTTGTGTGAGAATGTTCGCGAGAGTAACCCTAATAGTACACGGATCCTCGAAGGGTCAATAGCTCCCACCAAGCTAAAATCATAAGTGTAAGTCGGTTGATACGGCGGAACACATGTAGTTTCTTCGTTGAGCCCCTCAAAGGCCAAGAAGACATTAATGAACGTATTAATTGATTTTGAGATCTTTTTCCAGATCTCACCTCCTCATTCTTCTATAAATACTTGATGAAGATGAGTGAGGGGTTGGTTGTTAATGTAATTGTTTGAAGCATTATAATGTAAGTGAGGCTGGAGATTTACGATTGTAAATATTGATTCACGCTCTTGGAGCTGCGCATGCAGGATAAGTTAGTTTATGAAAGAAAGATGGTCAATACTGCTTGGACTTGAAGGTTGTAAGTTGGTTTTGGAGCATCGATAAGATTATTTATGGGATCCTGGTCTATGTTGACGGTGATGTTTCTCATTGTAACTTGTGATTTTGTTTATGTTTTCATTATGTTTCATTTTCTTACGCCAAAGAACGGTTTAAACGGGGTTAGGATCTCTTTTGTATACCAATAACCTTCTGGTGAGAAACCTTTATGTAAATCTTTTCTTTCCTTGTGTTATTTAAAAATGATTTAATTTAGTTTAGGCATAGGCAGCTAGCATTCCCTCGTCTTATTGTCTTAGGCCCGGATATTATTTACGAATGTTACTTTCGGTATATGTTGTGTGAGGATGGCGAGGAAGATATGGTTAGCCCTGGTCCCAAACTTATCTGCATAGCTGCTTGGTAATTCCCCTTGGAATGTGTTAAAAAGTGACTAGTTTCAAAGTACTTATCGGATCTTAGGCCATTATGTTTTATCGTGATTGTCTTGAAAGTAATTAAGTAAAGAAAGAAGCGGGAGAGAAGTTTGTGGTGAGTCCGGCTGCTTAGTTTCTACTCCAAAGGTTGCCTCCAAGTTTCCCTTTGTTTTTTATATGTTGTCTATTGAAAGTGTATCAAGGGTACAGCTAGTTTCAAAGTACTTACCGGATCCTATTTTCTTTCATGTTTTTCTTAAGTGCCTGGCCAAAGGTGGCTAGTTTCAAAAGTACTTACGAGATCCTAGGCTGCTCTTCATTCTGCATCTGTTATTTCCCCTTCTTGATGTACCATTCCACTCCACAAATCAAACTTTAAAGAATCCTTAGACATAGATGACTTTGCCCCATAGACCACTCTTGCCTCTTGCTATTCCAATTAAATCCTATTATGACCCCATAGCCCAATGGACCCGAAAACCTACAATTATCTATTTTCTTGACCAAAACTTATTCTTCTTGCTTGCAACTTCTCACCTTTGAGCCTATTTTCATATAGATCTTTCCGCCTCTAACGACCATTATGTTTCAACCATCCAAAACAAAACAAAACCTTTGGTCTTTATAACTAGCCTAATATCCCTACCCCCAAACCTCAAAGACAAATCCATCTTTGTACATATTGGAGAGATCCCTCTCCAGTTCAGGAGCTAGATCCTAGAATCCCAAAAGTTGGTTGAGAAATGATGTTAACTACGCTTGATCGGACTTTGCCAATCTTGCTTATTACGGAGACCTAACATGTCTGGTGACTCGCTAGGGAACTAAGTTGAATTTTCACCTTATTTCCCTTTTATTTTCACACAAACTTTGAGAGTAAAAAGCAGCCTTTCCAAGCACTACCAAGAAATGGTAATCATGATGAAACTTGTTTGAATCGGTGACAAAATAGGTGAACTCTAGGATTCTTATAAGCTTTTTATCTAACCTTGGAAAATCAGCTAGCTTAGCCATAAGAGTATTTGTCTTTGTCTCACAACCATTAGCTAAGTTTTGAAGCAAAGGTAGCTTATTCTTAGGAACCTCAAATAAAAAATAACTCAGAAAATACCAAAAACATTCCAGTTGGTGGTAAAACACCTCCCTACCTATCATTTACCTTTTGACTATTTTTTACCCCATACTCCTAGACAGGTACGGGAGAGGGGGCGAGGTAGCCTCGGATTTCATCCTCTCTTAGAGGTGACACATGCAGTAAATGCCCTCCAGTCAATCTCTGGTTAGAGTTTGTTGTGTTGTGGGATATCCTTGAAAAGGATGTTTCACAAGCACTATGGTGGACAATGTATCTCTTTGAAAACCACCAAACTTTCCCTGGCGACTCCACAATCCTGAGCAGACCTTAAGACTCCCTTTAGGAAGAACCCTTTCCACTATAATAGTATTCAAATCCAGAGTTAGAGGGTAGCAGGATTAAAAGTGTGAAAATAGATTAGCTAACCTCGCCAAATATTTTCATACTTGGTTATACTTTTCTTGTTATTTGGGTCTAAAAACACGACATAGTGGCTCCTAGAAGAAAGATTCACACTAGCGCCCATCGACTTAGATCCTGAGATAGTTGATAACCTAGAAAGAATCCTTCGGAAGTCTCCTAATATAGAATCTTCAACTATTTTCAGATCACTCTAAGAAAATTCGGTCCACAATCTTTCGGCTCTACAACAATCCTGTGGAAGCTTAGTTAATCCCTTTAGGACTAGGTCATTTGGTGATTTAGATCGGCTAGATTACGAGTCTTCTTGTCATCTCCTGAAGCAGGGAACATTTTGGTAAGAAGAGAAACAACACCTCTGATTCACATTTCTTCTTAACTTAAATTGTCTCTCATCCAAGATCGACTCAGCAATCTCTTGTTGTTCCCATCCATTTTTGTTCATCCTTCATCCTCTATTCAAGCCACTTCATCTCGGCCCACACCTCCTCTTGTCGATCCACCCCTTGCAAACCCACCACCACCACATATCATGGGAGCATGGTATGCTCCCTTAGTCCTTCGTACCATTAGTCAATCTCCCACAGGACTATCGAGTCCAAAATCCCATTATATGATGCTACCAATGCTACAACATCCATCACAACATGTGGACAAGATGAATGAATACTTTGAAAGAAATGGGAAATTGATGATGATTCTTTCAAGCTCGGATTATTTGCTCAAAGTTTAGGGGGAGAAGTGAGAAAATGGTTTAAAGCCCTAGCCCCCAGAGGTATCAACAATCTCCAAGGCTTCCATCAAACATTCTTGAACAAATGGGAAGTGAGGAAGAATCCTCTCCAATTTCATGTAGCGACTACAACAATATCCATAGAAACCTAGGGAAAGTGTACAAGCTTATTGTGCAGTTATCTGTGTATAATGCACTTTCCCAGAACTAAAGCCTCCACAAGGTTCGACTTTTAAACAAATTTCTGAAGGGTTTGATGGCGATATGACCTATTCGTTAAGAGAGAGATTTTCAACCCTTGAAGATATGCAAAGAGGTGCTCTCTGTGGGGGAAGTAAACTTAATGGAGAAAGAGCAAGGATGAAGAAAGAGAAGAGTATCCTTGGGGAGGAACCCACCTTCCACACTTCAATTCCAAGATGGAAAGAATGATGGGAGATGATGAAGAAAATGAGCATTCTTGAGAGAGCGCAAAAGCAGGGTCTAAATCAAACGCTCCTCAAAACGAAACCGAACGAATCGAATGCTAGAAGGAACCAGCCTCCTAACGGACCAGGGAAGATGATCAGCGAGATCACTCCTCCCTTTCATCAAAACTATGCGAGTGAGGTTGAGGAAACGGATGGGAATATGAGAGGATAATGATATGAACCTATTTGGGGTAGGTGATGATGACTTGAGGAGCTCATTATGATAGAAAAGGGGGTCTTTACACACCTTATGATGACAAAAGGGATGATAATGAAAAATATTGTCAAGACATGGAAAATGCCATGAGAACCTTCAAAGGAATATAAACTCAGAATTAGATCTAGTCAACAAACCCCCCAACACCAAAACCTCTGACAAACACGCTCAAAACTACACCGCAACCAAGCCTAAAACGATCGAACAAAGGGATAAAATAGTAGGTGATAATTAAGTAAAGGTAAGAGAAAGACACTCAAAATCTTGAAAAACAAAGTGCAAACATCGGCGGTGCTAACACTTCGGCTAGTACTCTTTGTTACAACCGTACGCGCCAAACAAAGCGAATCGGCAAGGCTGTAGTTGTTGATAAAGAGACGACTAATAAGGTTGAAACCAATACTTCTAAGAATTAGAATCCTTTCAGCCTAGAACGAGGAAATCTCAAAGATCAAAATTTATGTTCCCTTATTTAGAGTTGGCTGCCCATCATGTATATAGGAATCAAATTTTGAAGGCCTTAAGCATAGAAGAGAAGCAGGGACACTCTCAATCTTAATGATGATCGACGGATCTTATTTTTGGTCCAAAAATCGAAGGAAAGTTTCAAGAGGGACCTGTTCCTCCTTTTTATGTGAGTTTAAACGTTCATGACAAGATTATACACAGCGCTATGCATGACTGGGGGCTTCTCATAATTTGATGCCCAAAAGATGTAATGGAGAGCTTGGGTCTAGAAATCACCGAGATCTTATAAGGACCTTTACTCCTTTGACTCAAGTAGAGTAAAATGTCTAGGGTTGATAAAAGACCTGTTGTGTTAACTTAGCCTAGATCCCAACCAAGTCTTTAGTTATGGATATTATTTGTGGCTGATGTGCGCCTAAAGTATAGAATTCTTTTATCAAGATCTTCGGGGAGCTAAGTTACGGGGGACCATGCAAATGGACATGACCTATGCAACTATCCACATTTTCAATCGAGACTAGAAGACTTTACGGGGAGTCCCACATGCAATACACGGTGACAAGTCAAGGCAGGCCTCAAAACTCTCCTCTATATGCGTAAGTACGGAGAGGCGCGATTCTTTTATCATGTTTAATGATGAAACGCTTACCGAACAAATCACTTGGCGAGAATTAATGGGCGATACAAAGGGAAGGACATGGCACTAAAGTGTCAGCAGTTTCTTTGCACTAGAAAACTTTGGCAAACAAAGCAGTTGGTCTTGATTTTCAAGTCGTTGGTCCATTGCTATTAAATTTTGATAGCAAAGAAGAAACACCCTCAACATATTGAAAAACTTGAGGAATCAAATCATGCGAGAGGACGTTCACCAAAGCGATAAAGCGGAAATGATCTCTTTGGAGTATGTATTTTGATGGGTCATGCACTAAAACTAATCTTTGGTGCGGGTCTAGATTACTAATGCGAAAAAAAATCATACGGAGATATATTTCATGTAAATTAAACTTTCATTGTTCCAACAACCTGTGAGAATCTGATCCCTTCTCTTAGGCTTGCATCTCTTGAAGAAATTAGGATCGGAAAAGTGTACTTTGTATGGGGATTCGAGTTAATCATTAGGCAAGTCAATGGGGAGTATATTAATGCTAATCATCCAGAACTTAGAGCCTATCGGAATGATATCATGGACCTTTTGAAAACATTTGAGAAGGTCCAGCACCGAGTTTTGTCGAGGAAAAAGAAACATTGCGACCCACAATTTAGCTTTTGCGGCGGGACATGTCTAACGCCATATGAGCGGAACGGCACAACTCAGATAAAATTTAGACCAGCATTCTTTGATAACAAAAAATATAGGCAAGTGTTTGACAATGACAAAAAAATAGAAGACTTCATGCAATTCGAAATGAGTTCGAACTTCATAATTGAGACTCGGATTATGATACGGTTGCGACGAAAAGCTTTTCTTGGTGAAGAAGAATCGTCTCCTAAACTTGTCAATATTAACCTATTGTCTAGCAAACCTAGTAACAAAACATATTTGAGTGTAGGATCGGGAACGAGAAGAAATAGAAACTACGCATTCCTAAAGATGAAGGTTTGCCCAGTGGTCTAGCACCTTTGGAAGAGTTGTTCGACTTTAACGATGTGGCAAATAAACCAAAGCGGAACTTGTAGAGGCGGAAGTGGAGGAATGCAATATAGGTAGTAAGGAGAAACCAAAAATGATTAAACTATCTGGGACCTTACCATCTCATAGAAACTCAAATACATAGAAGTTTGTTTAAAGAGTTTCGATGTTTGCATGGAGTTACGAAGATCTCAAGTCCTATGACACTGAAATAATACGGCACAAAATCCCTCTCAAAGAAAACCAAAAACCATTCGAGCGGTGCGCGAATAAACCCCGTCCGGTTGCCGTTGGTTCAGAAGGAGATCATGAAAATGTATGATCTTGTGTGTGTCCTTGTTAGATTTCGAGAATGGGTATCTAATACGAGTATATGTTAGGAAGAAAAGCGGAGAAATCGAGGCTTTGTATAGACTTTAGAGATTTAAACAAAGCTTCATTAAAGGACAACTACCCTTTACCAAAAATGGATCATATTTTACAAAGGGTGAGTAGGGTCTAGAAAAATTTCTTTGTGGATGGCTATTCGGGGGGTATAATCGGATCTTAGTCCACCTGGCGATCGATTAAGACGACCTTTACTACACCATGGGGCACCTTCATGTATGTGAAAATGCCTTTTGGTCTGTGAATCTTTGGAGAAACCTTTCGAGAGACCCATGGACATAGCATTCTCGGAAGAATTGGGCTTCTTCATCATAATCTATCTTTATGATGTCAGCTGTGTTTTCAAAACGGATGAAGAGCACTTAGAACATTTGAGGGAAATTTTTCGAAATGCGAAAGTTTGGAATATCTTTAAACCCTAAAGAAGACTCTATTTGGTCTCCAGAGAGTAAACTTCTTGGGCACATTATTTGAGAGAGGTATAAAGATAGATCCAAAGAGGATTGAGGAGCCATATTGCAAATCTCCCATCCTCGAAACATAAAAGAGTTGTAGTCTTTCATTGGAAAGATAAACTTTTTGAGAAGGTTCATCCCTAACTTAGTGAGCTCCTTAGGAATATCACAAAACATGTTGAAGAAGGAACAAGGGATACAATGGACCTTGGAAGCAAAGACATCTTTGAGTGATGAAACAAAGCGTTAACCAAAGCTACCAGTTCTCATAAGTCACGATTTCTCAAAATATTTTTATATTTTCTCGTTTGCATCGAGAACATACCATAGCATTTCTTTATCTGCATTTCTGAAAGAAAAATTCACAAGGACAAGAGCATCCTATTGCATTATTTAGCAAGGCATTGAGGGATGCCCCTTTGAAGTATAACATTATGGAAAAGAAAGCTTTTGCTTTAGTGAAAGCATTGAAAGACTTTAGGGTATACATCCTTCACTCACACATCATTGCCTTTGTCCCAAATTAGGTTTTCAAGATATTCTAACAGGGACCCAGGATGGTAAGAGAGGTAAGTGGATTCTTGTTATTCTTGAATATGATTTAGAGATAAAACCCACTAATCTCATCGAAGGCCAAGGTCTAGCTAGATTAATGGTGAATCAAATTGTGAAGTTCTTGATATTAACATGATTAATGCTTTGGATAACCAAGGAAAAATTCTCAACTCCCATTGTTGAAAACCATTTTATGAATTCTCCTTGGTATCTTGATATTATTTATGTTTTTCTTAATCTGAATACACCTCCTGGTTTATCGAAAACAAAGGCAAGGTTCTTGAAGGCTGAAAGCGATAAACTGTGCATTATAGATAGATGTCTTTATTGGAAAATGAAAGTGGAATATTGCTTAAATGTTTGCACGAGTTTGATGCGAGAGAAGGTTAGCGAGGAATTCCATGAAGGAGGGTGTGGAGGTCATTCATACTAGAAGACAGCAGTAGACAAAATTTTGAGAAATTTGGTTTCTATTGGCCTACTCTTTTTTCTTGATATACACAAGATGATCATTTCCTATCGTAAATGCCAATTATTTGAGGAGCAAAAGAAAGTTGCTACCCTGCCTTTGCATCCAATCTTGTTGAAGCTCTGTTTCAGCAGTGGGGAATTGAATTCATAGGAGAAATTCACCCCCATCTTCGCCCCGGCATAGATGGATCCTTACGGCCACGGAACTATTTCACTAAGTGGATAGAAGCCATCCCTTGTGGCGAGGCCAATGATTCGGAGTATCATAAAATTTATGGAGACTAACATCCTCTCCGGATTTGGGCATCCCTACCAAGATCATCACAAATAATGCGACAACATTTGGATCAAAGAAAATGGTGGACTTATGTCATAAATATCATATATCATTGGGGCATTCCATGACCTATTATCCTCAAGGTAATGGACTTACGAATATTCAAACAAAAGACTAGTAAACATAATCAAGAAACATTTGGAGGACAACAAAAAGTGAAGTGGCTTCTAAGCTGAATCCATGCACTTTGAGGCTGACAGTTAACTTTGAAGAAGTCTATTTTTATGTCGCCTTTCCGAGCTTGTGTATGGTACGGATGCAATTTTCCTAGGTCTTGAAATTTACCGGTTATGAAGTTGATCCAGAGCTGCCGGACTGAAGAAAATGACATGACCGAGAAGAATCGTCGAGACCATTCAACCCCCGGCCAGAACGGAGAGGAGGTTTATAGCAAAGCATTGCGGAAACAAGACGGTATCAAGAAGATATTTGATAGAAGAACAAAGACTAGAAATTTCAAGATTGGGGACAAAGTTTTAAAAAATTGGGACTCAAGAAGGGAAAGAAAAGGGGCAAGCATGGAAAATTTTACAACCTATGGCTTGGCCCTTACTCTATTCATTCGGTTGGTCATAATGCATTTTTTACAAGCGGATGGGCGAGCTACATTTTGGGGTCATTTTGTCGATAGCGAGGATGCTTAAAACATTACTTCTCTTGATTCTTTTTATATTAGAAGCCTTTTATCTTTTTACATTGTAAATATTTCATCCATCATGGCATTCAAGTTATGAAAAAATCAAAAATACAAAAACAAAGAAAAAAATGAAAAGAGGCGGAACAAAAAGCAAAGAAAAGGCAAAGCCCCATGTCAAAAAGAGAAATAAATATGAAAGTGTGCAAGCTCAAATGCCGCTCCTTGAAAAAACACTTCTAGTTTGCCAAAGTGTTTAATCTTGTCTTATCGGTAGATAGATTAGGATAGAAATTGAAGGTTCAAACAAACTCAAAATCTAAACCAAAGGTTTCAAAAAGGAATGACTCAAATCGTTTCAAATTACGAAAGTCGGAAGATGTAAAAAATCTGGTTCTAATTAACTCAAAATACGAACCGAGAAAAAACCGAACAACTCAAACAAAGTCGGGAGACGAGTTGTAAAAGTGAAGGTAGCACTTCAAAAAATTTTCGGATCTTAAGCCTTTCGTTTTGTTTAAAAATTTGCAAATAATGATCTATGTGTATGCGACTTGTTTTTATGCCATAGATCCATGACAAGTGAAAAACTGACTCAATCTTGACTTATTTGTTTTTTAAATTTGTTTAGAATTTAGAGAATGAAAGTTTGTTGGATAGTTTAATCCCAATGGACGGTAGATTAGGTAGAGAAACATCTAAGCTCTGGCCCCAATTTAATACGAGTTCAAGGATAAATAAGGAGTAGAATTAGATTAGTTTTGATGCTTTCAAAAGAATAAAATGTTGAAAATAGTTTGCCAATCCAAGTGCACTACGATGAGGAAAAAATGTTAGATCAGTAAATTTGGGTAGGTAGAAACTTGTATTGATGAAGTTCATTATCTTCCATGGTGATCTCATTTTGACCGAGAGCGGGATTATCCGACAAAGCAGAGCAATTCAATGGATCGGGCACGGAGCTGCCTCCCGAGAGAATCAAGTCTGAATTCTTGATGCCTTCAAAAAAGCACCATCTCCATGTGGAGCCAGCTGTTAGCCACCTATAAATATTTTGTTATACCAAAAGGTGGCTAAAACTTTTGGGAGCCTCCAAGGAACAAATTTTATCACTAAAAATGGTTGGCTCTTGAAGTCTACATAAGCCCTCCTTGCCTTTTTCCTTGTCCAAATCCTTCAACACTTTATTCCACATCTCAAAAGCCTATGAAATCCCTACAAAAATCCATTATTGGATATTCTGCCAAAAGACCCCTTTTCCCTTTCCTTTCCCTCAAAACTAACCTTTTCTCTATCCCCCTATTCCTCATTAAAACCTTTTTTTCCTAAGATTAAGATTCCTTCTTGACCTTATCGGAAGCCCTACATTTCCCTTTAGAAACCATAGAAAACACATTTTTTATCGTTAGACTTAAGCCCTCGGGCTAACCCTCTACCCCCTTTTTCCTCCATAAGCCGACGCAGGGAACCCGTTGCTTAACCTATCGGGCGCTTATATTCATTTTCTCCACCCGAAACATCAAAAACCTTTGAAAAACATGAAAATCGGGTTTTGTTTAAATTTTCAAAGTTTTCCACCCGTGAAAATTAATGAAATAATTTCAGCCGTCGATACGCTCCGCAAATCGGACGGAGCGGAAGTGCTACTTGCCTTATGGACCCAGCCATTCCCGTGTTGTTTCCAAAACCCGGTTTTCCTTACCACTCTTCGGGCAAAGGTGTTTTTGGCCCGAGGCCAGTGATTCCGCACACCTTTTGACACGCGTCCTGCAGCCTGCCATTCAAAAACCACTTGCGCAAAGTTAGCTCCCGCGTGTTATACGTGACGAAGACTACCCGGCGGAATCAACGGTAACCCGTCGAGATCGAACCCCACGCATCAAACGGTTGTCATTCACTAAGGTCACCCACCCTTTAATCAAAGTTTGCATACTATTTAGCCGGGCCCCGACGTAATAGAAATTCAATCTCCGCCGTCGATCTCCTCTCTCTGAGATCAACGGTCCACTTTCAATTTCTTGATTCCATTTCTGATCAACACATCTCACTTAGCCGATTTTTCCACTCACCCCAGGCCGTTGATCACGGCGCGATCAATGGCCCGATCCATCTTGTTCTCCTGCACGCCCTCCGATGCAAATTCACCCATATAAACGCGGATTTTATAATTTCATTTTACAGCATTTTTTGCGAGTTTAAGGTTTTTTGATTTATGGAGAAATTTCGTGGGACGAGGATGACGATCCTTTGCCTTTTCGAATACAATCGAGAGAAACCGACGAAGGGGTAAACTATGTTGTCAACAAGGTTGCATGAGACTTTGTTGCTATGCGCTGTAAAACTTGGAAAGTATGAAGAAATCGCAGAGAAAGAGTATCAAATTGCGAAGGCCAAAGACGAACCGGGGGCGAGAGAGTTAATGATAAGATGGTGTTTGGTCAATTTAGTGTGTCCTAAATTGCTGCATTTAATTGTCAATCCGGGAATCGTAAGGTGATGAAGTGCGGCGCACTATGTATGCCAAGATAACCTCTTTCTTAACTTTTTGTCGTTTTTTGGTCTTTCTAAGGTGAAATGGAAATTCTAAAGTGAAAAACAAGCTTGGTTATATTTGTTCAAGGAAGTGATATCCCCTATAATGATTTACCAATCTTGAAACTTTAAAGCAAATTGAAATTTCAATGACAAAACTTAAAGAAAGTAAAGTGTCTTCTTGAAATGAAAAGGTGCTGCTAATCCTAATGAATCAAAGCAGGAAACTAGTGAACATGAAAACTAAACTATTCGTGTTTACTTGGTAGACACAAAAGAAACTACGCTCATGAAATTCAAAATCGCAATGAAATAAATCTAAATCGAGATTACATCAATTCATTTTCTGACCCTTCATCATTAGACCAGCTATGACTTACGGAAGTAATCATAAACAACTTGTGTAACGATATTTAATTCGCGAGAAAGTAAACTAATACTAAACCATACACACATGATTCAATCCCTAGCCATCGAGTCATTTGTGGCTTTCGGAGAACAGCGAAGATGTCATACATGATTTAATATATCTAAGTTTGCGAAAAAACTAATACTAAACTACACATTTCATAATGCGGCCCCTCACCATCGATCCAGTGTGGCTTTCGAAATGGCGAAGCGCTATGGCGGCTTAATATATCTAATTTTGCGAGAAAAGAAACTAATACTAAACTACACATTTCATAATGCGGCCCCTCACCATCGGTCCAATTTGTGGCTTGGAGGAAATAGCCAGAAGACGCTATGAGCAGCTTAATATATTTAAATTTAACTATTTTGAATCAGAAAAACAAAGCCCAGAAATGGACAAAGCAAAGTGAGTTAAACAAATGCTATGAAAAGGAAACTAGCGGCGAATAATGTTAGTCTCATATCATTAGCCAAAATACTATGAAAATGCCCACATTTGTCTACCTAAAACACGCACAAGAAAAGCCAGTCGGTGATTTAACAATCATAAAAACATGAGAAACAAGGGAAATGCAATGGAAATTATAGAAATGTATGAACGAGAGAAATGAAACAACTATGAAATATGAACATGTAATGGATTATGATACAATGACTTTTAAAGAAATGAAATGAAATATATATACATTAATACACGGAACTCGAGTGACGGGGGCCCTCTACACGGCTACCGTGCGATCCTCAAACACGAATTAAGTTATAAAACGAGTTTTCTCACATTAAAAAACAGTTCATTACGAATTGTTGGTAGTATTACGGCAAGAGCGACGTAATCACTACAAAGCTAACATGTGATACGCACATCAACTATCAGCTAACAACTCAACAACTAACTCTACGTGCGTATGCAAACGCTTTATATAGAGCAATAAGTATGCTTGTCTCTGAAGTTTATGATAGCAGCCCGGCACGTAGACCACTAAGGCCACGGATATAGGAGTATAGCCATGTTAGGCACCTGAATCTATGGAAGGTGGGCGCTTGAATTCAGCTCCGAACTTTGCACGGATAATCGATTAACCTCGCAAGCAAAGCTTGGCCGTATGGATGTTTATATGCCCACGAACGAGAGTCGGCCGACATAGAACTCCATAGTTGACTTCCACGTGGATGGCTTCGACCGCGGCTTTCTTTGACGAATTTACTTGAACCAATAGGACACGAACCATGTCTCGTCATTCCCTAGCTTTGCCCATGTGGCTCGTTTCCTTAAGTAGACACACAGCAGCATAGATATCCACAAAATAGGCACGGAAAGTTGCGGCAGTGCGAAAGTGACGAGTTTCCTTGTTTGTATACAGACAAAATCTAAATCAAATAGAAAACACAAAAACATAATTAAAAACCATGTTAGATACCCTTTTGCACATGATATTGACAATTTTGGAGGTTTAGGTGATGAAAAAGATGTGGAAAAGTGTATGGAAAAGGCAAATTCGGGACTCAACATACCTCCCTTTGTGAAGGTGTTTCATGTCCTCATGCAACCAAAATTTTGATATTCTTTGTTCAATTCATGTGCCTTGAAACTTCGACCAACACATCTAACCCCCTTCTCCTCTTCTTTAGTCTTGCTATCATTACGGGTTTCTTCGTTAAGCACCTGAATTTGATATTCACAAGTGCTACTTGCTCAATTTTTGGCATTTCCTTTTTAACTTCTTATTTTTCTTTTGCCAAATACCCAAATGTAACATAGTATTGTCATGGATAATCTTGTCCGGTTGCCTTGCTCTTTGAGTGTTTCATTTTCATTTTTGATATGCCCGATTCAAAAGCTCAGAAGCTCAAAATCTCCTGTTTTAATGGTAGAACCAAATCATCCTTTTGCAATGTATGAAATTTGAATAGAAGAGGTACTTGGAGCTGTTTGCCTTCTCAAGGATTCTATATAGTCATATACCTCCTGCGTTTGGGGTCTACTTCCGGTGTCTTTTCATTGGGCTGTCCCCAAAGTGTTGCAAGGGAGAATTATGTTCAAAATCTAGCCGAGGAGAACTTACATCAATATTTTGCTGAGAATAAGATGGAGTACGCTCATTGTCGATTGGGAGTGAAAGGAGTCGGGTTCACTAAGCGGTGAAATGGACTATGGTCGGTTGGAATTTATTGGATGTCTCCTCACCCAAATCAATGAAATGAGGACCTTTAATTTGTGTTTTTCTCGAGTTTTCCTGCTTTGCTGCTTCTCCTCACATGTTTGTGGTACACTACCCTTTGTTCTTGTTTTCTTGTTTTGCCTTCTTGGATAGAGATAGTATTTGTTTTTGAAGAAAATTAATCTTTTAGATAGGGATTTGGTGATCTTCTTCTTCTTCGGAAAAGTTTTATGGGCAAACCTCAATAATTTCTTTCCCTTTTGATATTGTTGGCTTCTTAGCTTTAATTTCCTTCTTCTTCCTTTTTACCAATCTCTCTTCCCTATCGGTTTTCTTCATAGTAGTAGAAGTATCTTGGATTTCATCTCTTGTTCTTTTCCTTCTACTTCTTTTCTTTGTGCTAGTTGCAGAATTTCTGTGTAGGAGCAACTTGGGTTTCAACATTTATTTTCTTTCTTCTACTCCTTCTAATTGGATTACCTTCGGGAATTTCTGAGGTTCTTCAAAGAAGTTTCTAACTAGGAATTGTTCCCATGTATCTTTTCTTTCCTTTAGCTCCTTTTCAATCAGAATTTTTATAAGCCCATGGTGATATAAATGAGGCTCTACATCTCTAGGTGTTTTTGCATGAGTCACGGCCATTTTCTTCAAGCTATTGAATAGGAAATAAGGAAGATTGAGTTTGGTTTTCAAGAAAATTCATCAATAGCCTAGTATGATACATGTACATAGAACCAAAACGGCCTTCACATGTAATAAATTTCTGAACAATGAGTAGTAAAGTAGCCCTATTCATCTTTTATTGCATGCACGGGGATTCCTCTTTTTGAAAACGATTGATATCCATACCTTGATTTCGGAGGATTGTTCTCCATGCCTCATCAACGATACTTTTATTTTTGAACCAACGTTCTCCTTCTGAAGAAGCTACGCCCAGGCATTTGCTATTGATGCTTCATTGACCAAAAACTTGAGGTCTCCCACTTACGCTTCGAGCCATCAAATGATCTTGCAAATGCTTTGGTAACTATACTGTATTTAACCCCTTTGAATTTCTGAATAAAACGCGGCCATTTAGCTTTCCTCAACATCTCTTTTGCTTGTGGATATCCCTCTATAAACCCGGTCCTTCCGGCTACGCCTTAATAATTTTCCCATTTTACTTCTCTGTGCTTCACGGGCTTGCCTGCAATGAGGGTTTAAGTGGAAAATAGAACGATGGAATACACGAATCGAGCACAATCTTTGTGGGGATGTTATCACAAAATGGAAATGAGCACCATAAACGAGAATGGAATAAGGTTGTGGGTGGATATACGGGAATGAGTGAGCAAAGGAAGACGGAATGGAGTGAAAACGGTGGAGAATGAGTAGCGTGGGGGTTTGTAAACACGACGAGAGACACGACAAAGAGGTTAACAAAGTATAATGCATTCGCGCATTTTGAATTTTGGTGCGTATAATAAATATAAACACGTTTCAATCAATGTTTATGAAGTTATGCGGCTTGTAAAGAGTCCTTTGTCAACTCAAATCGTATCATTATCTCACGGTGGGATATTTGAACATGGTGAAATTCGGAATTTCAATGATGAAACCGTTGGTGAATAAATGCAAGAGGATAACATAGAGATCGTGGAAGGTTATGGGACACATCCAATATAATCATTGCAGCTCATAGTTTAAAATTACATAAAAATGTGTTTTTCGATACTATTTGAAATAAACTTTATTCATACCTTTGGAATCTTGCTTTTGCCCTTGGTCTTCAGGCCCGATTGATCTTCATTAGTGTCTTGAATGTCCCATTGATCCTCTCTGCATTTTGTTTCAAAATTTATGAAAATAACAACTAAATTTGTACATTCTTTTTGAAAACGAGTAATGCTTGTTACGGAATGCGCACATTTAACGAAGCTAGATCGTATGAAGCAGGATGTCATTCTTGGAAGCGACACGACTATTACTTGGGTGAAATAGAAATGAACAAGTGACAAATGACCGGTGGAAATGGTCATAAAATATTTTATTGATGGAATGAATGGAATGAAGTGGAATGAAGTGAAATGAAATGAAATGAAGTGGAATGAAATGGAGTGGGTGGTGAGATGAAATGAAATGAAAGACAGATTTTTTGGAAAATAGAGTGTCGGGTGTCTGATTTTCACCCCATATTTTACGTATAAAATTGCCAATCAATGATTGGTTTCGGGCTTATACCATTTTTCTTCTTCTTTTTTTCTTTTTTTTTTTCTTTTTTTTCTTTTTTTTAACTTGAAAAACAAAAGCTATCTTAGTAGAGAAGAAGGATTCTTACGTACGGCCCCGATTCTGAGAACTTTCTTGAAACAACTTGACAAAATCCTCTTTAGAGAGTGGCTTATGATAAACTTTCAATCTATGGCCATTCACTATAAGAGGAGTTTGAAACTCATCAATGGTCTTGATTCTTACGGCTCCATTGTTAAAGATCTTGTCAATCTCATATGGCCCAAGCGATGATCACAATTTCCTTGAAAATCTTTAAACTTGAGTCAAATAACAATGCCAATCTCCTTCTTGAAACTTCTTCTCTTTGATATATTTGTCATGCCATTTAGTTCTTTGATATTGAACTAGATGGAGAGTTCTTAAATTGCTTCTTGTACGATCTCTGTCTAGCTCATTCAATTGCTCCATTCTATGCTTTTGGGCTTACGATAAGTCCATTCCCCATTTGTTGCTATCTTGAAGGTCTTGACTTGGAACTCAATGGGGAACAAGACTTCTTTCCCATAAACAGTTCATAGGGAGAATGTCTGTTGTATTCCTCCATGTAGTTCTGTAGGCCCACAAGGCTTAAGACTCTTTACGCCCATCTCTTCTATGTAGATGAGCAGTTTTGGTGATGATACTTTCCAAGAACTTTGTTTGTGGACTCCACTTGACCATTTGCTTGTGGATGGTAAGGAGTAGATTTTTGTGCTTGATTTTGTATTCTTCCATCAACTTCTCCACCAAATTTTATGTGAATTAGCTCCCACATTACATTACAATTTCTCTTGGAACACCAAAGCGAGTAAAAATATCCTCATAAAGAAAATGAACAAGGCGAATTTTCGGTAGCGAGATACTAATGCTTTAGCTTCTACCCATTTAGTAACATAATCGATTGCAAACCAATATATACTTCTTTTGCTTCGATGGTGGATTAATTGGTCCAATGAAATCTAATGCCCATTTTTCAAAGGGTTCAATGAGTATTTGTGTTTGCGGTGGCATTTCATTTGAAAGGGTAAGTTTCCTACTCTTTGGCAGCTATCACACCTTTTGACATATTGTTTTGCATCTTTGAAGAGAGAAGGCCAATAATATCCCAAGGAAAGGATTTTATAGGCCGTCCTTTTGTCCGCAAAGTGTTCGCCGCATGGTTCATCATGACATGCCTTAAGAATATCAGGCATTTCATCTTCACTGACACATCTTCGATCACGAAGATGCGGCTATTTTAAACAATTCGTTAGAAATCCATGAATATCTTGAACTCTCTGAATAATTTTTCGTTTTTCTCTTGGAAATAATCTAGAGTGGTTCCACGTAACCAAATAGTTAGCAATATCTGCATACCAAGGGTCTTAATAGTTATTGCAAACAAATATTCATCAGAAACTTATCTTCTACGGGAGAATCTTCTTAGTATTACGAATCCTAGACAAGAAATCAGCTACGTATTGTTTTCACGGTCTATCAACACATTAATATTGAATTCTTGCAAAAGTAAAAGCCATCTTGTCACTGTTGCCATTAGTAACGGGTTTGTTCATTAAATATCTAATTGCGAGAATGGTTAGTATGAATAAAAGTTTCATAGCTTTGTTATGTAATGTCTAAACTTATTAATTGCATGAACAAGGTAAGAACTCTTTTTCGATCCATGATATGAATTCAACTACGGTAAGTCAAATTTTCTTGGTGTAATAAATGGCATAAGGAATTAAATCTTTTGACCCAACACAGCTCCGAAATTTGTATGCGAAACATCTGTGAAATATGGAAAGGAAGTTTCCCAATTTGGTCCTCTCAAGATAGGTGCTTCAGATATTCTTGTTTCAAAGTTTCAAAAGATGATTGACAATCGGGATCCCATTTAAATTCATGCAGTCTTTTGTAAGCAACTTGAAGAGTGGAGATGCTATTTTAGTGAAGTTTTCTATAAATCTTCTATAGTAACGATGAAATCCTAAGAAACTTCTAACATCTCTTTGGCTTGATTTGGAATAGGCAACTTGGAGATGACTTCAACTTTTGATCTATCAACCTTAATTCCATCTCCTGAAATATGATGTCCTAAAACAATCCCTTAGGTAAACATCATAAAGCATTTTTCATGGCTTAATGAAAGGTTTTTTCTTTACATCTTATGAGAACTTTTTCCAAATTTTCTAATGCCTCTTCAAATGAATTACCATAAATTGGCAAATCATCCATATAAACCTCTACACAATCATGGATTAGATCGAGAAAAATTCCGAGTGTTGCTCTTTGGAATGTTGTTTGGTGCATTACACATAACCCAAAGGAAGCATTCGGTAGGCAAAAGTTCCCATGGAAAAGTAAATGTGGTCTTATCTTGATCTTCGGAGTGCTACCTGAATTTGATTATAGCCACTAAAACCATCCAAAAATGAAAAGTACTTTTTACTGCTAATATATCTAATACGATCAATAAAAGGCAAAGGAAAGTGATCCTTCAAAGTTGCTTTGTTCAACTCCGTAATCAATGCATACTCTCCATTTACCATTCTTTTTAGGTACTATAACCAAAGGAGAAACCATCGGCTATGCGAAATTGGATAAATGTTACATTGAGAAGTTTGGGCTCTTCTTTCACTATCTCCTAAGATTTGGATTCATCCTTCTTTGAGGTTGTCTGATTGGTCTACTGTTTTCCTCAATATAGATATTATGGATGCAAGTCTTAGGATCAATACCCTTCATGTCGGTATACTCCCATGCAAATGCGGTAGAATTTTGCAAGATTACGGTTAGTTCTTCTTGTTGTGACTTCTCCGGATGTTTTATTAATATTCAATGTCTTTTACGGAAAAAATCTCAAAACGAAATTACCAAACTCTTCCATAGAGTAGAGAGACATTTGTCTTGATGATAAATATTCTATGTCAGATTCAAGTCGAAATTGTGTGGGGTCATATTACGAAGTTATCTCAAAATTTTCTAATGTGTTCGAATTTGAATATCCTCACTAATTTCGAGAAATGGTAAAGACGGGGTTGTATAGTGTTCTCGTCATCGACCCATTCATTGTCTCCTATTTATAATTGCTCTTGCGGGAGGATACAAATTGAATTTCTTTGTCGAATTACCATTAGAAATGTACATGTCTCGAGATCTACAACTAATAAAAGCATCAATTTGTGCTTGACCAGGTCTTCCTAAAATAATTGGATGTCCTCCTAGATTACTTTTGGGAGTCAAAATCATAAAGTCTATTTGGATATTCCCAAGAATCTAAGGAAGGCTGAAATGTCTTCTAATACACCATTACGGTTTAATAACCGTCGATCTGCAAGTTGCAATAAAGTAGGTGTAAAAATAAGGTTAGGGAAGTTTTAAGCTTGTTCCATAGTCTGTCTCTCATAATGTTGATAGCAGCCCCTAAGTCAATCAATGTGTTTGAAATTTCTATCCCATTTATATGTGTCTTGACAATTGGACTTCGGGATCTACATACTTCTACATGGTAATTTTTCCCATCATAATGTACGCAATCTTTCCTACCCAGGTGGATTCTTCTTGTGTCCTTTAGCTTCCTTCTGGTCTTTTGAAACTCAACTCCTTTATGGTTTTTTGCTAGAATAGGAATTTACGGAATGGCTTGTAGCAATGGAATCTTGATACAAACATTCTTCAATTCATCTGAAAGTCATAGTTAGGCAACAAGATTTGTTTTTCCACCCCTTATCAATTTGTAGTCTTTCCGGAAAAGGAGGTGTAGATGAAGATACGGGTTGCTCAACTATAGGAGTTGTGGATGTTAGCTTTTCTTTTCTTTTTGAATTTTTGAATTTTGAAGAGATTCTTCCTCGGAACCCTTATTGACTTGAAGAGAGTCCTCCTCGGAGGTATCTTGCTCTTGAATGTCTATAGAAGGTTTTCTAAAACTCTACTAGATACGAGTTGTACATCGTTGAGAGGAACAATCATATGGGTAGGAAATTGTTGTCCTTCTACCATATAAGTAGTTTGAGGATTCTTATTGTTAGGATTTGGCAATGGGTAGCATTTGAAGTTGATTTGTCTTTGTTGGTATGGGAGCATGAGTTGAGGATTTGTGATACATTGAGAAGGTTGTTGTTGTGGAAATGGCAATGAAAGTTGTTGTGGATTTTGGCTTGGAAATTGTGGAGCTTGTTGATTTTGAAAAGATGGAGGATATTGATAAAATTGAGCAAAATCTCCGGGATTTTGCATCCCTTGTACCCACATGGCTGATATGAATTTTGATGTTGGGGCCAAGGTTGTTGCCAAGGAGTCAATTTGGTGGGGGTTTGAAGATTCATAGGGTTATTAAACCCTTGAGATTATTGTCCATTGCCAAGGTCTCCTTGCGGCAAGCAGAGAGATTCTATTGAATTTGGATCTTCTTGAAAAACGACTTTAGTCCGGGAATTGAAGGAAAATCCTTGATCTCATGATTTTACGAGCAAATCATACATGTTTCTACAACTTTTGCATCCAAGGGACATTCCTTAAAGCATGTTTCTTTCTACATTTCGAACAAAGATGGCTAAAGCATACATTTGCAGCACTACCTTGTTTTGGATTTTTAAGGGTGTCTAGTTGTTCACTAAGACTCCCTAAGATATCGATTTTTAAACTCGTCAAGCATATTACCAATCTCTGCCCTACTTCTTGATCCAGTTGCAGTTGTTAGCCCTAATAAGAAGAATCCCTGAGCCTTTTCCGGTTTTAGATTTTCCCCTTGAGAGATGGATACATAGTTGCATTATATCATGAAATGGAAGTTGAGAGATGTCTCCTTTTCCCATCATGTTTAAAATGTCTATCCATTCATCTCTAATGGCTTTTAATAGGAGGGCTTTCAGGTTTCATTCTCAGTGCTCATCTTTGCTCTTTTCAAGTTGTATTGAAATCTTTCAATTAAGTCTTCCAAATTTTCATCTTCTTTTTGCATCATTTTGAATACCTCATCCTTGTGATTGGTGGGCATACAATAGTCCAAGTATCTATCCAAAAATGTTTGTTTCATATCATTTCAAGTCTTTGATAGATTGAGTGGCTAATCCCATGAACCATTTCAAAGCGGATCCCTTCAATGTTGAAGGGAAACGGTTGAGTTTTGAGAATCTTCCATATAGTCATAAGTTCGGCACACTACTTCAAACTCAAGCAGTAATGTTTCGGGATCCTCACTTCGCAATCCATAAAAGTTAGGGAGGAAACGGATGGTGAGATATTTTTCATTGTTGCATGAGTTTCCTCATCAACTATAGGGAATCAAGCGGATTGTCCCTATTTCTCTTAGTTATTTCCTTCACCATTGTTATCTTCATTATCTCCTCCTCTTCTATCTCCACCTCTATTTATTACTTCTGCGCCATGATAGTTTCTTTAGAGTCCTTATAGTCCTCTAGTTCTTCTACCAAGGAAGGATGAGAGAAAGTCTCTTTGTTTTCTAAGTGGGTTTTAGTAGGTGGTATAGGAGAATCCCCCTCTAATTCAAGTTTGTTCTTTGACTTCCAAAAATCTTAAGGCTAGGGGTAGATGGTAGTGAATACGGTCTATGCCTTGAAGAAGGTGGAGTTGTGAAAATCGAACTCTTGGCTTTAGCTATAAACCTTCCCCTAGAATCTCTTGCTCTATGCATGTCATTTTTTTTATTTTTATTTTAAAAATTGGGCTAATAATTCTCTTCTGATCTTCGAGTCACACTAGGTGCAAGAAGAGAGCATACTTAAGAAATTACTAAACCAATAACTCTCTTTTCGATCCTCCAGGTCACACTAGGTGCAAGAGGAGAGCATACTTCAAGAAGTTATCAAGTTTTCCCTTCTTTTATGATTTTAAATTTTTTTTAAGAAATTGGCTACCTAGTTACACTTCCCCGGCAATGGCGCCAAAATGTTTAGTCGATTTAATTATTGTCCTAAGTGCTGCATTTGAGTATCCAGTCAAGAGATAAATGGCGATGGTGCGGCACACTATATGTGCAAGATAACCTCTTTCTTAACTTTTTGTCGTTTTTGGTCTTTCTAAGGTGAAATGGAAATTCTAAAGTGAAAAACAAACTTGGTTATATTTGTTCAAGGAAGTGATATCCCCTATGATTTACCAATCTTGAAACTTTAAAAGCAAATTGAAATTTCAATGACAAAACTAAAAGAAAGTAAAAGTGTCTTGCTGAAATGAAAAGATGTTGCTAATCTAATGAATCAAAACAGGAAACTAGTGAACATGAAAACTAAACTATTCTTCTGGCATGGCCCAGACACAAAAGAAACTGCGCTCATGGAAATTCAAAATTGCAATGAAATAAATCTAAATCGGATTACATCTGGTGTTTCGACCCTTCATCATTAGACCATTTATGACTTATGAGTAATCATAAACAACTTGTGTAGCCGATATTTAATTCGCGAGGAAAAGTAAACTAATACTAAACCATACACACATGATTCAATCCTCGCCATCGGTCCAATTTGTGGCTTTGGACACAATGAAGATGTCTTATGATTTAATATATCTAAGTTTGCGGGAAAGAAACTAATACTAAACTACACATTTCTAGTACGACCCCTCACCATCCGGTCAATTTGTGGCTTTAGATGGCAGAGAGCGCTATGAGCAGCTTAATATATCTAATTTTGCAGAAAAGAAACTAATACTAAACCACATTTCATAATGCGACCCCTCACCATCGATCCAGTTGTGGCTTTCGGAGAATAGCGAGACGCTATGGCGGCTTAATATATTTAAATTTAACTGCGAATCGAAAAACAAAGCGGAAATGGACAAAGCAAGGTAAGTTAAACAAATGCAACAGAAAAGGAAACTAGCGACGGAATAATGTTAGTCTCATATCATTAGCCAAAATACTATTAATGCATTTGTCTACCTAAAACACCTGTGCTTGATCAGTGATTTAACAATCATAAAAACATGAGAAACAAGAATGCAATGGAAATTATAGAAATGTATGAGCAGAAATGAAACAACTATGAAATATGAACATGTAATGGATTATGATACAATGACTTTTTAAAGAAATGAAATGAAATATATATACATTAATACACAAGGAACCTCGGTTGACGAGGGCCCTCTGACTGCAGTGCGATCCTCGAACACGAATTAAGTTATAAACGAGTTTTCTCACATTAAAAAAAGAAGTTCATTACGGTAGTAGTATTACGGCTCAAGGCGGCGTAATCACTACAAAGCTAACATAGCAGTACGCACATCAACTATCAACTAACAACTCAACAACTAACTCCTAAATGTTATACAACGCTTTATATAGAGCAATAAATTATGTATCTCCTGAAGTTTATGATAGCGACCGACACGTAGACCACTAAGGCCACGAGATATGGGAGTATGGCCATGTTGGAAAACGGATCTATGGAAGGTGGGCGCTTGAATTCAAGTCGAGAACTTTGCACATATGTCGATTAACCTCCATGAGCTTAGAAACGGCCGTATGGATGTTTATATGCCACGAAAGCAGAGTCAGTAGACATAGAACTCCATAGTTGACTTCCACGTGGATGGCTTTGACCGCGGCTTTCTTTGTGAATTTCGCAGACGATAGGACACGAACCATGTCCTCGTCATTCTAGCATGCCCATGTGGCTCGTTTCCTTCGTAGACACACAGCCAGCATAGATATCCACAAAATAGGTACGGAAAGTTGCGGCGGTCGTGAAAGTGGCAAGTTTCCGCAGGTTGTATGAACAAAATCTAAATCAAATAGAAAACACAAAAACATAATTAAAAACCATGTTAGATACCCTTTTGCACATGATATTGACAATTTGGAGGTTTAGGTGAGTGAAAAAGATGTGTGGAAAAAGTGTATGGAAAAAGGGCAAATTCGGGACTCAACGGATAAGGTGGGGATTACGGCTAAGACGGTTATCAAAGGCCTAATCCCCGACTCATTCTGATTTAAAAGAGAAAAACCTAAAAGTGTTTATCCCACTACATATTGCCTCCAGCCATCTACGAGAGAAAATTGATTCCTCAACCACCACGGTGCCACCTATTGTCTCAAAACACTCGATTAGAGGCCGAACTTATTGAACAAGATCAGATTTTTGCCTCGAAAACTGACCAAAAGTTACTTACGCCTTAGATTTAATGTGGAGATGTTCGTAGAGTAACCTAATAGTACACGGATCCTCGAAAAGGGTCAACAAAGCTCCCACCAAGCTAAAATCATAAGTGTAAGTCGGTTGATACGGCGGAACACCTGTATAGTTTCTTCGTTGAGCCCCTCAAAGGCCAAGAAGACGTTAATGCCCTATATTAATTGATTTTGAGATCTTTTCAGATCTCACCTCCTCATTCTTCTATAAATACTTCGGTAGAAGATGAGTGAGGGATTGGTTGTTAATGTAATTGCTGAAGCATTATAATGTAAGTGAGCTAGAGATTTACGATTGTAAATAGTGATTCAGCGGCTCTTGGAGCTACGCTCGTAATAGATAAGTTAGTTTATGAAAGAAAGATGAATTAATACCTTGGAATTGAAGGTTGTAGCGGTTTGGAGCATCAATACAAGATGATTTATGGGATCCTGGTCTATGTTGACGGTGATGTTTTCTCATTGTAACTTGTGATTTTGTTTTTGTTTTCATTATGTTTCATTTTCTTCGTAAAGAGCAGTTTAAACGGGTTTAGGACCTACTTTGGCCCATACGAGTAACCTTCTGCAGGTGAGAAACCTTTATGTAAATGTTTTCTTTCCTTTGTGTTATTTAAAAATGATTTAATTTAGTTTAGGCATAAGAACGGCGCGTTCCCTCGTCTTATTGTCTTGGTGGATATTATTTACGAATGTTACTTTCGGTATATGTTGTGTGAGGATGAGCGAGGAAGATATGGTTAGCCCCTGGTCCAGGACTTATACGCAAACTGCTTGACTATTTCCCTTGGAATGTGTTAAGGCGACTAGTTTCAAAGTATCGGATCTTAGGCCGTGCAGTGTTATCTCGTGATTGTCTTGAAAGTAATTAAGTAAAGAAGAAGCTGGGAGAGGATTTGTGGTGAGTCAGCCCACTAGTTTCTACTCCAAAGGTTGCCTCAAGTTTACCTTTGTTTTTTATATGTTGTCTATTGAAAGTGTATTAAAGCCTGGCTAGTTTCAAAGTACTTACCGGATCCTATTTTTCTTTCATGTTTTTCTTAAGTGCGGCCAAAAGGTGGCTAGTTTCAAAGTACTTACGGATCTGGGTACTCTTCGTTACGCATCACATTATTTCCCCTTCTTCGATGTACCATTCCACTCCACAAATCAAACTTTAAAAGAGATCCTTAGACATAGATGACTTTTCCCTATAGACCACTCTTGCCTCTTGCTATTCCAATTAAATCCTATTATGACCCCATAGCCCAATGGACCAAAAACCTGCAATTATCTATTTTCTTGACCAAAACTTATTCTTCTTGCTTGCAAATTCACCTTTGAGCCCTATTTGCATATAGATCTTTACTAGCCTCTCTTGACCATTATGTTTCAACCATCCAAACAAAACAAAACCTTTGGTCTTTATAACTAGCCTAATATCTCTACCCCAAACCTCAAAGACAAATCCATCTTTGTACATATTGGAGAGATCCCTGCGGATTCGGGGGCTAGATCTAGAATCCCAAAGTTGGTTGAAATGATGTTAACTTCTGTGATCGGACTTTGCCAATCTTGCTTATTACGGAGACCTAACACTAAGTGTCCTCCATATCCATGACTTTTGCTTCTTCTTAAAATGAAATCATATAGTGTATTGATTTGGAGCTCTATACAATGTGCAGTTTTTTCTTGTCTTTGATAGGAAGTGCATGGTCCTTCCTCATCTTGAAACCCTAATAAGGTCTCATTGTTTCTCTCCATTCTTCTTTGCTTGACCTCCTTGGTGAGGCCCCTCTTAGATCTGAAAGGAGATGAAATAAAACTCATTCTTTCCATCATTGTGATCTCTTTATCCTTCTTCTTATTCTCCGATAGCACTAATGGCTAAGATCCATAGGCTAAGCCAAGATTATGCTTTGATACCCTTTGTAATATCCCCAAATGGGAAAAGTAGGAATATAGTACAAAACCATGGAATCACAAGACAAATCAAAACATCAATATTTGAGACAAATATGGAGCCATAACATTATGTATAATAATAAAAAATCGGTACAAAATAGTGAGGCATAAATCATATGAAATGAGAAACAAGCCTCCCATAAACAATCACTCCCAAATATGAGTTCTTTGCTACAATACAAAAATGTTGGAGAGATGCTACAATGCGGAGTCATAATAAGCATAAATAAAATTGGATATCATACAATGATATAAAAATGCTAATAAGGCCACAATAGATACTACACATATAGATCTAGGCACTAGATCAGCTTTCGAACAATCCAAGAGGGTTTCCGGAAAATGCACACAATGTGCCAATGTAAGCTACAAACCTAGGGATGAAGGTATGTTGCAACAACGAAATGAGAAGATATGGATGAAGCTTATGTAGAAAACTATAGACCTTCTCCGATATACCATCCAGGATGAAAGAATGGCTCCTCCTTTGAATGACCCCCAAAATAGCTACTACAACCACCCCTGCAACTCCCTAAAATAACATAGATTTTGACTTAAAATGTGATGTAAGGGATAAATAATCCTTGGCCTAGTGCCAAATATGTCAATAAAGCTCAAAGGGGCTTCTTTACGAGGCCTTCCAATGGAGGGAGACCTTCCTCCAGCACCAAAAGCTTAGCTCTAAAGACACTGATATAATTCTCCACCTTCCTCCTTTGTAAAACTAGCTACGAAGACACCCAATATAATTCTCAGCACACTTCACACCCTCCAACACGGCACAAATGTAAGCATAAACTATGATGATGAAGAAATTTGTAGCTTGGCACGATGTTTTATAGTGGACAATGTAGTGAAATACTCTTCTAAGAGGGCTTCTCAAGGAAAGAGGTGGGATTCGGCCCAAGAGGTACCCTATGCTAAACAACACATGCAATCTTAGCTAAGCAATTGAAGAGAGCAACAAGTCTAAACGAGACCATATCAAAATAATAATCTCAAAACATACCCTTATGGCTACCATCATCTTTCTTATATAAGTGATGAGCTTCCTCACCCACTTGGCCCACTCAATTAGGTCATTACTTCCATGGATTCAATATCCCTCCAAAACTACATTGTCCCACCATGAATGCCACTCCTCCATAACAACAACTTTATTGATTTGGTCAAATTTGACCTAGTATTCATGATCCGACCCCTTTTCACACCTAGGGTCTTCAATCCATCTTCTTAGATGACCTCATTCATACTAGGAGTGTATTTATTCCTACTAAGGAGATTTATGAGTCTCCATACCCCTATTATTCCTCTGCTCACAGAGAAAAATAAAATTAATATTCCAATTAGCTATGTGCTAATTTAGGAATATTACGGTTAAGTAATGCGAAATCTCTCCCTCGAGTAGTCCCCGGAGTTAAGACTACACATTGCGAATCTCAAGCACAGAAGTTGCTCCCTTGGTTGTTGAGTCTATGCAATGCACGGTTCATGAATCCAATCTCTTCCCTAGCTCAAAATTTCGTAGTTTTCCTCTCATTCATATGGTTTCTACCTTGATATTGATTTTTATGTGATTTTGATAAAGATAATTTATGTTCTCCATGAGTGCATTTTCCTACTACGAGGTATTGTAGTTGTTGAGAAATTCTCTCAATAAGTTATTGTCATCATGTCCCCCAAGATATCTACCTCAAAAACTATAGAAAGTAGCTCGAGGGGAGGAATTTGAGATCACTCCGAGTGAACTTAACGGTATTCTCGGATACTCAATTTTTTCATAGAGAAAGAGTCACACATTACATGGCATAAAATTGAATTAAGCATTCTCGTAAAAATATTTAATGCAAATATTGGTAGTAAGTGTATATCAATTTCAAAGGTTGGAGTTACACAAGATTACATGCAGGTACCTAACTTTCCCATGTGCAAACATTATCAGAGTTGGTATTGTCTCATACGGATGCAAAGACTATAACCCTTAGCAATTCAAGTGGAAAAATTCTTGCCTTTTTCTTGGCACTAGAATACCATCTCATGTATCATTTGTCGGAGAGAATCGCTCATGGATTCACCCTTCTATGTAGTCACCAACTACTTAAGTACAAGGTATGTTTTCAAAGGATGAGTGAAAGGGATTCCAAAGTTCCATCGATTCCCACCAATACCTACAAGACCAAATCTCTTAATAAGGCCTTTAAATACTTGATAGTTATATGTTGCGGGATTTATGGTCACCAAAGTACTGATACTTTCCCAAAGGGTGGGAATTCTTATTGAATCATATTGTTAATGAAGGGAAAACCATTCAACTCGTCAAAATTTTTTGCTCGACGGTTAGAGAAGATCCATGTAGTGAATGCCTAGAATCCTCCCCGGGGGTAAGAAAGTCGGATTAACCATGTGTTCCTACCTATTGGATGTAATAAGTGCTCCCAATTAATTTCCTGACATGAATTGGACCTAGTGACCAAGAGATTTTTCTTGCACATTTGTGAAAACTACTTTTGGAGTGTAGCTACCATTAGTGTCAGTCGATTATGCTTGTCAATAGTGATTAATTGTGCTCTTACAAGGTTTTTGTTAGGTTCACAAGTCAATTTTTTATGGTTTTGAGTGGGTCCTCAAATAAAAATTTGGCCATAGGCTAATGTTCCTATGTCGGTGCTACTCCCTTCGATATTTAATTTTATCATTATTCATTATGGTCATGTTATTTTCAAAGTGTATAGGACATGGATAAGTCAAATTGTCATATAGGTCTTGGTCTAGGTAATCACTTGTAATTGTGATAATCATGTTAGTTTCAAGTTAAAAACTCCATGTTTATGGTCTTGAGTCCATATGAATGAATTTAGCATTTTTAGGAAATAAAATAAAGGTAAATATCATGCCAGTTCATAAAGGTATTGCTGAAAAACACATCACTTTGGTTTTGGCTTCAAATGAACGATGATGTCATGCCATGACATATGCCAAAAAGTGATTTTGAGTTTTAAAAGACCATTCAAACACTCCAATAACTCTTTTCATTCATATTGAGCTCGAAACGGTTGGTGAGAGCCATCCAGCTTACACTAATCATTGAAATTTCAGCACGCCAAAAGCATTTTTTCTCTCTCACGCCATGATTTTCAGAGCACATTGTGTTTTCATTGGTCTGTTGCTTTCACTGTTTGAGGGAAAAGGATAATTTTCAAGGGTTTTATTCAGCAACCAACGGTTCAAGAATATTATTTTCAAGTAATTAATACCCCTCTGACTCTTCTTTTTCCTCAGTTCCTATAGCATTTCGGTGGTGAAGTCTCTCCTAGCGTCCACATTATGTTTTCATGGTTTTACACTTATCTTTGACTTCCAGTAGCAAAATAGTTTCCCTACTCATAATACCATTCCCTACACCATACACGCCTCCCCAAATATTTCCCTATCCCTACTCCATCATTTCCCTAATCCCTATACCTAACCCTTGCTCCTATGTTGCGTTTTTGGCGGTATTAGGGTTAGGGATGTGTTCTAATTCCTACAACCTATACCTACACTATTTTTGTCATCCTCCACTTCCTAAGCTTCCAAATTCCCCTATATACCTCCAAAAATTTTCCCTACCTACATATCTCCTCCTTAACCCCTACATTCCATCACCTAAAGCAAGTAACCATGATTTTATTTTCCAAGTAAAACCTTGTTTTTCCCTTTCATCCCACTAGGGTTATTATGCAATCTCAAACATGGAGGGAGAAAAAGAAGCCATATAAAAAATGAGGTCGTATGATTAGATATGAGCCTAAAATTCAATAAATCATGGCTTTACCTTTCGAGTGTGGGGCATATATGGTTTACATTGCACATAGGGATCATTTTTCTTAAAAGTATATTTATGACCAATTAGAGATTAATTTCAAAAAAAGTGAAGTATTATTATTTGAAATGCCAAGAAATACAATCGCTAAAGGAGGTTTTACACTTATGGAAAGCTTGACTTCAAAACCATTTTTTAGGGGCTTGGAGATGGTGCTTGAAATTCATGATGACTCTATTATGTAATAGAAATCCTACGATTTTTTGAATGGTACCTTCGGATATTGATTTGGAGCTCAGGGAAGGTAGTCAAGTGCGCAATATGACGTTTCTCTTTCTTTGTGCTTTTCCAATTTTTGAGTTATCAACTTTAAAATTGGATTACATTAATGGGAACGTAATTTGGAAAACCGGAGGAGGTTTTATTCATAACACACCAAATAAAAGAAAATTCTCTTTGTTGTGCAAAAAAATTTATAGTTATAGAGATATGGACCTGCCTTTTATCCCTCATTTTGTAGACAATTTTCAATTTTTTGGGCATTTTTGATAATTTGTGCACATTCATGGGTCCAAAAATGCAACAACCCTCACATTTTCTTTTTTGGGGGAATCTAAATGACAAAACAATTATATTTTTTTGTTTCTCATGACTTTGTAAATCACTTTCAGCTCTTGGGAGAGCCATTTCAGCAAATTATGGTGGGTGAAAAGGCCCAAAAATCACCTAAAAACACCTTTCTTCCATGTTTTCAAAATCTCGTTGAGTTTTTGGAGTAGTTCTAGGAGAATTGATTTTTAGATGGCTAGGAGAAGTATTTGCGGGGCTTGAAGGTTATCGGTGTAGTATATAGGAAAATATTTCTCCATCATCTTTGAGATCCTGATTTGGACCTCGAGAAGGCCTCCAAAGCCATTTGCACCCAACGGTTCACGTTTTCTCCTAACACATTGCGCTTTCTTTGATATTTCCTTTAACGCTTTTCCTAAACTATTTTTCTCAATTGACTGAACTAAGCTCAACTTATCTTGATGTAATTTTTTCATTTATGATGTTGTAATGATTCCTTGAGGTGTAAATAGGCTAGTTAGAGTGAAAAATAGTTGGATACATGCTTGTAGATATCTTTTATGGTCTAGCATTAGTTTCTCTATCTTGAGGAGAGTTTTGTCAGCCTCCCTAATCTTTAGGTTTTAGGTAGGGAATATTTTAAACTACTCCTCCACTCTGAGATTCGACCCCTAAGAGAAGGGAAATTGTTGGAAATGCGAAAGGGGGGGGGGGTGAATCGGTATTCCTTTCAATTAGTATTATTATTAATATTTCGGAGGCATTATTTAATATTCAATTATTATCGGTTTTGTACAATGATGAAGTAAACGAAGGAACACAAATGCACATTGTTTTTAAGGTGAAACCCCTGCAGGACAAAAACCACCTAAATTATTTTCTAATAATTCTTTAATATTCAACTCAATTGAAAAAGCTCCAACTTCCTACAAGCTAGAAAATCATTCTTCTCGACTTCTCTTGGATGGACACTCCAACGCCTAAGATTCTTTAGTAGTCAAGTGACGGATGCCCCAACACCAATGAGTTTGCAACTCACCCTAGAACCACCCTACCACCCTGATTTTCATAGACTTAATCTTGTTGAGTATGACTTCATGCACCACCCTACCACCCTATAGAATAATAAAAGAATAATGCATTCATGTAAGGGGAAAATGGTCCACTTTACAATGATATGGAATGATGTAGAAGAAAGAAGACACATTATACCATAAACCCAACTATGACACAAATACCTAATGATGATCCTAGACCTCCACGACACTGCCTCTTGAATTCTTGGTAGATAGACACTTGTATAAGTTTTACAATGATGTTTTTACAATGACATTGTACAATGATGTCTTTACAATGATTGTATGCGGTGCTTGCCACATGAATACTTCATGTGGTGAACTTATTCTTGTTGTTCTTGCACCTTGATTGTTGATCTTGTCATGCTACCCTTTCTCACTTTTTAGAACATTAGATCATGCATTGAGTCTTATCTTGATGAATATATGATACCTACAAAAATTATTCAATTAAATACCCATGACATGATAATAAACTTACCTCATCTGCCAAAGCATATGTCATTGCTAAAAAAAAAAAAAATTAGAATACAAATAAACTAATGCAATTAAGAGATGAACATGCATATACATAATATACTTGGTAGACCTACCTTTGATGAACCTTTCTTTTCTTTACGCCCTAGAAAGTACGGTCCTTTGCGACCCTTGACAACACATGGTCTAGCTTTTTCTTGCCTTCTATGAGCTCGATATTGAAGATAAATTGTATCTCTATTATTTTAGGTCTCAATATGTGATTTTCAGTCCTATAGTAGTCTCTGAGTCTTATTTCCAGTGCCACATGTCTGAACCAATTTGGATTCTTCAAGATAAATTTATTCCCAATCTCTCTTAATGACCTAATCATGGATTAGTTTAATAAGTGAACTTGTAAGGCATTCCACGTGTCACTATTTCCTCATTGCTCTAAAATTGATACACATAAAACTATTTAGTCCATCACTATCCGCCACGTTTTCAATAATTTAATATGATACTCGAGAAGAGTTATGACAATTTTCCCAAGGTCACCTCTTTGATATGAAGTTCAAGAGCCTCAAAAAACCCTAACTTCCTGAGATCATATCTCACGAAAATATTTAGAACCATGATACGGAATTTTACATGCGCTTCCTCGGGATTTTGGCTTCACCTCCTAAACATTTCAGCTTAAACGAAACAAAGTTATAGAAAAAATTCCATGATGGCTGTTTCAAGTAGCGAAATCCCTACATAAGAGGATATGAGGGATCAAAATTTATATTGGAAAGATATTAGAGTCATATTACTAAAATTTTTATTGAAATATGAAGCAAATTAAATGATGCAGGAATTTTATCAAGGAGACTGTGGAGGACATTTGTATTGGAAAACCACAACAACAAAAAATTCTAAGGGATGGTTTTTATTGGCCCTCTATGTTTTCGTATGTCCATAAAAAGGCTACAACATGTCACCAATGCCAAATATTTGAAGGAAAAAAGAAACTTTTACCCTTTCCATTAAAACCAATATAAGTTGAGATTCCTTTTCAACAATGGGATCTGGATTTTATTGGAGAAATCCATCCAAGCTCTTCATGCCAACATAACTGGATTTTAACATCCACTGACTACTTTACTAAGTGGATTGAATCCACCCCAACTAGACAAGCCACAAACACTATCATTATCCAATTTTTATAAAGTAACATTATGTCTAGATTCGGGCCTCCCAATAAAATCATTACTGACAGCATTGTTGATTTCAAATAAGATAAAATGATAGACTTCTGTCACCAACACAACATAAAATTAGGACACTCTATTGCTTATTATCCCTGGGAAAATGGGTTAGTTAAGTCTTCTAATAAAAGTTTAGTCAACATCATTAAGAATTTACCGCAGGAAAATAAAAAATCGTGGCACAAGAAGTTGATTAACGATCTCTGGGCTGATAGAATTAACACTAAGAAATCCATTGGAATGTCTCCTTTCCAATTGCTATATGGAATGGATACAATTTTTCCTATCTCCCTAGCAATTCATGTGTTAAAATTGCTACAAGGGGCACAAGTGGAGGAAAATTACTTAAATATAAGGATAAAACAAGCCATACAATTGCAACAATCTAGGGAGGAAGTCTATAACATAAATCAAGTGATTCAAGACAAACAAAAAAAAACCTATGACAGCAGGACTAAAGAAGATGATTTCAAACTGAATGATTTAGTCCTAAAGTGGGATGCAAGGAATGAAGACAAAGTCAAGCATGGTAAATTTGACAGTGTATGGAAAGGTCCCTATAAGATAGAAGCCTATAGAGGTAACAATGCATTCTTTTTGAGAAATTTGACTGGAGAATAGTTGTTAGGTGGTCCTGTCAATGGCAAACTACTCAAGCATTATTTTTAAGAATAGATAAGGTTCCATTCAATTCATTGTAAATACCATTTATTTTTCTCCTGCAAGAGTGGGTGGCTGAAGTCAGGAATTAAATCCCGAAGTGAAGGCCCTAAGCTCCTAATGAATTTGCTGCCAATAATTACAAAGAATCAGTTCAATTGCAGAAAAGGACAATAAACCCCCAATGGATCAGAATACTAGTCTACAGTGTCTTGACACCTCACAGGGAGGATGCCATCCCCATTGGAGCCTATGTTAGGGTCCTATGATTCATAGGATAAATTTTTTATTATCTGTAAAGTTTTTTATTTATATAATGTTGTAAATAATATTCCATTTTGTAAAAAATTTCCAAAAAAAAAAACACAAAAGGGGATATAAAATCAGAAGAAAAATGTGAAAAAACAAAATCAAATATTGTATGGTCCCACCTTACCCACCATAAAAAATATAGAGAAATAGAGGTCACATTAATCACTAATACTCATTTGCACAAAATCCTAAAGAATTAGTCACTGTAAAATTGTTTCAAACAACAATCCCTTTTTTATGAAAGCTTTATTAAATTCATTTTCACATTCATACCAAAAACAAGCTACACCCATTAAATAGTTTATTTATAATTTATAGTAACATAAAAAAAAAAAACAGTAACTAAGACTTTTACACTAATAATTTATATGCACAAAAGCTACCACCATTCAAGACTTTTGACAAACACTTTGCAGACATGCACTCTACACTCATTGAGCCCTTATGACAGACACTTTGCAAGAATGCAATTAAAATTCATTGAGGGATTTTTTCAAACACTTGGCAACAATGAAGTTAAGATTATTCTTCAGCATATTTATCTCATAAAATTCAGAAATTGAAACTTTACATGTTTCCATCTTAAAACAGGGACTAAATAATCTTAGTCTTTCATCAAAGACTTAACAACAGGCACACATAATTCATAGCGGCAATCTTCAAAATCGACCAGATTTCGGATCTGGGTTCTGAAAAGTATTTTTTTGGAATGAAATCAGAGTTTATGTGCCCATTAGGCACGGATACCCCCTGATGTTGGCCTGAATCAAATTAAAAATGCCCAGGTATGCAATTCTTGAAAACAACAAAAATTTATAGCCTAAATGTTTCATTTATGACTTTTCTCAAACATATGGAATGAAAACTTACAACTACAGCTCTACATGAGTAAAAACAACCCAGAGTTATGCTACTAATATATACTCATTGAATTCACACATTTCTAAATCCACCATATGAGTTCTTGAAACATTTTACCACCCACAAGCTAATTCATTTGGCATGATTTGACAAGCTTTTTGCACCAATTGCTAAATTTGACAAACACATAGCAACCATGAATGTTACAGCCATTAAGGCTTTCTGTCAAAATTCTAATAGTACTATTACAACAACTTGAATAACAAAACATTGAATTAAGAATATGAAACATAAGCCATAACTGAAATTTATCTCCAACTTACCTCAAGCATTTGATCTTCCAAACCATATTTTAGTTGCCATTATTTTTTCATTTTCTTTTAAGGGTTGATTATGTAATTCCTCCAGGTATATTTTGGGTACATGTCCATTTTCTTACTTCTGATGTAAGCTGCAAGTTAGCACTTATTCATGCATAAATAAATTGATAACATTACTCATTCACGGATTTTGTCAAACACTTTGCAAACTATCCTAAAACCATTTCTAAAACATGCATCTAATTACTTGAAACAAAACCATAAATCGTGAAATACTTACCCAAGTCCTTTGGAATTTATTTATTGCAATTACCTTCAACAATATTTTTCTTTCCTTTCTCAAATGCTACAATACCAAGATTAGGCCATAAACTACACCAATAATAACTCCAATATTGAGATCTAAACATCCATACATATAGATTGATCTAGTCTTCATTTTTAACTAATCAATAATATTATAGATAACATAAGCCTAAACCAAAATTAGATGTTTACAACAATTTAAATGTATACTTTTTATTTTATGCTAGAGCTATACTATAATTTTAGGACAATGGAAATTATACCTGAAAAAATATTCAGCTCCAATCGTTGAGAATATGATCCACCTTTGATCCCTTAACCAACTCATTTGAACCATCCAGTTTTCCACCCAACCATATCCAAGGAGAAATCCTCCCCCTAGAACCCCCGAGTTGTAATAGCTCACAAACAGTACCAAAATATAGCAGTAGAGAGAAGACCAAGGCAAGTTGAGGAAGATAAGTTTCAATTCCTCCAAGTACCACTCATGGTCAGCTGCACCATGTATAAATACTTAGTAATTTAGTTTAGGGATTTCAAATTCATTTCAAAATAAATTGGCTCCTCTCCAAGTCCCTCCCTCTCATAATTTTTTTTCAAATCTCTCCAACTCTTGGTACCACCATGCACCCCCCAAGTGAGAGTACATGAGACACATATATAGGAGGAGCAACAAATTCTTGTCATAAAGGAGGAGTAATATGCATGACTTGTATTCCATTTAGATGAGTGTAACTCATGCCATTAAGGAAAGGTATGCATGCCTTAATTAAGGAGAGTGTAACATATGCATTAAAGAGAGTGTAAGAGGAATCTTTTATGACATGTCTTTAATGAGTGTAAGAGGAATATGCCATTCTTTGATAAGTGCATAAAAGAGAGTGTAATGGATTATTAAAAGAGAGAGAGAGAGTTACATAGAGCCATGAGAATCATTAAGGAGAGAGGTGTGAAGTGATTGAGGGGATATAATTCCCTTTTAATAATAATATCATAGTCTCATAAAATATAATAATAATATTAAGAATATTAAGAATATTGAGGATTAAGTTGAGATTGAACTATTACAATTGATTAATCATAAGTTAAGTGATTTTCCTTCAAGTATACTTGTTTACCCATTCATTGGAGGTGATTTACTAATTTTGGAAACTCATACTTGAAATGGTAGACATGACTTTCTATTTTTAGAAATTCTCTCCAAAATTGTTAGGAATGAGATTTTATTAAGGAAATTCATCTGTAAGCTGCCCATAAGTGGTATTTTTCTTCCAAATAATAGGGATTTCACACCCCTATTGTATGCATCTCCGTGCCTTAGTAGATTGAGGACTCCGCGCCTTGATCTACTCTAAAGATCCAAGATTCCACACCTCGATCTTTTTAAATTTTCAGGACTCTGCACCCCAAACATTTCATTATAGATTCAAGAGTCCATGTCTTTATATTTCATTGATTCAGGACTCTGCGCCCTAATCCTTTTATTATATATCCAAGACTCCACGTCTTTATATTTCATGGATTTATGACTCCACGCCCTAATTTTCATGGCTTTTCATCTACTATGCTTTGAAACTCTGTGTTTCATCTTAAGGTTCTAATTGTGAGCTCATACCCATTTGATGGTTCATTGGTAAGGTCTTATTCCAAGATCTGCACACATCACAATCTCATTGATCAAATAAATCAAATGAATTTCATAATTAACTTATTCAAATTTTACCAAATATTGTGCATAACTTCCACAGTCATTTTTGTTTTGGAGAAATGACTTCCGTAGCCATTTATAACTTGAGCATACCTGTTGGCAATGACCAAGTCCCCTGCCACATCATGCTTAGTATGACATTACGCACATATAATCATACAAATCATGTATCATCCATAAATCATAATTAACCATATGTTCCACATAACCATGATCATCCATGGATCTGTATCTCAATTCTGAATCACCATTCATGTCATACACCTATGTCAAAAATAGGATACCAAAAGAGAAAACATTGCTAATATGCTCTTAACCAAATCAATTCTTGTGCACGCAACCATAGATATTACCATAAGCACACAACAACCAAGTGACCCAAACTAGGTCATAGCATATAAGCATGTACATAAGTCTTTCATACATAATATTATATCATTATATAAAAATCACCATCTCTAAGTGTCATCAAAGATATCTCACCAAGAAGAGACACTACATACTCCCCCTCTTGGGCTAAACTTGGCTCGAAGTTTTTCCTATGGTCATAAGATACTTAATTCTTTTAGATTCTCCTATCAATAAGTTGTTAACCTTATGTATATGTATTTGATATAATTTTTTCTTCATGCCAATCCATAGTTTAATGTTTTCTAAATTGGAAGCAACTCCATGAAAAGTAAACATACCATTCTTAATCAAGTAGAAAATATATCCATGCCATATTAGACATGTTTTAATATAAAATACCAAAGATTTCTATATGGAAACCAGCCATACAATTTATAGTACCATATAAAAATACTATTGTATGTAATTGATATGATATATACTTAATTTATCTATAATAATTTGATATTCTACATGTTTTTTTTCTCATAGTCTATATGAATCCTACATGTGTCATATTCAAGGTTTTGTAGCATGTTGAGCTTGCCAAGATATAAATAGAACACACATTGGTTGTATACACAACAATGATGGTCCATCCCATATCACAATCAAATTAGCATACAATAAGCATAAAATAATCCACATATAATTGTCAGTGATATTACACAACAAAACATGATGTTATATATAAAACCCACTCTTACACAAGAAAACATGATGTTATATATAAAACACACTCTTACATCCCACTTGATTTATATCTTCTCAATCCAATTTTCCTCTTTTCATTCCATAAGACATCCTTGCAATTGAAATATTTAGGATCTATCTTTACTTTTTACTAAACGTTTACTCTTTAGGAAAAAATACAATTTGATGTTCAAGGCACCATTTTTATTTGTTATTTTGTTTGTTTTTTATTTTTAACTAACAACCTAAGGTTAAATGCAGTCCTCATTGACCCACTTATGTATTATATAACATTCCTTTAGTTTTCATAATCTTCACTATTATTCACTTCTCTAACTTGAGAATCAATTATGAATGACTATGTTAGAAGATCTTCATTCTGAAAGTAGAATAATGATATATTTTTGAAAGCAACTTGTAATCAAGAACAACTCTCATAGTTATGAAAATATGGTAACCTTTATAACTTTAAGTCAATTTGTTTTCAAACTATGAAATCAATCATGATTTATATTCAGTAATTAATCAAATCATTTGATTTCATGTCTTATTTCTTACTATTAATACATACACAACAACAAGCTATGAAAACCATACATTTCTCAAAATGTGATGAATCTTGTTAAATTTAAATAAGATTTAGACTATCACAAGGGAATTTCTAGCCTAAAGTTAGACCTTCTTTTTAAGGATAATTACCACCCTCTCAAATTATTACAACATTTTGTAGGAGTAATAAATACTCATACAACTATATATCCCGACAAAAAATTCCTAAATCCAACAATCTCTTCCATTCCACATACAATACACTCATCTTAGGCTTCTAAATCATGCAAGAATTCCAATTCATCAAAATGTGATCTCACTCTCCTTCAATTTCTTCCTCAAAAATATCACAAGCACATATTCTTGTAAAACAAGAACTCAACTAAGCTTTTCATTAATCACATGTTTTTTTTTTCTTTAATTTAAAATAAAACAAGTTCTCACCACATAAAATATTTACCTTCTAAACATGTTATTCTCTTCACAATTTATAAATAATTTGAATTTTGACGTGATCGCCTAACTAACAATAGTTTAGAGAAATACATGAGTTCAATCCTCATAATTTCTCTAATTAATTTGGTTAAATAGAATGCAACCAATATTCAACTGATAAAATCATTAAAGAGACTATTATGGCTTTCCTAGACCTAATTTGTCTTAAGCCAATAGAAAAGTTATTTCATCAACTTATCACAATAATCTTTTTCTACATTTCAAGAATTTGAAAGTCATTTTAATTCTACCTAAATTCAACACATACAAAAGGATTACAATACTAGAGGATAGATATCTAGTTCACACTTGACTCCATATATCAAAATCAATTATTCCAAACATTCTAAACCACCTAATGGTGTTCAATATACCATTCTTATATCTTCATTTGTAATAAAAATAAAATAATGGATTTAAAGCTCAAGAAAATTTGTGTTACAAATCTCTATCCATTTAACTTTAATTACTCCTTAATCATGAATATCAGATTCCACCAAAATATTCTAACCAGAAGAATTACTTAGCTCATAGATATATTTTAGTGTGGATTCCACACCCATACCTTACCTCATTACTTATCTCATAGATATATACTAGTATGGATTCCACACCCATACATTTTCTCATAGATATATGCTAGTATGGTTTCCACACCCATACATTAGATCATAGATATATGTTAGTATGGATTCCACACCCATACATTTTCTCATAGATATATGCTAGTATGGATTCCACACCCATACATTAACTTAAGGAAAACATAACATTCAAGTGTTCCTTAAAATGGCTTCCACAACCCTTCATGCACCAATCATTTAAGCCTCTTGTTTATTAGGAAGGTCATACCTCAACCTAGTATTTGAGTAATTTAAAGTTATTTGATGCCCAATGTCAACCCAAATACACAAAATCATGTTAAAGAAATCAGAGAAATTTCATTCTTACTCATTAAGAATGTATACCCAAACCATATTTTAACACATCTAATTAATACACATACATTACTCTTGAATCTACATTCACGGTTAAAAGTGACGTCCTTCAAGGTAGCTTTTAGTTAATTTTCCTTTAGTGTAGGTACGAAAAGATTCAAAATTATCATGATGAACTCAATAATCACGTTAATGGAATCTCAACCTTACACTTGTTACTCATTCCCAAAGCATACACGCCAAGGTCATCACACTATAGTCCAAATTAGGCGAATATTCTTCTTGGTAGATATGATTTCATATAGTAAAGATGGCTACTAAGCCCATATCACATTAAAAATGATGCATTAAAAATATATGAAACCATACATTCACTCCACCTATCTCACTCATCAATTGAAAATCAAGTCATTCACATACTTGGGTTTAACCCCAACTTTCTCAAGCACATCCTTTCCCAGCATGTCTTTAAGCATTTTAAAATATCGCTGATAATACGTCTTAAAAAAAATATAAAGGAATATAGAGAATAATTTTTTTTTTCATGAGTTTCTAAATGACATAATGATAATAATATCCTCTATGCAACCAATATTCTTCCAAGTCAAGATATACAACAACTCAACAAGCATGCAAAATCAATATTCATACATCATCAACCTACAAGCAAGCATGTTGGCCCATTAGGCCCTAGCATTGTAACTCGCTCTGATACCATATGTAAGGTCTCACCTTACCCACCATAAAATAATATAGATAAATAGAGGTCACATTAATCACTAATATTCATTTGCACAAAATCCTAAAGAATTGGTCACTGTAAAATTGTTTCCAACAACAAGCCATTTTTTATGAAAGCTTTAGATAATACAAGAAACAAATGTCTTATTCTCTATTCATACTTCAAAAAATTATTAAATTCATTGACAAACACTTTGCAGACATGCACTCTACACTCATTGAGCCCTTATGACAAACACTTTGCAAGCATGCAATTAAAATTCATTAAGGGATTTTGTCAAACACTTGGCAACAATGAATTTAAGATTATTCTTCAACATATTTATCTCATAAAATTCAGAAATTGAAACTTAAATGTTGACATCTTAAAACAAGGACTAAATAATCTTAGACTTTCATCAAAGACTCAACAACTTGCAAAATCGCCCAGATTTTCGATCTGGGTTCTAAAAAGTATTTTTTTGGAATGAAATCAAGGGTTACGTGTCCATTAGGCATGGATACCCCCTGATGTTGGGCTGAATCAAATTAAAAGCGCCCAGGAATTTGATTCTTGAAAACAACAAAAATTTATAGCCTAAATGTTTCATTTATGACTTTTCTCAAACATATGGAATGAAAACTTACAACTACAGCTTTATATGAGGAAAAACAACCCAGAGTTATGCTACTAAGATATGCTCATTGAATTCACACATTTCTAAATCCACCATATGAGTTCTTGAAACATTAAGGCTTTCTATCAAAATTCTGATATTACTATTACAGCAACTTGAATAACAAAACATTGAATTAAGAATATGAAACATAAGCCATAACTGAAATTTATCTCCAACTTACCTAAAGCATTTGATCTTCCAAACCATATTTTAATTTCCATTATTTTTTCATTTTCTTTTAAGGGTTGATTATGTAATTCCTCCAGGTATCTTTTGGGTATATGTCCATTTTCTTACTTCTGATGTAAGCTGCAAGTTAGCACTTATTCATGCATAAATAAATTGATAACATTACTCCTTCACGGATTTTTTCAAACACTTTGCAAACTATCCTAAAACCATTTCTAAAACAAGCATATAATTATTTGAAACAAAACCATAAATCGAGAAATACTTACCCAAGTCCTTTGGAATTTATTTATTGCAATTACTTTCAACAATATTTGGCTTTCCTTTCTCAAATGCTACAATACCAAGATTAGGACCATAAACTACACCAATAATAACTCCAATATTGAGATCTAAACATCCATACATATAGATTGATCTAGTCTTCATTTTTAACTAATCAATAATATTATAGATAACATAAGCCTAAACCAAAATTAGATGCTTACAACAATTTAAATGTCTACTTTTTATTTTATGCTAAAGCTATACTATAATTTTAGGACAATGGAAATTATAACTGAAGAGATATTCAGCTCCAATCGTTGAGAATATGATCCACCTTTGATCCCTTAACCAACTCATTTGAACCATCCGGTTTTCCACCCAACCATATCCAAAGAGAACTCCTCCCCCTAGAACCCCCGAGCTGTAAAAGCTCACAAACAGTACCAAAATATAGCAGTAGAGAGAAAACCAAGGCAATTAGAGGAAGATAAGTTTCAATTCCTCCAAATACCACTCATGGTCAGTTGCACCATGCATAAATACTTAGTAATTTAGTTTAGGGATTTCAAACTCATTTCAAAATAAATTGGCTACTCTCCAAGTCACTCCCTCTCATAATTTTTTTTCAAATATCTTCAACTCTTGGTATCACCATGCACCCCCCCAAGTGAGAATACATGAGACACATATATAGGAGGAGCAACAAATTCTTTTCATAAAGGAGGAGTAATATGCATGCCTTGTATTCCATTTAGATGAGTGTAACTCATGCCATTAAGGAGAGGTATGCATGCCTTAATTAAAGAGAGTGTAACATATGCATTAAAGAGAGTGTAAGGGGAATCTTTTATGACATGTCTTTAATGAGTGTAAGAGGAATATTTCATTCTTTGATGAGTGCATAAAAGAGATGTAATGGATTATTAAAAGAGAGAGAGCAAGTTACATAGAGCCATGAGAATCATCAAAGAGAGAGGTGTGAAGTGATTGAGGAGATATAATTCCCTTTTAATAATAATATCATAGTCTCATAAAATATAATAATAATATTAATAATATAAATATTATTGAGGATTAAGTTGATATTGAACTATTACGATTGATTAATCATAATTGAAGTGATTTTCCTTCAAGTATACTTGTTTACCCATTGATTGGAGGTGATTTACTATTTTTGGAAACTCATACTTGAAATGGTAGTTATGACTTTCTATTTTTATAAAGTCACTCCAAAATTGTTAAGAATGAAATTTTATTAAGGAAATTCATCTGTGAGTTGCCCATAAGTGGTATTTTTCTTCCAGATAATATGGATTTCGCACCCCTATTGTATGCATCTTCATGTCTTAGTAGATTGAGGACTTCGCACCCTGATCTACTGTAAAGATCCAAGATTCCACACCTTCATCTTTTTAAATATTCAAGACTCCGCACCCCAAACATTTCATTATAGATTCAAGAGTCCATGTCTTTATATTTCGTGGATTCAGGACTCTGCGCCCTAACCCTTTTATTATATATCCAAGACTCCATGTCTTTTTATTTCATGGATTTAGGACTCTGCGCCCTAATTTTCATGGCTTCTCATCTACTCTACTTTGAAACTCTGAGTTTCACCTTAAGGTACTGATTGTGAGCTCATACCCATCTTATGGTTCTTTGGTAAGGTCTTCTTCCAAGACCTGCACACATCACAATCTCATTGATCAAATAAATCAAATGAATTTCATAATTAACTTATTCAAATTTTACCAAATATTGTGCATGACTTCCATAGTCATTTTGGTTTTGGAGAAATGACTTCCGTAGTCATTTATATCTTGAGCATACCTGTTGGAAATGACCAAGTCCTCTGCCACATCATGCATATTACGATATTACGCACATAAAATCATACAAATCATGTATCATCCATAAATCATAATTAACCATATGTTCCACATAACCATGATCATCCATGGATCTGTATCTCAATTCTGAATCACCATTCATGTCATACACCTATGTCCAAAATAGGATACCAAAAGAGAAAACATCACTAATATTCTCTTAACCAAGTCAATTCATGTGCACGCAACCATAGATATTATCATAAGCACACAACAACCAACTAACCCAAACTAGGTCATAACATATAAGCATGTACATAAGTCTTTCATACATAATATTATATCATTATATCAAAATCACCATCTCTAAGTGTCATCAAAGCTATCTCACCAAGAATGGACACTACAAATATGAAAAAATAAAAAAAATGAGAAGAATGAAAAAAAATGAAAATGCCCCAATATAAAAATCAGTATGCAAGTCCAAATTCCACTTTAAAAATTAGTTTCAGTAATGTTTTAGAAAATTTCAAATAATGTGCTGCTAGTTAAAATGCCACATTGTAGTTTGATAGATAGGATTAGAATCTTAATCACACAGTGTAATCGTGATTAAGCTTGATTAAATATAATTAGTATAGATGAGTAATTTACTTTTTTTAATCACACGATGTAATCATGATTAAAAATAGAATAGTTAAGATCGAAAAATTAAGCCATATTGTTTAAAAATGGTTTAATTAGATTAAATGAATTGATTATTTTAATAATTTGAATTAGACTAATGTTACAAATCCACTTTGGATAGTATTAGCACAAATTTTCATGAATAAAGGTGGATCCAAAAAGGTTTTTCGTTTACCGATAAAGTGTTTGCAGCTTTTGACAGCCAGGATTCGGCCCACCCGGATCAACGACGGGTCATCCAATTCGGACCCCCCAACCCCTCCGATCATTAACCATGAGGAGGGGGGGTGCGGGAGGGGGGCGTTGGGGGTCCGCAAAGCATTTTACCACTCTATGGTGTAGCGAATTCTCATATGGTTCGCACCACCCTCCCCCTCTCTAAAACTTCCTACCACCCCACCACCCCTCTGAAAACCACCCTTATTACTCCCAACTATCAAAAGAGTTGTTCACTCTGCTACCACATCTCCTCCTCGTGACCACTCATATACGGCCATGTATCCTCCTCCCAGCCACTCACATACTGCCACATATCCTCCTCACATCCACTCTCCTACTACCCAATCTCCCCTTCACATCTATTCCACAAATTCCTCCACCACTCCCTTCTCAACACCTATCCAACCCGCTCCAAAGACCGTTAAAGTACTCATTCACTATGTGAACAGTGCCCCTATTAACAGATCTTCCTCCATAATTGTTACACTCTAATAGTTGATTATATAAATTTCTACAATCCTGATCGGTGGCCCCCTTTTGCACTACGTTCCCAAGGCATCCTATAGGCAGTTAGTCATTAAACGCAAGTCGTTGTTGCATCCAATCAGCCAAACCAGGGCTCCTGTTGCGTCCATTAAACCAAATTACCATTCATAATCATAGAACAACTACCGCGATTCAAATTTCCCAGGTAATTAAGAAATTCCATTCCTCTCTCTGAATTATTATGGCTCCTACAAGGAAATCAAATAAAGGAGAGGAAAACCCTATGCTACCTCCCAATGTTGACCTGATTCACCTACCCCTAGTTGATAAACACTATAAAATCCTTGAAATTGCTTGTGAATTTGATTTACATGAATTACGTAATTGGTTAAAACAGAACCATATGGATCAAAGTGATGCATTAGGGCTATGGGACTCCCTCCTGCCCCAATTCATGTTTCGCCAAACCCACCATATTCCATAGTTTGTAATATGGTCCCATTCCAGGTATATTCCCAATCAAACAGCCATTGTAGCCTAGAATGGTGATGTTATGTTCACCATTACTACTGAATCAATCAATCGAATGCTGCAAATACCAAATAATGAATCCCTCAAATCATTCTCAAAAGAATCCCTCATGGATTTGTATAAAAACCTTACTTTCCCCACCAAATCTAAAATATTTGAAATTTTCCTTCCAGAAGATGCCTAATTACCTAAAAAGAATCCTCCATATCCATCCTCCATGTTTCCTGAGATGACAAAACAAATCATATCCATAGTTTCCTATATCTTAGGTTACCAATCAGATCAATGTGAAAATGAATTGTTTCTAGGTTTCTTATCAATCTTCTCCATGGACAAAAATCCTTCCATTTTATTTAATTACAGTGAATTCCTGGCTAATACTATTAATGATCAACTGTTGAAATTTTCTAGAAAAGGAAGTTTCAAATACGTTTTGGTACTAGTTTATTTCTACATGTTTTACCAAGCAGACGGATTTAAATTTGCATTACAGAAGTTAGATGAGCAGGGAGAAGCACAATCACTGATTCATTGGATCCCTAGTGAGGGAGCATACTACTAAGTTCACCTACAATGATTTTATTGACCAATTTATATATAAATATTATTGCTTGTTAAACAATGAAATTCAAGAAAGGATAGGTCTAGAGATAAAGAGATATCTACACCTTACTGAGAAAACCAAGACAGGGGACTGGTACTTGTACCATAACTACACATAAATTAAGGTGCATTGTTGTCAATTTCCTCCATACAGGCTACCAAAATTTGTCCCTGTTAGAATATTTTCATTAGATTATATAATTCAAATGATCAATATGGATGATCTCCATTTTGTGGTAGCAAAGAAGAATTCACAGTTCAAAATAAAAACACAAATTGGACCATTCATTTTCAATACCAGGGTAGCAGAAAAGGAAGTTGAATTACCTCTAAAACAGATGAATTTAACTTCAGTTTTACTTGGCCATATGAAAACACTTTGCAAGACGCAGAAGAATAGGTGTTATCCACAACAACTTCACAAAATCCAATGCCCCAAGAGAAATAGGGGAAAATACCAAGAGAGGATCTCTCTCCTTCATTTACAGAGATTGGGGCAAAGGAATTTCATGTCTACAAGAAAAAGAAGAAAATTGTTCTATTAACAAATTTTCTATGGGAAGGAGATCAACAGTCCACTATAGTCTTGACAGGTACTTGTGCTACCAGTTTCCCAGGCACTGAGAATATTTTCACGGGATTCACATCCTCCTTGGCCTCTCAAGAGACATTTTACACATCTCAACCATAAAAATTGGTTCATGATCAAGTTGTGCCAAACATTTTTGCTAAATACAAGGATATCAAGAAAATAAATGAAATGGTAAAAGCTTCTACTTATGCACAATTTTGGAAGAAAACAACAACTTATCAACATAGGCTTCTCTCATCCTTTGATACATAAAAAGGGCAGATGCAAATTGCCTTTCTTCAAGCAACAGTCCCTTTTCCCAGGACACTAGATTATGATAAGAAATTCGTCTTCACCTTTGATGCTGATCAAATTCACCCTATTGATTAGGTAGATATGCACAAGAAAACATGATAGATGTTATAATCAACATTGACAATATTGCCATAAAAACCCCAAAATTCCAAATTTTAGTTAATAATATACAATCCCAGCTCAAGCTCGAAAAGGTATCCTCCTTGGCCAAAGACACAAAGATCAAATATTTGGATTATTTAGTGATAAAACTAGGATATGACCTTAAATATGTAAAGGTAGTAGAAGAAATTATAACAAGAAAAAATGGAGACATTGCAGCACTCCACAAGCAATTGAAGCTTCCATCAACAGAATAACCTCAAGCAAAGGAAGTTGGGGATTTAGAAAAACAAAAAGAATACATGTTTAAAATTATTATTTAACATAATACTCAGATTAGGCAGATGGAAGTTGAGATGGAAAAACTATTTAACGAAAAAGAACAATCTTCTCAACTGGTTGTTGTTCCATTAACAATAGTTCCTATTGCATGAACAGTTCTAATTACAGGTACAACAGAGGCATCTACTTCAACAAAAACTATAGGAGGTACTGAATCTAAATATGCATTAGAATATTTGGTCAAATCCATGGATGACATGTCTATTAGAGGACATGAAATTGAGAAATTGAAGGCCCAACTCAAAATTTGCAGGAACATAAATGAAGAGTAGATAATTCATATATAGCAGAACTGCAAAAATCTCATAGGTTAATGCATATAATTGATCAGTTAGAGGATAATTCTACAATGGCTCAAACATTATCTCAAGCAAAGGAAAATATCTAGATTGAATCAATGAGGCTATTACAAGGATTTGGCCTTCAATAGAGATTATTTTTGAACAAGAAGAACTAGTACAGAGGTCAAAATAATTAGTTGAGCAAGTAAAAATAATCTAGGTGGATATTCGTGGCCACCCGCCTATTCCACTTGGACCCCCACCATGTTTCTTTAGTTTTTCAGTTTTCTTAATTATAGCACAATTTACTATTTTTGGCAGTTTTTCAGGTCTTGAACTTCTGGAGCCGTTTTGAAGCCCTAAACGAAATTTTTGGGCATGATCCAAATGCAATTTTTGTTGTGACAAGTTGTATTCCTTGGATAGATCTTTCTAACAATGTATCATATGCGTCAAATGGATATGGTATGCCAAAGTTATGACTCTGGGAAATTGATGTGCCAATTTACCTCGACGGGGCCCATAGTCTGGCGTTTCATCTCCTAGGATCAGGTTTTTGGATGTTTAGGGTTTTCCATTGTTTCTAAATAATATATAGGCCTTCGAGACTCATTGTAATACAGAGTTCGTAGGCCTGTAGCCACCACATATCTTCTCAGAGATAAGCTACCAACGCCCTAGCTAGTTTATTTCCATTCTGTCTGTAAACAAATTTCAGTTCTTTGATATTAATGAAATGAAGTGTTATTTTCACTACACCTTTGTATTTATGGTTATTTTTGTATTCTGTTGCATTCACACATAAATTTGGATCAGTGGTATCAGAGCGGTCTGCTCTTTCTCGATCCTTCTTTGCATGTCCCTAATGAGGTCGGGGTATAAGGAGTTAGGGCTCGATTTGGTTGAACCTTTGCAAGATCAGACTTGTGAACCCCGACATCTGCCCAGGGGGAAAAAAAATACAAGGAGAATGAGATACTATCAAAATATTTCTTGAGGAGGCCCTCAAAAAACAAAGGGACGCGATGATGAATAACTTTTCCCAGATCTTTCAACGACTGCCCACTGACGGTGCATCTGCATCCAATGGCCACTCTGGACGCACAACCCCTTTTAAGGTACAAGTAAACTTTGACATTCCCATATTTTATGGCCAAATAGATGCATACGTCATAGATAGATGGTTGAATCTATTAGAAGGATATTTCTCGTTTCATGACTTGTCCCACCGGGAGAAGATTATTTTTCCACTCCTCAAAGTCGTCCCCATGTTAAGGACTAGTGGGAAACCTACTATGAGAAAACGGACGAGGGGGGCCCCTCTCTGTTCTCGATCTTACCCACTTTAAATTCTATCTGAGACACCATCAAGGAACAATATTATCCTGTGGGGAGATATGAGGACAAGTACATATAATGGACTATGTTGTGGCAACAAAGGGATCAAGATGTGCATGAGCTGACGAATCCGTTTCATACCCCACGCACAAATTTGGGTATCAAATATTCGAAGAAAAATTTGGTGTTGAAGTAACATAGTTTTTTACACTGATACATTCAGGAGGAAATGGAATTCTTTGACATCTCCTTGCTTGGTACGGCATGCCTGTATGCTGCCAAGATTGAGCAGAAATTCAAACAGAAGAAGCGAGACTTTGGATCTGTGAATCAAAAGCAAGGGAAAGGTGCTCCTAAACTGCAGAACAAAGGATAAAGCCAAGGCATGGCAGCCCAAGACAACCTACCAAAGCTGCAAGCAAAGAACAACACCACAAAGTTGAAGAAGGACACGAGAAAGAGGTGTGAGTTCCATAAGAGCTCCACTCGCAACACAAGAGAGTGTCGGGCCAAGCAGTCATTGTTGGCTGAGATGAAGGATTCTGAATCAGATGCATGCTCCGACTCTGAATCAAAACCCGACAAGGGGATTGATAAATGGAAGAAGAGTATCGATTCGAAGTCGAACGCCTTTGTTACCGCCACGAAGATCAAAAAGGAAGAACCGGAAGATCCAGAGGAGGAGGAGTGTCTCTTCCGCTAATGGAGTGTCATGTCCTTCATTTCAAACTCCCTTACAAGATCATCCTTGCATGAGTGTATCAGTTGCTCATCACCTGTCAAAATTAGATCATCAACATAAAGTACAATAATCAAGATCTTACCATCAACCACAATCAGTTAAAGGTTTGCATCAGCTTCACTTTTGGTGAAGCCCAACCCGGTGAAATAGTTGTCAATACAAGTGTACCAAGCACGAGCTGCTTTCTTAATCCCATACAGTGCTCTCTTGAGTCGACACACATGTGACTCACTGTCAAAGATCTCAAAACCTTCTGGATGCTCTATGTACACTTCTTCCTCAATAACTCCATTGAGAAATGCAATTTTCACATACATCTGATGAATGCACCACCCCATCTGCGCTGAGAGTGCAAGGATAGATTTAATGAAAGAGTACCTTGCAACTGGTGCAAAAGTATCATCATAGTCAATCCTCGCAATCTGTGAGAATCCCTGGGCCACAAATCTGGCCTTATAAATCTCCACACTCCCATCAACAGCTTGCTTTACCTTGTATATCCATCTAGATCCAACCACTGATTTACTGACTAGTCCTGGGACAAACTCCCATGCACTTTTCTTGACAATGGAGTCATACTCCTCCACCATTTCATCAACCCAAATTGGTTGTTGCACTGCCTCCTAAAAGGAAGATGGTTATGTCACAATACACTTGCTCATAAGAGCCATGTATCTAGTAAACCTGTCTGGAGACTGTCTCTATCTGTGCAGTGAATTAGGGGCTCCTACATTCTCTATTTCATCAAGTCTCAATCTATCAGCTTCTGTGGTATGCCTTCTACCATTTATGGTGGATGGCTCTGAATGAGTGTTTTCTTCCACTCCATGATCCTTTGCATGTGGTTGCTCCACATCTTGAGGCTCATCCTTTGGAACCAAGAGTTCCTCATCTACATGCAAATCTAGCTCCCTCTCAAGGGACAATTGCATGGCTTTATCCTCATCAAATTTTATATCTCGTCACACAACAGTCATTCTGTTGCTTGGAAAATACACCTGATAGTTGTGGGGAGTTTCAATGTACCCCACAAATATCCCAATCTCAGATGTTGGTTCCAGCTACTTCTCGGCGTCTTTGGTCACATGCACATAAAAAGATGAGCCAAAAATATTAAAATGTGAAACATCAAGTTTCTTACCAGTAAAATCCTCTTCTGGTGTACTCATGCCATGTATCCTATGAGGACAATGGTTCTACACAAATACCGTTGTGTTGCATGCCTCTTCCCATAGATGAAATGGTAGGCCCTGATCGTGAAACATCGCTCTTGTTGCAACCACAATCATTATGTTCTTCTCTTTGCGTCCCCATTCTGCAATGGGTTATGAGGCACAACCAGTTCTCTTTGAGTTCCTTCTTTTCTGCATAAGTACTCACCACCATTGTCACTCCTAAGAGCCTTCACTTGCTTTCCCATGTCTTTCTCCACTAGTACTTTGAACTCAAGAAACTTTGAGAACGTCTGATCTTTCTGCACTTTTGAGAAAATTCATCAAAAAATATCACATAGTCCTTATGATTTGCGGTCGAAGCAGTAGAGAATGGTCCACACACGTTTGAGTAAACTCTCTCAAGTATCCCCGAGGCTCAGTTCTCCTTCTCATGAAAGGTGGCCTTTGCATATTTTCCCATAGTACATCCCTTGCATGTGTCTGACTGCACAAGTGTACCCTTGGGAAGACTCGTATAAATCTGTTGCATGAATTTTAAGGCTCTGTGGTGAAGATGGCCCAATATCATGTTCCAGAACTCACCCTCATCCCGGCTCACCACTTTTTCTACCTTACCCATCAATCTTGTGCAGCCTTCTACATCAAGTTTATAGAGATTCTTAACTCGAATCGAAATCTTCTTGGCTTTTCCTGTTGTTTTGTGTCGCGGGAAAGTTTTTCCTTCACTGAAAACAACATCATTGCCTCTATCCTCCAACATTGCAACTGAGACTAAATTTTTCTTCAAGCCTGGTACATGCATTACATATTTTAATTGAAATGGTTTACCTGACTGTCTCTGGAAGGTAATGGTACCAATCTCGGTATCATTGCACCACTCGTTATCACCCATTTCGATATGCATCTAGAGGTCCTTCTCTTCCACGCTACTGAAAAGTTCTTTGTTTCCCGTCATGTGAAAGATTCACCAATATCCAAATACCACATCGATCCCATTTCACTTGACATCATGCATGCAATTAGTGAGAAGTCACACTCAAATTGAGAGGCCAAAGCCCCACCAGCTACAGATCATGAAGCCTTATTGTTCTTCTTCTTTTGTGGACAGTTAGTGGCATAATGCCCATGTTCGTGACAGTAAAAACACTTCACTCTGGACATTTTGTGCTTCTTTCCATATATAACGGACTCATATTTGGAATGGAATTTATTTCCTTTCCCCTTCTTTGCCTTGGAAGCCAAAGAAAAATCTTCTTCATCTTAATTCTTAGATGAAGATCCATCTTTGGTATTCCTTCTGAACTCCTCTTGCACCAAATCCAACCAAAGTCGTTCCCAATCTGGCAGCTTTTCCCTTCCATTGATAGAGTCCTGATAACTATGCCAACTCTTGGGAAGTCCTAGAAGAGATAGGCTCACCAAATCATCATCAGTGATAGTAATGCCAGCGCTTCGAAGATCATCCCGACATTGGAAAAACTTTGTTAAATATTTTGGTATGGAGTCGCTTTTATCCATATTGATCTTCCTGAGTTTATCTTTGAGTGCCAATTTCCTATGGTCACCGCTACTCTGAAATAGATTTGTCAAATCTTTCCAAATTGCATATGGTGTGGCTTTTCCATGGAGACTTTGTTGTGAAACTAGCTCCAAAAAGAGAAGAAAAGAGATATCAATGCCTTAGAAATAATCCACTTTGAGGGGGCAACCTCCAATACATTACATGAATGAACAATTCTTGGATGATACAAATTACAAAGCCTCCTTTCTATATATAGGAATCCATGGGGCCACAATGTAATCCTAGTGGGGCCATAATGTAATCCTAGCCGACCTAACAATAATAATTTAAGGGCACAATAATAACAATATGTTTGTTACATGGGTACAATAATAAAAATAAGGGGGTTACACTAAAAACAATAAGGGACTATACTAGTAATATAGTGACCTAACATGCCCCTCTCCCTCAAAAATGTGTTGTCCTCAACGCTTGAGTAGCTTTGGGTGCTTCTGTATAAAATTCTCATCCTCCCATGTAGAATCTTCAGTGGGTAAGTTCTTCCACTTGATGAGATACTCTGAAATTGATCGATTCTGTAGCTGTCGAGTTCTTGTTTCTGTGACCGCTTCAAGTTCCAATATGATTTTTCCTTCCTCATCAACTTATGGAAATATTGTTTGAATTGGAATATTTCCACCTATAACCTTCTTTAAGCATGAAACATGGAAAACTGGATGCACTCATGAAGAAGGAGGAAGCTCCAATTTGTATGCCATAGTACCAATATTTTGCAACACCTTGTAAGGACCATAGTACTTTGGCGATAATTTATTATCCTTCTTAGCTTGCTTGAGGGACATTTGTTTGTATGGTTGTAGCCATAAAAATACCTAATCTCCTACATCAAAACTTCTCTCGCTGCGATGTTGATCTGCGTGTTGTTTCATTCGATTTTGTGCCAAATTCAGGTTATCCTTTAAGAGTTGGAGAACTTCTTGTTGATGCTCGATGTGATCTTCCACTGCTTGAACCTTCGAATTTTCTCTTAAATATTATGTGATGGATGGTGGATGATATCCATAAAGTGCCATAAATGGGGTCATTTTTGCTGCAGTATGGAAGGAAGTGTTATACCACCATTCAGCGAGAGGTAACCACTCGACCCATTGTGTTTGTTTATCAGATACAAAACAACGAAGATATCCTTCCAAAAATTTATTTACTATCTCAGTTTGACCATCAGATTGAGGATGATAAGATGAGCTATGAGCCAATTGAGTACCCAAACAAGAAAATAACTCCGTCCAAAAATTTCCAGTAAAAATGGGATCTCTGTCGCTCACAATAACCCTTGGGCTTCCATGTAGCTTTTGAATTCTGTCCATAAATGTAGTAGCAATTGTACTTGATTTAAATGGATGAGATAATGCACAAAAGTGTGCATACTTGGTAAGTCTATCAACTACCACCATGATGACACTCTTTCCTTCGGACTTAGGTAAACCTGTGATAAAATCCATTGAAATATCCTCCCAATGTTGACCTGGAATGGATAAAGGTTGTAGAAGTCCTGGGGTCTTAATTGTTTCCACTTTATTCTGTTGGCAAACCAAACATTCCGCCACAAACTTTCGAATATCAGATTTAAGGCCATCCCAAAAAAATTCTTTCTTCACCCTGTGGCAAGTTTTTAAAAATCCTGAGTGTCCTCCTAAAGGAGAAGTGTGCAATTCCAGAAGAATCTTTTGTTTTAGTTGGGAATTCTTACAAAGATATAAGCCATCTTTGTACCATAAGGAATCATTTTTCCAACTAAATGTATCAGATGTACTAGGATCTTGCTGCAACTTTTGAATGAGTGTCCATACTTATTTTTCCTACTTCCATTCATCTCTTGCTTCGGTTATCCAATCTGGTTGGATAATAGAAATTGCACAAAGCAATACTTCCACCTCTTCGCAGATTAGTATATCATTAAAAAATACTAACACAAATTTTCTAAGGAAGGGTTTGAAAAATGGAATTCATCAACCCTTGAAATGTAGAAGGTGCATTGGTAAGGCCAAAAGGCATGACCAAAAATTCATAATGACCCTCATGAGTTCGAAATGCTGTTTTTGGAATATCTTCAGTCTTCATTCTAATTTGATGATATCCTGAACGAAGATCCAACTTGGTAAAACAAATTTCTCCATGTAATTCATCCAATAATTCATCAATCACAGGAATGGGAAATTTGTCTTTAATGGTGAGCTTATTGAGCTCCCTATAATCCGGACACATGCACCACGATTGAATTATACCTGCCTCTAACATTTCTGAAATCATACGTTCAATTTCGCTCTTTTGGACATAAGGATATCTGTAAGGCCTGATGTTTGGAGGAACACTTCCTGGAATCAAATGAATAGCATGATCATGATCATGAATAGGTGGGAGTCCTTTGGGAGTTTCAAACACCTTGGAATGATTGTCCAAGACTTGTTGGAGATCTGCAGAAATAGATGATTTTGATGTTGGAACTTCTAGTGAGCATAATTTTGCAATTACACCTCGTTTTTATTTCTTTAGAAGCTTTGTCATAACATTAGAGCTTATTATCTTTCCTGGCTTCCCTACAATATCCAGTAATTCGACTTCCTTTCCTTCTGAAAAAAATTTCAAGAAAAATTCTTGAAAATGAAAAGCTACCGTCCCCAAAGATTGTAACCATTGTGCTCCTAGTACAACATCAGCACCTCCCATAGGAATGGAAAGCATTGGACTAGTCAATACATATTCCCCCATGGTTAGCTTGATATTATGGCATTTTCCAGAGAAATTTATAGTTCCTCCATTTGCAACCATCACTTGACATTCTGGTGCCGGGTATAGGAAACAATTTAATTCCTTGGCTACCTTACAATGAATAAAATTATGGGTGCTACCTGAATCAATCAACACTATTACCTTTTTCTTCTTGATTTGTCCTTGTATCTTGAGAGTTTGAGGAGTGGTAATTCCTGCCAGTGCATTACACGATATGGTCGGATTCATTTCTTCCTCTTCTAGGGTTGGTTCCCGGTGTATATCCTCTTCTTGTTCATTTTCTTCTTCCTCTTCACAATCTATGTAAAATAATTTCTTCTCAGCACACTTATGACCTTTAGTGTATTTTCTATCACAACCGTAGCAAAGCCCTTTTGCTCTTTTTTCTTCCAATTGTTGTGGTGTCAACCTTGTAGGTTGTGGAAATCTAGGAGTAGCAACACTTCCCTCTTTATAGAAGTGAGTGGTAGGCTTCCTTGTCACCATAATTTTACATTCAATTTTTCTTGCCAACCTGAATGCCTTCTCCAATGAATCAAGTTCCAAAATGCGAACTTCATGTTGGATGTTATCCTTTAAAGTACCTATGAAGAGATCAATCCTGTGTTCCTCTGGAATATCAGTTACCCTTATATTCAATTTTTGGAAGTCCTAAATGTGCTCCCCCACAAAACCCTTTTGTTTGAGATTTATCAATTGGCTAAAGAAGGTGTTGCTCTTTATATCCTCATAATGTGCTATCATTTCCTCCGTAAAAATTGACCAAGTGACAATTTTTTACAGGAGAAAAACAATCGATACCATACAAATGTATTTTATTCTAAATGTAAATTTGCAATGCGTACCTTTTGTGTGTTTTGCACATTATGGAGATCAAAATATTGCTCCATCTGTAGTATCCATGTTATAGGATCTTTTCCATCAAACTTCCTCATATCCATTTTTGGAATATGGTGGTTCTTCCCACCAACATTAGAGTTTATGAAGTCACGATTAACATTTATTTTGTTCTCATCATGAGTTTCCTCTACTATCTTTTCACCATTAGGAAACCTTTCTTGTATCAACTTTTTCAAACCTTCCATCTCTACTTTTAGATCATTCTTCATGTTTTCCATGTTGTCTTTCATTTTTTCATCGATCTTAGCTTCCATGTCATCCATCTTGGATTCCATGCCTTTCTTCAAACCATCCATATTATTCTTCAAACCATCCATCTTCGCTTCCACGCCTTTCTTCAAAACTTCCATTTCATTTTTTGTTGCTCTTTGCGAGAGCGAAATTTGGTGCACTTGCTCTTGTAATTTTGATAGATCATGTTGCAATTCTTCATCTTCATGAGTCATAAGAGAGCCTTTATCAGTTCTTAATGGGTGTTGAATTATTTACGTTAGAATTTTTTAGAACCCAATACTGATATCTATTCTACAATATGCCCTTGGAATCAATTCAAATTGATTCTTCAAACAAGACTTATGCAATTCGGAAAAAAAAAAAAAAAAAAAAAAAAAAAAAAAAAAAAAAAAAACCACCCTTTTCTTGCTTTTGAGGAGCTCGATATTGAAATTGGATTATCTTTGTGATTGAGGCACTTCAATATTTGAAATTTGGCACTGAGGTAGCCTTCTGAATTATATTTCAAATGCTACAGTTCTAACTTGATTTGGATTCTCCAAGGCAAAGTTATGTCCAATCTCCCACAATGACCTAATTATGGACTGGTTTAGTAGAGAAAACTTGTATGACTTTCCACGTGTCACTGTTTCATATTTTAGCTCTAAACTTGATAGAAAATAAATTATAGTCCGTGTAATTATTACCACTTTTTACGGCACTCCAATCCGATGCTTAAAGAGATATTTATGAAGATTTTCCCACGATCACCTCTTTGAGATGAAATTCAGGATCCTGAAAAATCACTACCTACCACAGATCATATCTCCGAAAATATTGCGAACCAAGCTCTGAAATTTTGCGACAAGTTTCCTCATGATTTCAGCTTCATGCCCTAAAAATTTCCTATTCTGAACCTTCGTAGAAAAAACGTTATAGCGAAAATTCCACGATGACCTGTTTAGATTAAATTGAGGAGCCTGCACAAAGACCTAACTTCCACAAATCATATCTCCGAAAATTTTGTAAACGAAGCTCTGAGATTTTGTGACAATGTTCCTCAGGATTTCAGCTTCGCACCCTAAGAATTTTAGCTTCTGAAACTTCGTAGAAAAAAAGTTATAGCGAAAATTCCACGATGACCTGTTTGGATCGGCGAAACCCTCGAATCCAAACCTCTAATACCAAATGTTGTGAAACCAGCTCCAAAAAGAGAAGAAAAGAGATATCAATGCCTTAGAAATAAGCACTTCAAGGGGGAAACCTCCAATAAATTTCATGAATCAATAATTCTTGGATGATACAAATTACAAAACCTCCTTTCTATATATAGGAGTCCATGGGGCCATAATGTAATCTTAGTGGGGCCACAATGTAATCCTAGCCAGCCTAGCAATAATAATTTAAGGGCACAATAATAACAATATGGATGTTACAGGGGTACAATAATAAAAATAAAGGGGTTACACTAACAACAATAAGGGACTATACTAGTAATATAGGGACCTAACAGACTTGAGAAAATGTGGTCTTGTACTCCCTCCAGTAAGATCCTCCTTGCCTTTGCCACTTTCTTTTGCCATGCATCAAGATTTGCAGCATTTGTCACAACGGGTTTGGGAACATCATTGTCAATGAATTCCTTCAAGCCATTGTCTTCCGAAATTTCCTCCATCCTATCTTTCCAAGCAATATAGTTAGATTTTCCCTCGAGTGCATACTCCAATCTCAAGCCATTGAAAGCCATTGAAAGCCATTTCGATCCTGAATCACTTTTAGCAACAAGAAAGTCTTCTACAAATTTGAATTATATTCAATCACAAACTCAGCTCCTCCTTTACTATTTTGATTTCTCATGCTCTGATACTATGTAGAAATTATAAAAAAAATATGTATATAATGGATTCAATCCAATCTAACAATGTACTAAAGCTAGATACTGAATCGCTTCTACAAATAAATTGCGAAAATTAAACACAATCACCAATCACATGAAGCAAAGAAAAATCAATCAAACCACAACACAAATAATTTCCCGGGGAAATATTTCTACTCAAAACCCCACTATATTCTATTGTATATTTAACATGGATACACGAAACAATTAGAATACAACTCTTCTCACAAGAGCCTCTTGTACTCAGCTAATTGCCTCACATTGTCCTGGACAAGACTGACCAACACTTAGCCAATTCTCTGCCTCTAAACACCCTACCTTGCTTGCACAATTCCTAATTATTGCAATCCCTATTCTTTAGGAATTTTGGCCTTCCTAAACTGCGCAAGGATCATGGTAAATCCAATAAGCATTTGATTGCATGGTTGCAACCCAATAATCCTAGAACTGGTAATTAACATACCTTTAACCTAGATCTCAACTGGGTCTCCACTGGAACTGACATGCATGCAGCTAATAATAGTAAATCATCAGTTGCATGTTAGATCACTGATTGTGATTTAAATGATATTTAATTCACTTGATCTCTCACTAGTGCAAAAAACAGTTACAACTAGCACAACTAACTTTAACTCACTTAACTGAGTTAAACTGATTACACATGCATTAAACTAATGAACCAACTGCACTTTGAACTTTGTTACAACTATAATTACTCTGCATGCCTCACCAAATACCCTCAACTCAAAATTCATGAGCTAAATGATCTTATCACACTCAGTTAACAATTACAAGTGATTATGAGATAATATTACTCTTTATTGTCCATTTTAATTAAGGGAAAATTAAAATAGACATGCACCAAATTTAGTCCATACCAATGTAGGTGTTGCTAAGACCTCCTGGTCCCACACTAGTGTAGGTGCTGCTTGGACCTCCTGATCCCATACTAGTGTAGGTGCTGCAATTTCTTGTTGGAATTCAACATGCAAGTGGAAAGCATGTAAAGGGACCATTCCCTTCAAGCAAAAGAAAAACAAGCAAATTACTTCATCTTATACATTCTGATTTATGTGGACCTATGCCCGTAACTTCTCTTGGTGGCCAGTTGTATTATATAATATTTGTGGCTGATTTTTCTCGAAAAACATGAATTTTCTTTTTGAAAAACAGAAGTCAATAATTTAATGTGTTCAATTACTTCAAATCCTTGGTAGAAAAATAATCTATAAAGTAGATCAAAATATACAGATCTGACAATGGAGGAGAGTTCACTTCAAATGATTTCATTGACTTTTGCAAAGAAGCTGGAACCAAGAAAGAGACCAACATATTGTATAACCTAGAAAAAAATGGTGTGGTTGAAAGAAAGCTCAAAACTATCATGGAAGAAGTCAAATATATGTTGCATGATCAAAACCTACCAAATTTTCTTTACAGAGAAGCTAATAATATTGTTGTTTATGCCCAAAATAGATCTCCACACCGAGTCCTAAACAACACATCTCCTAAAGGAGTCTTTACTGGTGAAAATCCCAAATTTGGGCACCTGAGGATCTTTAGTTATCCTTTCTAATTTCATTTCCCAAAAGAAAAGAGGAACAAGGTGGAAGCTTTAGGTAGGAAAGGTACATTTGTAGGTTATTATGAAAATTATAAAGCTTACAGAACATACTTTCCTTGTCAAATAAATATAGAGTTTAGCAGGGATGTAATATTATATGAAGATGTCGCTCTTAGAAAGGAAAGATACACTCCTTCTCCTCCTACTAATGTTTAAAGTCAAGATGATTCCTTGGATGCTCAAGAATATCCTGAGCCTAAACCTGATCTTGTTGATGAACCCATGGAGCCCATGGATCATCCTCCATGTGATCCTCTTGCTAGAAAGAGACCATTATGGCTTGATGACACTCTACAATATTTTGATAAACATGCTACCCCCAGAGGAACCTTCATAGAAAACAAGAAACCATGTTGGTTCCAGGGATACATTGTAGCCATGAGCAACATTATTTAGGATGAACCATGCACTTTTGAATAATCAATGAAATATCAAGTATGGAAAGATGTAATGGATAAAGAATATGAGCCCATCATACATAATGATATATGGGAAGTAGTTTCAAGACCTTAAGGCAATTCTATGTGACTTATAAATGGTTTTAAAAAATTAAACATGGTGCAGATGAAAGCATTGAAAAATATAAAGCTATTTTTGTGGCTAGAGGTTTCTGACAAAAAGAGGAAATAGATTACGATGAGATTTTTGCACATGTTTCTTGATATACTGCAATCTGATATATTGTTTCTCTAGCTTCTAATCGGGGATGGACTCCTCATCAAATGGATGTGAAAATTAATTTTCTACATGGCTTCCTCAAGGAAGAAGCATTTGTGGAGAAACCACGATTATTTGAAGTACATGACAGAAAAAAATCATGTATATAGACTAAAGAAATCTCTTATAAATTGAAGTAAGCCCCAAGAGCTTGGTATGCTCGCATTGATAGATTATTAATGAAGCTTGGTTTTACTAGAAGCAATGTTGATCCAAATCTCTACTTCAAAATGGTCCAAGGTATGCCTTTGATTTTGGTATTATATGTTGATGACATATTCTTGACAGGAGGAGAAACTCTTATCCTTAAGTGTAACAGGGAGTTATCTTCTGAGTTTGAAATAAAATATCTTCATTTGATGCACCACTTTCTAGGCCTAGAGGTATGGAGGAGACTTGGTGATATTTTCCTTTCTCAAGGAAAATATTTTGTCAAACTATTGGAAACATTTGGTATCAGAGAATGTAAGTCCATGAATACACGAATGGAAATAAATTTCAAAAATTTATGTGGTGAAGCTACAAGACCTGATTTAGCTAAACCTTCTAAGTATCGACAATTGATTGGGGAAATCATGTTCTTAGTGAACATTATACTAGAAATATGTTTTGCGGTAAATACTTTGATCCAATATATGATTAAGCCATAACATTCACACTAGGTTGTTGCAAAGCATGTGTTGAGATACCTTCATGGGACCGTAAATATTTGATTGAAATATACTACTAGAGACGTGAGACTGCATGGGTACTCCGATGTTGATTGGGTTGGTAACTCTAGTGACAAAAATAACACATATGGATGTTTCTTTAGCTTAGGATTTTCCATGAATTTTTGTATGAGAAGAAAGCAAAAGCTTGTAGCCCTTAGCAATGTTGAAGTTGAGTACATTGTTGTTAACATGGCTAGCTGTGAGGAAGTATGGTTGAGGAAGCTCTTTGGAGAGTTTTTGAGCATGTAATATATACGAAAGTAATATACTGTGACAATAAGAGTGGGATTCAAGTAGAAAAAACATACCATGTTCCATGATAAGTCCAAGCACACTGAGATTAAATATCACTATATCTTAGAGGCTCCATCATATTGAAATTGATGATCAAATAGTTGATATACTTACCAAGCCTTTTTCAAAAGGAAAGTTCTTGGTACTCAGAGAGCAACTTATTCTGACAAATGTGACCCTTCCTGGTGGGGGAGATTATGAATGATCAAGAACACTAAGCTATGCTCCTCCCTTTTGTTTGATCTCAGATGTTGGAATGGAGTTAGGAGAGCTCTTGGGGTTGAGGTAACTCTTAACTATAGGTTGTGCATGATCCTTGCCTTGTGTTGACAAGTGGTAATCCCACTACCATGAAGCCTGGGATTTTCCAAGAGTATACCCTAATATGCATCCTACCCACAATCTGGGCTTGTTGGGATTGCCACCCATGTGGCCAATGGGTGTGGTAAATATTGGTTGTGGACAATCCTTATCATATGTTGACAAGTGGTAATCCCTTGAAGCAGAGATGAGACTTGGTTGTGCTTGATCCTTGTCATGTGTTGACAAGTGGTAATCCCCCCAAAGTCTATGGATGCAAGTGTTCTACAACTTGACTCTTGAGGCAAGTCTTTGTTGTACACAATCCTTGTCATGTGTTGATAAGTGTTAATCCCCCCATGTCTATGTCAAGGTGGGAAGATTAGTGAATATATGGTGATAAATGAATCTCAACTATGGTGATTCTTCTTCATTAGATTGTGACATCATTATTCTAGAGTAGAGAAGAGCAGAGAAAGAAGATATCTTTCTTACAAAAAGAAATTCCTCCCTAGCTAAGAGGGAGTGTTGAAAATTGATAGCTCAGGGATGAATTTCCTTAAATAAAATTTCATTTATGTCAATTCTAGAGTGACTTTCTAAAATTAGAAAGTCACGCCTAGCATTTCAAGCATGACTTTTCAAAAATAGTAAATCACCTTGCATCACTTGGTAATCAAGTATAGTTGATGGAAAATCACTTAACTTATCATTAATCAATCCTAATAGTTAAATTTTGACTTAATCACCGATATTATCGTTACCTTTATTATTATCCTTATGAGACTACAATAATATTATTAAAATGAATTACAAAGTCTCCTTACCTTCTCAATCTCTTTGTACCTCTCTCTCCTTTATGAATCACATGGGACTATGTTAACTCTCACTCTCCGTTAATGGTTTCATTGCACTCTCTCTTACAGACTCATTAAACGCATGTCATAAAATATTCCTCTTATGTACTCTTTAATGCATGTGTTACACTCTCCTTTAATTCATAATATACTAAGGCATGCATACCTCTTTTTCATGGAATTTTTTAGCCTCTCTCCTTAATGGCATGAGTTACCACTAGTGCAAATGGGGACAAAATTTGATATATATTCATCGACTATTCAACTTATTGTCATTGGAAATTTTACACATTGGATTCGAGCTCCTCGTCAATGGGATTGTGTTGAATAGTCGACCCTTTATTAAACTTCGGATATTCAATAGGAAGATGTCGTATATATGACGCCAAATATGGTCGAAAATGTCTTTAAACATCTGACTCTTTGCGTTCGGTTTTGTGATACCCACATTCGTCAGATATACGATGGGGTAAATTTCAATTGTGACACCCACAGTCGTAAGATATGTGACATGGTAAACTTTGAATATCTTCTACCCTAGATGAAAAAATGACAGCTCAATCTCGCAGAAATCATCTTCCTCCTCTGCAATTAAATTGGCGAGTTTCCTAAGCTCGTTCTTGACCTCCCGAACCGAGCGAAGCCAGTTTTCTGTGTAATTTCTAACAGGAACCCGACTGTCCATAACAGTGGATTCCCGGGACATTTCAGACATTCAGCTCTGGAGTGCTCAATTCCCGACGCGTCTCACCTAACCAAAACCAGTGCATGACAATCGACTTGAACCCGAACAGAATAAGCAAAATCCTGCCCTCCTAGAATCGCCTCTGCCCTGTTTTTTTTTCTGAATAGACGGATACATGCAATCTTGCAATTCTTGGATGTGTATAACTGTATTGCGTCATGGTCTTTAGTTATGGGCGGCATGCCTGACAGGCATTTCAGTTATAGGTGGAGAGCTCCCGCCGAATGAGAACCCTTGTCTGTATTTTAAGCTATTACAGTTTGCTTTTATGTATGACTGTAAATTCTTCTGGAGCTACATAAGGCTTTTCTTTCCCTACATTTTGGCTACAATATGTGAAAGGACGGGGATGTCGCCCTGTTTTTTGGATTCTCAGGTATCTTCAGCAACTCTTGACCACATTTGATCCACCATTCTTCATCGTGAGGTTGTTTGAGGCAGCCGCGACAAGCTTCAACTTCACTGGGCCATCAAAGCTGAGTTTCTAGAGCTTGGGTCCGATGGAACTTGGAAGAAGCAGAGAACCCAAGAAAGCCAGGCCCTGCGATTTTCCGGTAACGATTTACTAGTATGGGAATATGTTTTGACCCTGAAGTGCATTATGGTCTGGAAGGCGCTGACAGCTTCAACGATAGAAAACTTACAGGGGGCCGGGGATGATATCTGATGCCTGGTGGGGGGGTTATTGGTGCCTGGTTTGGTGTTTTTAGCTGGAACCCATTGAGGGCATTTTGTTGCTGCATTTGGTGGCTATGTTGAATGTTTATAGCTGGAAGCCATTGACGACATTCTGATGTTGGTTTTGGTGGCTATGGTTCATGTTCTCTAGCTGGAACCCGTCTGTGGACAACTTGTTGTTGCTTTGGTGGCTAGCACTGAACCTTGGGTGCTATAGTGATCATCTTTTTGCTGAGAGATGTCTGGTTGCGTAGAAGCGATCATAGAGGGTAGAGGATGGTAGGTAGTGGTTCCAGGGTTCGAGTTCCATCTCATGTGTGTGGCCTGCCACCCTTCGAGCTATGGGAGTTCCATGTTGTGTAGGTAGGTATGCAGCTTGAAGGTGATGGTTTTCTTACAGGAGGCCGGGGATGAAATCTGAAGACTGGTTGGGGGATTTTTGGTGCCTGGTTTGGTGTTTTTAGCTGGAACCCATTGAGGGCATTTTGTTGCTGCATTTGGTGGCTATGTTGAATGTTTTTAGCTGGTACCCAGTGACGACATTCTGATGTTGGTTTTGGTGGCTATTGTTCATGTTCTATAGCTGGAACCCTTTTGTGGTCATTTCGCTGTTGCTTTGGTGGCTATTGCTGAACCGTGGGTGCTAGAGTTTTCATCCTTCTGCTGGCCTGGCGTTGCTGTTGTGTTAGTTGAGAGTGTTTGTGATGATAAGGATTGGATTGGGTGTGGGCGAGTGGGTATATCGTAGTTTGTCTGAATACTACTCTCTGGATCCTGGATTCTGGCGTTTACAGGGCAGTGATAGCGAATGCTCTGGTTTTTCGGTGATTGCATGAGGGCTGCCTTGACTCTCTTGGCGCTCTGTAATCCCTCATAGTTTTGGAAGGTTTTTTCCCGGATTTGGCAGTCCATGGATGTCATTGCAGATGTCAATGCCAATGCTGAGGGCTCTCTGGGTTTTCCGGTCAGTCTGTTGATTTTCCGTCCATTTTGAATTGAATTCCGGGGTATTGGCTTTCCGAGACTACCATTTCAAAATCTCTCTGACAGTGGCGGTGTATTAGATCAATGGTCCAATTTGGTAGGTGGGCACATTTATTGTCATCATAGTTTATTTGTGGCCTTATTTATGATCCCTGGAATGTGACCGTTCACTTCCATCACTATCCGGCCGTTTATTCTGGCATCATAATTCTATCGGGATACGGCCGATATTCTCCGGATCATTTGTACTTGCACAGATTAGGCTGCGCTCCCATTGTTCACGTCGGCTATGGGATATGGATGTGTCTCATTAATTGAATCGTTTGCCGTGAGCGCTCTACCACGCGTGACAGCATTCCCCCTGCGGGTGATAGCGAATCTGGTTTGATATCTGTTGGCTGGTGGGGGTAGTATTGTAGTCTGAAGGAGTGGGTTTACTTTTACATGGCTCTTGCTCTGGTTCAAGGCGGCAATGGGATAAGGTTGGGTGCTGCAAGTTGAAAACTTGCCGCCATTGCTCTGCTGGAGTTCTCACTTCGGGTTTGGTTTTCAGACGCCTGGGGGGGGTCGCTCTATGGATATACGACCACCCTGCTTTACGATGATCCTTGATCTTTCCATGGATCTTGGATTTCCACAATTTGTTGATCGGTTTTTATCGTTTGCATCGGGTTTCAACAAGGACTGGGATGCTGTTGGTTTCATATGGCGACTGGAGACTTCTTTTCCTTTTGACCCTGGATCTGGTTGGCATGCCGGTCTTGCTGGTTGGTAGTTGTCGGGTGCCAGATCTCCAGATCGTGTTGGGGAGCCGGATCTCCCCCAAACATGGGAATCTGTTTACATATGTCTTCATGCGCCTTTTTGTTTTTCAGGGCCGTCTATCTTATATCAAGCGAGCCTGTTCTATCTTATTTTTGGCATGCAGGGTTATATGGTTTTATTTCAGGGCTGGTCTTCTTCTTCAAGTGAGCCTGTCAATATTTCATCAAGCATGCAGTCTCTCCATAGGTCATGCGAGCACATTGAATTACAAGCGAGCCAGTTATATTTTCTTCGTTTGTGCTTTACAAGTGAGCCTGATTTGGTTTTGCTCAAGCGAGCCTGACTCTTATTAATCTTGGAGGACTACGGCACTCACTTTTTGTTTTGCTTTATTTCGATAGAGTTATCTTTTTTCTTATTAGCAGGAATATGATGCTGCTGTATTTTCTCTGTATGACGCTGCTGTATTTTTTTTGAAAGTTCTTTTCAATGGATACAGGGATGATCTTGTGGGTTGGGTTTTACCACCAGTTATGTTGTTGGCCATGAACATCGAATTACTTCTTTTCAAAAGTTTATTCTGGATGTATATGGATTTATGGGGTTTTCTCGCTGTTTTATATAGCAGTTTGAGAATGTATTGATGATCATGTACTGTCATATATTTCTTCTAATATATACAGCGTTTTTTTTCTTCTGACAAAAAAAAAGAAAAAATGACAATGCTTTGACATGAGATATTCGACGCCATATTAGTTTATTCCAACGGGACTCGAGAAATTGTTTTGTTAGTATTGAGTCAGATTTCTGATGGTTAACCATAGGATAATCTATGTTATAATAAATTTGTGTGATGGCAGTGTTATAGCTCCGCCGCACTAGATACAAAAAATGGTGACACTTTGAATTTAGATATTCAAATACTTTTTATTCTAGTTAGATGGGACTCTATGGTTCCTTTCGTCGGTATGGAGTCAAATGTAAAATGGTTGAGAATAGGATAATAAATTTTATAATAAGTTTGTATGATGGGAGTGTTATATATCTGACACTTGGTTCTGTTGATACAACGTATAATATCTGACGATTTTTCCAGTCGATTAAGAGTCAGATATTTGACAGTTACCACGTACCATCGAATTTTTGACGACCTCCTACGCATTAAAAAAAAATACAATTTGATCCAGGGAACTCGATCATATCCAGCCAAGTCAGTGAACAATGTATTCACCATGAATTGTTAGTCACAATGTATAAATGAGAGTCTATTAACTTCACCATGAAATGGTAGTCAAATTACAAGACAAATGGGAATGAAAGTCCGAGTAAGGCAAATTTCAAGAAGATCTATGGAGAATTAAATAATACCAACCAAAATAAAAGGATAACCCTACAAGCATAACTATATTAAGTTGAAATTATTTGATAAAATATCAAACCTTCAACAAATCTTGGAAGGAAACTACCCCTAAGTTATATATAGCCTAAAATAAAATGGTATAGCTAGATTGTAGGAGAGCATTGAAAAACTCGCCACTAGATGCAACATGAAATGGATTAAATCAAACCTAGGATCAAGAGAAATATGAAGATTATAGTCAAAGATTGGAAGAGAGGGCTAGTGAATTGTACCAATTGAATTGGATTAACTAAGTTTCCCTCTTAAACTTCCTTGTCTCTTGTTCAAAATAGGTCTTAAGTCTGACATTTTGTGGAAAAAACATTGAAATGAAGCTAGACTCTATTTCTCAATTTTGAAATAATCTATATAAAATGGAAAGTAAATGTGGTTTAAGATGCACCATCTATAATAAAATAATTATTGAATTATATTCCATTACATATTCAATTCTTTTGTGGTTGGAAGTAGCTCAACATCACTAGCGAGAAGATAATAATAGTAGCCAAAAAAAAAATATGTCTAAAAGAAGAGAATAATTCTATGGAGCAATTTTAATTTAAGAGAGATATCCTTTTCTATAATGATAAAATATTTTTATACCTTCAATCAAAGTTGAAACAACAAATAATAAAGTATTATCATATCTCCCTCATATAGTGACATTTTTTATTCCTTAAAACATGTCAAAGATTAAAAATAATAATTATTTGGGGCAAGAATTAGGATAGATATTCAAAAATTTGTAAGAGAATTCCAGGTATATAAAATAATGAAGGAGAGACTATTTAGAATATAATTTTACCGCAGCCCTTACACATAACCAATTATGAGGAAATATATCAATCAAATGGATTAGATGTTGACCACATTCTAAATGTAAGTATGACTCACAAAATATTTACAATTTTCTTGGAATTCAAAGTACAAATAATATGATCCAAGTAGAATATGCTTTCATTAAACTCATAGGAACAATATATTTATTGAAGCAATATTGAATAACAGAGATACAAATTCATAAGAAAATTTTGGAAGGATTAATGGAAGATAATAGGAAAAACACTAGTGTAACTCCCCAAGGATGATCCTTGTGTATATTTTACATGTCATATTTAGGTTGGTGAGCCAGGAAATATTTTAGGGCCTACATGCCCATGCACATATGAAGTGGCACACTAAGGTGAGTAAAAATGATATTGTGTGTTGAGATTTTGTATAGTTGGTGTAGAATCGGGTGTGCTCTAGCCCTGAAATTTTGTGGAGGGGCTAGGACACACTTGAACTCCAAAACCCAAAAATTATTTTGTGAAATTTCAGTTGATGTTCAAGTTATTAAAATAATTAATTATTTTAATGGATTTACTAAGTCTAAACTTAGGAAAATTAAATAATTAAAGTGAATTAATTAAAACACACGTTGAAATGTTCTAAAATACACGGATCAAGCAGTCTTTTAATCTCAGCCATTGATGAATGTTTTAATCTTGACCATTGATGAGATGAATGAAAAAGTATAAGAGAAAGGCTTGAGGGTTAGTTGGAGATACACATATAGTTGCAGAGCTGAGAAATAAATCTAGAATTCTAGGGCGGGTTTGCTAAGAATTTACAGAGGAATTCTCTGCAACGAGGGGTAGTATTAGCTGAGGGGATGATATGATCCCAGAGCCAAGAGTCAGTAAGAGGCAGAGGTGTGGCAACAAGTACAACGCAAAGAAGCAGAGTAGCAGCTACGCAGGACAATGCAGAGGCTTCATAGGGCTTCATAAATTACACAGAGGGTCTCCAGGGCCAGCGTAAGTCCTGCATCACCCTCTCTGGGGTTACGCGGTCCCCCTCTAGGTAGCGCAATGGCATTCTGAGGCTAGCAGGGTTGACATTGGGGCTTCATGGGTAGTGATGGGGTTTCTAGGGTCAGATCTAGGCTAAGTCGTGTAAATCCCGTTTTAGGGTGTGGATCAGTCAGATATTTAGTTTTATAAAACAGGTTAGCTACAAATTTGATTTATTTTATTCTCTGTTAGGTTTTCTAGATCTGGAACCCATATTTACTGTACTCATAATCTACTTAATAAAATAAACCCTCATATATACTGCACCGGTTTTCCCGCTTTGGGTTTTTCCGGGGACTTATTTCCAAAAATCCATGTGTCACTTTGTTGGATGAGCGTATTATTCAGTAAATGATCTGCATGTGTAGACTGTAGTTGTGTTAATTTCATTATTTTCTGAATATAATTTATGGAAATAACTTGTAATAATCTAAATCAAGTAGGAGAAATAAACCATGATACTGCAGTGTAATTTTCACATGGTATCAAAGCGATAGCAAATCAAGTTGAATCTCCAGCAATCAGCTGAATAAAATTTTGTCTGCAATGTGGCAGCATAAGCAACAGATCTGGCAAGGGAAACTTGACAGTAGAAGAACGTAGATCCAGGAAAGGACAACGGTGTAGCTGCAGAAGGCCCTAAAATTTTTTGGAGGCGCTAGGACACACTTGAAATCCAAAACCGAGAAAGTGTTTTGTGAAATTTCAGTTGGTGTTCAAGTTATTCAAATAATTAATTATTTTAATGGATTTCCTAAGTCTAAACTTAGGAAAATTAAATAATTAAAGTGAATTAATTAACACATGTGCCGAAATGTTCTAAAACACACAGATCAAGCAGTCTTTTAATCTCATTTGTTGATGAATTTTTTAATCTCGGTCGTTGATGAGATGAATGGAAAAGTATAAGAGAAAGGGTTGAGGGTCATTTGGAGACACACACATAGTTATAGAGCTGAGAAATAGATCTGGAATTCTAGGGCGGGTTTGCTAAGAATTTCTAGAGGAATTTTGTGCAGCGAGGGGTAGTATTGGTTGATGGTATGATCTGATCCTAGAGCCAAGATTCAATAAGAGGAATAGGAGCAGCAACAAGGACAGTGCAGATAAGTAGAGAAGCAGTTATGCCAGTGCTCCGCAGCCACTACACAGGTGCTATGTAGGACAACACAGAGTCTCCATAGGGCTTCAGAAATTACGTAGAGGGTCTCCAGGGCTAGCGTAAGGCCTATGTCACCCTCTCTGGGGTTACACAGTCCCTCTCTGGGAAAAACAGTGGCATTCTGAGGCTAGCAGGGCTGATGTTGGCGCTTTAGGGGCAACACTGGGGTTTCTAGGGTCGGATTTGGGCTGAGTCTTGTAAATCTCGTTTGAGGGTGTGGATCAGTCAGATATTTGGTTCTAGAATAAAATATTAGCAGCAGATTTTATTTCTTTTATTCTCTGTCACGTTTTCCAGATCTGGAACCTAGATTTATTGTACTCAGAATCTACTTAATAAAATAAACCCTCATATTTGTTGCACCGGTTTTCCCGCTTTTGGTTTTTCCAGGGACTTATGTCCAAAAATCCATATGTCATTTTTTTGGATGAGTGTATTATTCAGTAAATGATCTGCATGTGTATATTGTAGTTGTGTTTATTTTGATATTTTCTGAATCTAATTTATGGAAATAAATTGTAATAATCTAAATCAAGTAGGATAAATAAACCATGATACTGCAGTGGAATTTTCACATTGTGATGAAAAGGAAAGGTGACATGGCAGAGATAGGTGGTAGGATGATGACATGAAACCCTGTGGTCATGACAAGTGACAAGTGCTTTTGGAATTTTTTGGTGGCCAAGTGGTGCTTTTTTGAGTGACACATGGTAGTGTCATGACCATGATGTGGTATGATAGGTGGAAGAGAGTGATGTGGCAAGATAGGTGGCAGAGAGTGATATGGAAAGATATTGCTGAAAATTGTAACTAGTTTCGTTCTTCATAATTATTTTTTGTGTCGTGATGTAATTATGTATTATCGAAATAAATAAATAAATAAATAAATATATATATATATATATATATATATATATATATATATATATATATATATATTATTGTAAAATATTGAGTTATTAAATTATGGGTTTCATGCTTGGGTCAATAGTGAATAGGTCTAGCACCCATTGTGTGTCTAGGGATTTCATTTGGAGTCAAAGTCAAATGCATGATGTCATGGACCCTTTGGGGCTCTTGTAAAAATAAAAGGATGTTTTTATTTTTTTTAAAGTGTCTTAGATTCCACCAACTGATTAGGTCGACCAAGCCTTCAAGTCGACCTTGAAGTGACACACCCAATCCAAAATAGGTAATAAATTTGATAAAATCCAACCTCAATTGGTGAGAAATTTAACCACATCTTTTCTTAAATGTTTTAAAGTAGGGAAGGAATGTGAAGAGGCTTACGAGGATGCAATAAGTATAGAGATAAAGTAAAATTATGCCACTCTCTTTTAAAGTGTGAATTATCTAGGGCCTCCACAGTTCTAAAGGAGCAGAAGATAGTAGTTGACTTTGATGAAGAAAATCTATTGGTTGGGTAGTTGATCTGATAATGGTGTGTTGTTCTTTGGCTTTGTGGTCTTGGAAGTCTCATTTGAAGTTGATAATAAGAGGAAATTCTTTTTGGTTTTACCCTCTAGGAGGGGTTTTTCCCTGGAATGATGCCTACATCCTATATTCTTGTGATCTCTATTTGTTTGGAATTTATTTGATGATGAAAGTACACACATATAATAATAATATAATCACAAATTATTGTCAATAATGGAAAACACTACGCCCTAACCAATTTTCCAACATGATATCAGAGCTAAGGGCTAGAAAGTGCGAAAATTAAGAGATCACTCAATAATGTTTCAATAGAAAAAAAATAAAATCTGAAGGCATAGAAGTTCAGTTTTGCACAAATCCAAAGTTTACTAATATTATCGAAGTTGTAGTGAGGTACTATAGAGAATCATAGTCTGAAAAGTGAAGTCTATCATTGTCCTAGAAGCATTGTTTCCAAGGACCAAGAGGCTACCTTAATAACCCATCCGAGTCTGAGTTATATCATGGAAGGATCGAAGTCCTTGACATATGTTAGAGGAACTATATTTGAGACTAGGCATCTAAATTTTTGCACCATTTCAAAAATCTAGAAACAAATATTAATCATGATTAGAGACTAAAATTCATGTTCACAACAAGGCATTAGAATTAAGTCAAAATGCATTTTTAAAAGATCAAACCTAGTCCGAAAACTATAGTCACCATACTTGAATAGGAAAAAGTAGTCTTACACATACATATATAAGATATGGAGTCTGAAAAAGAGTATATAAGCCGAGATACTTTTATGTTCTATGCATATATGTTGGAAATCCCAAACCACAATAGTGATTAAATAAAGCTGACTTTTGAAGCAGAATCACGCCAGTCTAAGAGATGAATATTTGGTTTTGAGGAAGCCAAAACCAAAAGGAAATTATTTGAGATCAAAATTAAGGAGAAATATATAGGTGTCCCTCTTAAAACAATAAAATAATATCATTGTGAAAAATTGAGAAGTGATTGTAATCTTAACTCCTTGAAAGCATCCACTACAGTCAATGATAGAATAAGTATCAAGCATCTTGCACCATCCCATGAATAAATCATTTTTGAGATCCTATAGCAGTCATTAAAAGGAACCCTTGGAGGAAGTAGTACATTTTGACAATAACAATGAAATAAGGAGCCTATATAAGAACCTATAACAACTTCTATATCCTTCCCTAATCTATAGTTAAGCAAAATAAGTGGCATCATCTCTCAGATAGTATCATTGTTTGAAGCGTATAAAATCTTTAGACTTAATTGAAGTAAGCCTTGATTACCTTATAGGTCTATTATACAAAAATATTTTGAAACAAGAAATCCCTAACTAGAAGGAATAATACCTAACAATCATAAACCTTTTTAGAATGTTGAAATGTTATCTTTTAGATCGCCTTGAAAAAAATCTCGGTTTGATGATTGCATCTTGAGAAGATCATGAAGTTTTAGTACCTTTAAAGGCAGACTAGGGCCTTAGCATCTTTGGATTTTTCACTTTTGAAAGCAACAAGAAGACCATGACATCAATGGAAGAAGCAATACCTTCAATTTTGAAGAAGGCCTCATAAAAAGACATAAACTGTGATGTTTTTGGAAACAATGGAAAGACTATAGAGACTATGGAAGTTAAATAAGGAAGGATTTCAACAATCATGGTTGACTAAGGTATGTATTCATAAGGTATGTGCATTTTCATAGTTGAAAGGTTTTTTTTTCTTATTATGTTGGTATTTTTCAATGGATGTTTTGATCATAAAGTTTGTATACTTCACCTTTGGAATCTAGGGATTAAAAATCCTATATGATGTTTGAAGTAGAAAACCCTTATCAAGTCAAAAAATCGTAACCCTAATTTGATATAAAATCTTTCTCTTGACTTCTAAGGGTTTGTAGTCTTCATAAGTTCATTATTTTTTGTAAAAAAAAATACTTTTTGATACTTAGAAACCCTATTCAAGAGAGAAACCCTAACCATAATATATTTTTTCCCTCATAAGAAACCCTAGCTTTTGTTTTTTAGGCTTTGAAGGTAGTCTAGGGTAAATGGAAGATCCTAGAAAGAGTAGAATTGGATTTGAGACTCGAACCCTAGGATTGATGTTTAAAAAGGAAATATCATGAAATTTAGGGTTTGAACATGAAACCCTAGAATTCTCCCTCTCTAATATTTATTGAAAACAATAGAGTGACAACCATGTTTTCATGCAATTGTACTTGTATACTTTGCTTGGTTATATTTTCTATAAAATAATTGCATGTAAGAGAAAGATGAGAAGGAAGAATAAGTATAGCAACTATTGTACTTAATGATGTCTTCTTGGAAATAATGAGCATGGCCCATGGAGGGAATTATAGTTTGGTAATCAAGTTTGATCCTTGGGCACTCTGATAAAAGTAGACTCGTATAAAGATGAACCATGAAGATGTTAATATTGTCATGGTGAGAGGGATCCCTATCAAAAAATGTATAAAAATAAACTTAAGGTATGTTTGAGCCTTTATAAAGTTTATAGAAGGTCTCCATCATATGAGTAGGTACATAATTGTCAAATTTGTAAAGAGGTAAGCCTACCTCATATGAAATAATGATGAAAATATTGAGCATGATAGAAAGAAGGAGTTGTAAGAATCTTGGTAACATTAAAATATACATTGTTGATGACCTTGTTTCCAAGTAAGGATATAAGGAACGATGTTCCAAAAGGTTGAAATTCTTCGATGATGTGATGATGCGAAAGAAAGAGCCTTTGTAGCTAAAGTTGATGAATATATCCCCTAGTAAAGAAGAATCTTGGGTAAAGAATGTGTATATATATCTAGTGCAGAGGGAGGACATGTTGTAAAAACTATAATAGAGGCTATGAAATAAGAATGAAGATTGAAGAATGGCTATAGCACTACAGATGGTTATTTGGAAGTTAGATTCATGTTTGTTGAAGTTTTGAATTGGATGTTTTTTAAAGTGCTTTAGCTAAGTTTGAGGCTACCAAATAAATTGAAGAAGGAAGCTTCCATAGAAATGTATTTGGATATTGTGATAACCTAAAGCAACATCAAAATAGTTGAAGACCTTGAATATTATGCTAGCATACATTGGAATTTGAATGATGGTTGGGGTCATGAGGCTACAATATGTGCCAATATATGAACATGTATCTGATGTAATCCATTCCATAAGAAGTTAGTTTTAGGAGCATGCTTAGCTTGGTGGATGTTGATCTCTTCGTGGAAAGCTAATCTTTGTTCTCGTTTAGAGGGAAAGATGAAGTACCATGAAACTGCTAGTAATGGTACTTGGGAGGACATCTTGGCCAGCCCACTAATGATGTATGGATCCCAGTGAGGGAGGGTATCATTGGTCTCATGGAGTTCCAACCTTGGATATGATACCTATATCCCTATGGGTTGGTGTTAGGTTTGAAGCCTGATGGTACCTATAGTGGAAAATGGACATATAACACCTAACTAGTCCCGATAGTGTCTTAGATCCTTAAAGAGTGTATGCCACTGGAATCCATTACTTTTATTATTTGTATTAGTTTCATTTACACTTGGATATTTGATGTGAGGATACCTTGACAATTAGGGTATCCCTAAGATTGTGTATGTTGATTCTATTCTTAGAAAAACGTTTCAAATGGATTATTGTCCTTGTACCAATTAGATAATTATGAATACCTCCCTAGTTAAGAGGGAGTGTTGGAAATTGTAACTAGTTTTGGTCTTAATAATTACTTTTTTGTCATGATGTAATTATGTATTATCAAAAGAAAGGAAAACAAATTTTATTGTAGGAGATTGACATATTAAAGTGTAACATCCCTGGTTAAAAATCCAAGTAAAAAATATAAGACCAAGATCATGGGACATATATTCCAAGCTAAATGGTGGCCAAAACATCCCAGTGGGTGTTCACTTTGGTTTATTATGGCTAAACAAAAATGGGAAAGGAAATGGAAAAGGCTTTGGAAAGGCATGAGACATTATTTGGCATTTATTTATGAAAATAATGGAAACTAGGAGAAAAGGAAGGTGAAAGGTCACAGGTTGCATGTGAGGAGGAAAATAATGGAAAATTGAAGAAATTAGAGGCCTCATTAATAAAAAGGCTTCTGAGGATTAGTTGGAAGAATTTTGATAGGTTTTGGTGGAGATATCTTCTATTATATCTACTTCTCATACTCTTGGATAAGTGTGGCATGCCTAGAATTTGGAGCAAGAAGGGAAAGGAAAAGAAGGAAAGCATAAGGGAAAACGGGATCAGAATCTACAATTGGATTTATTTGCAAGCATCGAGTTGCATGTATGGTTTCCTTGCTAGTTTTTTCATGCACGTGGTTTCTTGGTTATGATATGTCATTGGAATGGAGGATTTCCTGGAGTGATAGTAGTTTTTCATAGCCTTTACATTTCCTGGATAGTCATAGTGTTGTGGGTTGTACTTTTTTTTCTGGTTGGTTCTCATGTTTTTTGGTTGTGGGTTGAGTTACTAGTTCCCGGAAACCTTGGTTGGAAAAAGGCTATGGAAGCCCTCTAATAGCATAGGTTGACTAGTACTGGAAGCCTTGGTTAGAAAAATGCTCTGGAAGCCTTTGGTGGGTTGAGTTACTAGTCCTGGAAGCCTTGGTTGGAAAAATTCTCTGGAAGCCCGGTGGTAGCTATGGGTTGAGTTATTAGTCCTAGAATCCCTTATTGGAACAAATGATCTAGAGACATGGAAAACCTGGGTAGAGACCAATCTGATGATTGTTCATGATGTATAACTGTGAGGTGCAATCACTAGATGAGGGTTGAGGTAATTTTCCCTCTTGGAGCCCTAGTTTGGTTTTTATGGATGTGTTTTATGAGATCCCACATTTGTGTTTGGAGTATGGCACAGGGGTGAATGGTTGAAGATATATTTTTCTTAGCCATGTCTATGGTCGGGTGGTACATGGAAGTCCCATACCTGGTTTCATTTTTCTTATGGAAATAAGAGCTCTTTTACTCTTATATTGATGGGTAAATATATTTTTTATTATGTGACTTATATGGCTATTCTATACTCGTCATTTTTGGTGTTTATATGTTGGTTATGAATGTGTTTTATGATAGTGATGATGTATGGAACTCATCATGTTTTGACTTGTAAATGAATGAACAATGAATATATGGCCTAATATAGGATAGTGCAGTTAATGTGATGAGGTAACAATGCTTCCTAGCTATTCTCATATAAGTATGAGACCCCTATACTCATATCTATGGTTTAAACCTGTAGATTACATATTTTTGACATGTTTGATGAAATGTTTTTCATGGCTAGTAGGGTTCCAGTTAATTCCTTGTTAAAGTGATTGCATTTACATCATTATTCCACTATTATCTTTTATTTCTGGAATTTTCATGGAGTTATGGGCAGTGACCTAAGCCCTGGGCCTGAAAAAGTGACACAAAAATTGAAGTTGCACGCTCAGAAATATCTAGAAAAATCCCCAGTCGCATGCATACCCATGTTGTGCGAGTGACTGGAGGGTTCTAGTCACACTCTTTCCCATATAAATGGAGCGAATGGGGGATTTATGCACTAAAATGTCAATTTGTCTCAGGGGCTAGCCACCTAGAAGGTTTGGATGGCTCCTAGGTGTCATATAGTAGGTGAAAAAGGTTTGTGTTGTTGTGTTTCGTCGATTCCACTTCCTTAACTGACACATAGGGAGTTAAATCATATCATAGTAACTCTTTGTCACATGGTTACCCCGTTTGGATGGTTACTTGGGTAGATGTGGGAGGTAGGTGTTACAAAGTGTTATCAAATCATGGTTCAACACTTGGACTGGATGGCCAGAATGTGTTTGTCATGCATGCATGCATGTATCCTGTATACGTGCTCTTTATGTATGCATGATGGTAGTCATTTTTATAGTTATGTTTCCATGTAGGAGTTGATGATTTTGCTGTTGGGATGCGTTAGTCATGAATGCATGTTGTTTTTATATGCATTTTTTATGCATGCACGTGTCTATATGTTGTTATGCATGCATTTTCATGGCTATACTTATGCATGTATAGTAGGTCAGACATGCATTGTGAGTTCATCGTATGTATTTTTTGTCATCATGATGTTGTTTGTTGTTATGATGTTGATGTGTTGGTTGAGATAGATCAAGAGATGCAAACCATCAGAGTAAGGTTGCAGGACTAGACTTCAAGGTAACATCATATCGTCATATAGGTTTATATGTTTGGAATGCAGGTATGTGTTTAATGGTTGTTATGAGAATTAGGGTTACTTATATGCTTTCCATTCTATTATTATGGTTACATGTATGATTAATGCTATTTTATTAGTGTATTCGTATGCACGTGTCAAATAGTCATGAATGATAGTAAGTTGTTCTTATATGTAATGTTGTTGTCTTATGTTAGTGAACTTGATGATTATGTTATATGTTATTGATAAGTATGTTATATGTTAGCTTGTTGATTTTTATATGATATTTAACTTGATGATTAGGGTTATTGCATTAATATCTTTATGTTATATGTATCATGCTAAATTGGATTGGCCTAGGCAGATGGTTATGGTTACGATATTCAGGTATGGGTTGACTTATTTTTGACATTTTGTTTTACTAATCTAGACTGAATATGTAGATGTGATTGTTATACATGAATTTCAATTGTTTGTGAGTTTATGATGTGAACATTTTAGCTAATTACTATTACAGATATCATGACCTTATTTATGTTTGAGTTGTATCGTGCCAATCTAGTTTGATTGTGCAGACAAAATAGGCTCCCCTTAGATAAATTAAAATATAAACTTGCTTATGCCATTTACCTAGTGTTTTAATGTTTGATCATGTCATCTATCTGGTGTTTGAGTGCTTGGTGTTTATTGTGTCATCTATCTGTTGTTTGAAATTTTTATTGATTGCATGATATGAGTATGTGCCTATAAGATTTCTTGAATAAATGATCTTGTTTTAAGATGGTTGTACTAACACATATGTGTTGAGATGACTGATATTTACTTGAGTGTAAGTAGGTGATAGTTGTAGGATTATGTATTATGACCGATGAATGTGAGTGGATTTTTTATTTTTACATAGTTGTTAGACTTGGTAAAGGTTGATTTAAAATTAATGGATATGTTGTCTTTATCTTTGGAACATGTGACTGAAATGTGTGAAAAGTTGCAGGGAAACATGCTTGGTATTAACATGACAAGGTAGGAGTTGAATTTTTTATATAACTAACAACAGAGTGATGTGACAATACATAGTAAGACTTGATTACAGTAAGGTAAAGTTAAAGGAAAGGAATTGGATGAGAATTCCTTTGGCTCTGGTTGGAAACCGCAATTCCAAATGAATGAGAACTCTACATACAGGAAGTCTTATTAAACTTGATTTTCTCTAACACTATATGGATATGTTCTATAGTCATGGACATGTGTTTGGAAGGTATATTAGAGAGTTTATATTAATAGCTAGATTCATCAAGGGAGTTGGAGTCCCTTGAGGGATTGCATGGATGTGTTTAGTCACAATTCAGGGTGCTTGGCATAACAAGGTAAGATAACTGGTATATGCACCGACACTTATGTGTCTATGGAATTATGATGCAAGGGATTGCATGGAAAAAGAGGCTTACATGAAATCTTGAAGAAGGTTTGGGTTGAGATTTCCTTTGGAAGCACTAGGAACCATTGGGATTGAGTCAAGGTGTTTATTTTTTATCTTGTGCTTTCGGTGATTTATGATTTGTTTGCACTTGATTTGAATTTTTTTTATGTATGGTGCAAGTTATTTCCACTTTGTGTTGAGAAATCTAGGGCATCATTAGTTAGGAGATTTATTTTCTTGATAATTTCTTGTGATATAATTTATGCTTCTTTGATTATGATATTTTATTTGATATATTATTATTGTGTTATTTTCATCAAGTCAATTATCAAATACACAATAGAAGATAAGAGACATTGTATGTAGGCTTGTAAGCCAGGGCCAAAACCTCTCACTCTTTGAGAGGAAAACCCAATAAAAAATTATTCTTATATATCTTCAATTGACAAACATCAAGACCATGACAAAGACCCTTGACACAAGTATCCTCCCAAGAACCTTGTCACTAGTATTTGGTTCTCTTCTCGGCTTCTCTTCGTTCCTTCTCTTTTCTGCACTACAATGCACTACACTTTTCAGCTTGACCTAGAGAATAACAGTATCTATACTTTAGCAACCCTAGACAAGTGCTTTTCCTTTCTTCTTGAAGTCTTCTCCTCAGCTTCCTTTCTCGGCCTTTTATGAGTGACATTATGCCCAAAATGAGTTCACGTGATGCTGCAACAAACCCTAGTTTAGACTTTGGCCTTTCTGATTTTCATGAGATAGATAGAGTGACCCAACACCGAACCGCAATAAATTTTATTCCTCATTGATTAGCCTTATATTTTCACACTTCTTGTAGTCCTACACTTCGCATTTATGACTGTAATCTTCACCAAATTGGATGCCACTAAATGAGGCCAAGTGAGGTTATTTATATTGGTTGTCTTATGTCCTTTAGGCTAAAATGATCACTACAGGAGAGCAAACATCATATTTGAAGTACTTCATTTTATTTAGCCGACTTGGAGAGGCCTAGTGACAAGGTCTTGGAGGAATAATTTACATATACAAGTGTGACCTTTTACAAAGTGTAACATGACTTCATTTACATGACATTGACTCTATTATTTTATAATAAGATGAAAAAACTCCTGAAGACTCTTAATGAGAGTCTTGAATCAAAAATAAAATCCTTTGCTCATGAAACCCATGATGCAAGCAATACAATAAATTTGTTTTATTTTTCTTCTTTGCATCTTCTTACATAAAATCATAATTACATGTCATTATGAAGACCAAACCTAGTTACAGTTTTCAGCACACCCTCTTAACTAGGGAGGTATTCATAATGGTAATTGGTCGTTCTCAATATGAATAATTTCTCATAAGAAGAATCATATTCGTAACCCATTTGTATAGTACCATATCAACCATGTTTATCACATAACAAGGCCTTGACTAACAACTCTATATCTCTATGAGATCTGAGCTCAATGTTGGTGATACCAATGATTTATAGACACCTTAATCATTCTCTCTCTTGGAACATACCCTACCTAGGTTCTCAGGGTGTGTTCCACCAAGACTATTATTATCTTGGATTCCCAGTCCTCAAAGAATATCATTCCTCTATGACTACTCTTATCTTGGATGCCCTATCTCATCCTCAAAGAGTATCATATGTCGGATGATTACCCAATCCTCCATTCTGTCTTCTGAATTGAATACGAGAATGTCGTATCTATCTCTTCTTATCAATTAGGGAAGATATATTACAATAAAGGAGTGTACTCATTCCTATACCAGGAATGTTCCTAAGCTCCTTCTTGGTTTAGGAATTTCCAAGTTTATTCCAAGTAAGAAACTTGATAACAGGCTCCCTCTTAATCAAGGACCTACAACAACCCCTTAGGTGGAGACAGTCAGAAAACCAACTACTTAAAAGAGCTCCTTCCTTTGATTTTATGATTTTATTATTTGTTTTGGAGTCTTCATATTTTAGGACTTATTCATAGGTCATAGAACATCCATCACTTTCATCCATGATTCATGTCATAATTCCTTTCATCAGAAATTAATCCATCACTCTTCATTTGGCCTTGCTTCATGCCATGTGTTACACAGTAATCTGTCACAGTCCCTGCAATCCTCATATCGCACATTGGAGGGTCATTTTTGTGACTAATTAGAAGTGTCATTCCTTGAAAATACCATCATTGCATCCCTTGCCGTGAGTACAACAATCCTTTTGTTGACCATTTCCTGAGCAGACCACTAAAAACACCTATTTTTGCCTTGGCGCTGGTAGGTCGTTATGCCCTCGCGCCAATGAGGAAAATTAACACTGAGCCCATGCCAGTTGGCGCTCTGACCCAGTTAAGCACCCACGCCAATCTGTTTATGGAAAAAAAAATTTAAAAAGAGATGAAGTTTCGATCACAACAACTTCGTGGATGAGTCATAAGGAGTGGTTCGACTAAACAACCATGCCCTTCCTCCTTTTGCCTCTTGTTTCCACCTTATGGGGAAACCTCCCAAGGGATAAGACCTCCCTTCCACTATTGTAGGGATCCCAACCTCCTCCTCTCCTCTATAAATATAGCCATCTTCCATTGATGTGTTGGTTGAACAGGTTATAGTTGAACAAGCTGAATAGCTGAATGCTTGGTAGCTGAACTTGTAGGAAGGAAACTATAGCCGGGAAACTATTGAGAGCCAAGCCGAAGAGAGAGAGAGCTTCGTCCAGATTCCCGACAAGCTTTGTTGAGACACGCTCCACTGTTAGCTCTGCCGAAGGAAGATCATAACGTTAGAGCATTTGGTTGTAATCTCCCTTTTTTCATTTATAATATAAGCGACTATGATTTTGGTTCCATTCATGTTTCATTTCTTTATGTAATGCAATGAATTATATCCTCTCTGACTGATATATGGCTACATATCTAGGATCACAATACTAGAGGATAGATATCTAGTTCACACTTGACTCCATATATCAAAATCAATTATTCCAAACATTCTAAACCACCTAATGGTGTTCAATATACCAATCTTAGTATCTTCATTTGTAATAAAAATAAAATAATGGATTTAAAGCTGAAGCAAATTTTTGTTACAAATCTCTATCCATTTAACTTTAATTACTCCTTAATAATGAATATCAAATTCCATCAAAATATTCTAACTAGAAGAATTACTTAGCTCATAGATATATTTTAGTATGGATTCCACACCCATACCTTACCTCATTACTTATCTCATAGATATATACTAGTATGGATTCCACACCCAAACATTTTCTCATAGATATATGTTAGTATGGTTTCCACACCCATACATTAGATCACAGATATATGTTAGTATGGATTCCACGCCCATACATTTTCTCATAGATATATGCTAGTATGGATTCCACACCCATACTTTAGCTTAAGGAAAACATAACATTCAAGTGTTCCTTAAAATGGCTTCCACAACCCTTCATGCACCAATCATTTAAGCCTCTTTTTTATTAGGAAGGTCATACCTCAACCTAGTATTTGAGTAATTTAAATTTATTTGATGCCCAATGTTAACCCAAAATACACAAAATCATGTCAAATAAATCAGAGAAATTTCATTCTTACTCATTAAGAATGTATTCCCAAAGCATTCTAATTAATACACATACATTACTCTTGAATCTACATTCACAGTTAAAAGTGACATCCTTCAAGGTAGATTTTAGTTAAGTTTCCTTTAGTGTAGGTACGAAAATATTAAAAATTATCATGATGAACTCAATCATCACATTAATGGAATCTCAACCTTACACTTGTTACTCATTCCCAAATCATACACACCAAGGTCATCACACTATAGTCCAGATTAAGGGAATATTCTTCTTGGTAGATACGATTTCAGCTAATAAAGATGGCTATTAAGCCCATATCACATTGAAAATGATGCCATCAAAATATATGAAACCATACATTCAGTCCACCTATCTCACTCATCGATTGAAAATCAAGTCATTCACATACTTCGGTTTAACCCCAAATTTCTCAAGCACATCCTTTCCCAGCATGTCTTTAAGAATTTTAACATATTTTTACACTAACAATTTATATGCACAAAAGCTACATCCATTCAAGAATTTTGACAAAAACTTTGCAAACATGCACTCTACACTTATTGAGCCCTTCTGACAAACACTTTACAAGCATGCAATTAAAAGTCATTGAGGGATTTTGTCAAACACTTGGCAACAATGAATTTAAGATTATTCTTCAACATATTTATCTCATAAAATTAAAAAATTGAAACTTTAAATGTTGCCATCTTAAAACAGGGACTAAATAATCTTAGTCTTTCATCAAAGACTCAACAACAGGCACACATAACTCACAGTAGCAATCTGCAAAATCGCCCAGATTTCTGATATCGGTTCTCAAAAGTAATTTTTTGAATGAAATCAGGGGTTACATGGCCATTAGGCACGGATACCCCCTGATGTTGGGCTGAATCAAATTAAAAGAGCCCAGGAATGCGATTCTTGAAAACAACAAAAATTTATAGCCTAAATGTTTCATTTATGAATTTTCTCAAACATGTGGAATGAAAACTTACAACTACAGCTCTACATGAGGAAAAACAACCCAGAGTTATGCTACTAAGATATTCTCATTGAATTCACACTTTTCTAAATCCACCATATGAGTTCTTGAAACATTTTACCACCCACAAGCTAATTCATTTGACATGATTTGACAAGCTTTTTGCACCAATTGCTACAATTTGACAAACACATGGCAGCCCTGAATGCTACAGCCATTAAGGCTTTCTATCAAAATTCTGATAGTACTATTACAACAACTTGAATAAAAAAACATTGAATTAAGAATATGAAACATAAGCCATAATTGAAATTTATCTCCAACTTACCTCAAGCATTTGATCTTCCAAACCATATTTTAGTTGCCATTATTTTTTAATTTTCTTTTAAGGGTTGATTATGTAATTCCTCCAGGTATATTTTGTGTACATGTCCATTTTATTACTTCTGATGTAAGCTGAAGTTTAGCACTTATTCATGCATAAATAAATTGATAACATTACTCATTCACGGATTTTGTCAAACACTTTGCAAACTATCCTAAAACCATTTCTAAAACATGCATCTAATTACTTGAAACAAAACCATAAATCGTGAAATACTTACCCAAGTCCTTTGGAATTTATTTATTGCAATTACCTTCAACAATATTTGGCTTTCCTTTCTCAAATTCTACAATACCATTATTAGTACCATAAACTACACCAATAATAGCTCAAATATTGAGATCTAAACATCCATACATATAGATTGATCTAGTCTTCATTTTTAACTAATCAATAATATTATAGATAACATAAGCCTAAACCAAAATTAGATGCTTACAACAATTTAAATGTCTACTTTTTATTTTATGCTAAAGCTATACTATAATTTTAGGACAATGGAAATTATACCTGAAGAGATATTCAGCTCCAATTGTTGAGAATATGATCCACCTTTGATCCCTTAACCAACTCATTTGAACCATCCGGTTTTCCACCCAACCATATCCATGGAGAACTCCTCCCCCTAGAACCCCCGAGCTGTAAAAGCTCACAAACAATACCAAAATATAGAAGTAGAGAGAAAACCAAGGCAAGTTGAGGAAGATAAGTTTCAATTCCTCCAAATACCACTCATGGTCAGCTGCACCATGTATAAATACTTAGAAATTTAGTTTAGGGATTTCAAATTCATTTAAAAATAACTTGGCTACTCTCCAAGTCCCTCCCTCTCATAATTTTTTTTCGAATCTCTTCAACTCTTGGTATCATGATGCCCCACCCCCCCCAAGTGAAAATACATGAGACACATATATAGGAGGAGCAACAAATTCTTGTCATAAAGGAGGAGTAATATGCATGCCTTGTATTCCATTTAGATGAGTGTAACTCATGCCATTAAAGAGAGGTATGCATGCCTTAATTAAGGAGAGTGTAGCATATGCATTAAAGAGAGTTTAAGAGGAATCTTTTATGACATGTCTTTAATGAGTGTAAGAGGAATATGCCACTATTTGATCAGTGCATAAAAGAGAGTGTAATGGATTATTAAAAGAGAGAGAGAGAGTTACATAGAGCCATGAGAATCATCAAGGAGAGAGGTATGAAGTGATTGAGGAGATATAATTCCATTTTAATAATAATATCATAGTCCCATAAAATATAATAATATTATTAATAATATTAATAATATTGAGGATTAAGTTGAGATTGAGCTATTACGATTGATTAATCATAAGTTAAGTGATTTTCCTTCAAGTATAATATAAGGTCCCTATATTACTAGTATAGTCCCTTATTGTTGTTAGTGTAACCCCCTTATTGTTATTATTGTACCCTTGTAACCCCCATATTGTTATTATTGTGCCCTTAAATTATTATTGTTAGGTCAGCTAGGATTACATTGTGGCCCCACTAGGAATACATTATGGCCCCATGGACTCCTATATATAGAAAGGAGGTTTTGTAATTTGAATCATCCAAGAATTGTTCATTCATGTAATGTATTGGAGGTTTCCCCCTCAAAGTTACTTCTTTCTAAGGCGTTGATATCTCTTTTCTTCTCTTTTTGGAGATGGTTTCACAATATTTGGTATCAGAGCTTTGAGATTCTAGGGTTTCGCTAATCCAAACAGGTCATCGTGGAATTTTTGCTATAACTTTGTTTCTACGAAGGTTTAGAATTTGAAATTTTTAGAGTGAGAAGCCAAAATCCTGAGGAACATCGTCAAAAAATTTCAAAGCTTGGTTCGCAATATTTTTGGAGATATGATATGTGCAAGTTAGGTCATTTTGCAAGCTCCTTAATTTAACCTAAACAGGTCATTGTGGTAGTTTCGTAATAACTTTTTTCTATGAAGTTTCAGAAGCTGAAATTTTTAGAGTGCGAAGCCACAATCCTGAGGAACATCGTCAAAAAATTTCAGATATTGGTTCGCAATATTTTCGGAGATATGATCTATGGAAGTTAGGGCTTTTTGAGGCTTCTGAATTTCATCTCAAAGAGGTGATCGTGGGAAAATCTTCATAGCTCTCTCTTTGAGCATCGGATAGGAATGTTGTAAAAAGTGGCCACAATTGCACGGATTTTAGTTTTCGGTCTATGAATTTCAGAGCCAAAGGAGGAAACAGTGACACGTGGCAAGTCGTAAAATTTCGCTCTATTGAACGAGTCCAAAATTGGGTCATTGTGGGAGATTGGACATAACTTTGTCTTGAAGAATTCAAATCAAATAAGACCTGTGGATTTTGAAAGAAGCTTCAGAGGGCTATTACAGGGCTGAATTTCAGATATTGAGGATCCACAATTATAGAGATAATTCAATTTCAATATCAAGCTCCTCAAAAGCAAGTAAAAGGTGTGTATTTTTTTTTCCGAATTGCATAAGTCTTGTTTGAAGAATCAAGTTGAATTGATTACAAGGGCATATTGTAGAATAGATATCAGTATTGGATTCTAAAATGGCCCCTAAAAGAATTCAACACCCATTAAACCTTTATAAAGCTCTACTATAACTCATGAAATGAAGAATGTTGTATGAAATATCAAAATTACAGAGCAGTGTCACAAAAAAATTTGCTCTGCAAGGAAATCAACAAAATGACATGGAAGTTTTGAAGAAAGGCGTGGAAACAAGATGGATGGTTTGAATTGGCGTGGAACCTAAGATGGATGGTTTGAAGAATGGCATGGAATCTAGGATAGATGACAGCAGAACGCATGGAATCTAAAATGGAAAACATGAAGAATGATCTAAAAGAAGACATAGGTTTGACAAAGTTGATACAAGAAATGTTTCCTAATGGTGAAAAGATAGTAGAAGAACGTCATGATGAGAAAAAAATAAATGTTAATCGTGATTTCATAAACTCTAATGTTGGCGGGAAGAACCACCATATTTCAAAAATGGATATGAGGAAGTTTGATGGAAAGGATCCTGTAATATGGATACTACAGATAGAGCAATATTTTCATCTCCATAATGTGCAAAACACACAAAGGTATGCATTGCAACTTTACATTTTAGTGTTAGTATGAATCTTTCGTCGTAAGAGATCACTTTAGCTACGCATAACAAATAGCCCTAAAATCGATTATGGCTGCAAAATATCTTAAGTCTGCAATGAGGTGATCCAAATAGTGCTGCACAAATCCAGATCTAAGCACAAAAGACATTAAGCAGATAAAATACAATATGGCTCCATACATCCAATAGACAAGACAAGAACAATGTATTTGAAAGAATTTTATATTATATTAAAAAATGGGGCACCTGAGAGGAAAACAAGAAAGGTGTTTTCCGTTCTCCTCAATATAATGGGTTCTTGAAAGTCCTCAGTGTTTCGGATCTAAAATTTCTCTCTCTTATTGGTGTAGAAAACCCAAACAAACATAGAACTCAATGGGAGCTCACAAAGAAAAAATGGAAAATGGTGACCAAGAGTAGATCCAGAGTGATCTAATGCAATGGAGGTGACTAATGAATGGGGAAGACCCTTGTATTTATAACAAAATATTGGGGTGTTCTAGAACTTGGTGCATGAATAAAATAATTATTAATCAAATTCTAGAATCACCTTTGAATATTTTATTATATTGTTGGAGGAAAAGGTCTTTTGACTTGGTCAATTACTTTATTTATAAACAATAAATAAATAAATGATTTATTTATTATTTTAGGGAGATGGGTAGGTATATAAATAAATATAAATAATGATTTATTTAATTATTTAAAAATGATTTAGTCAAATTTAACTAGGAATATTATTTAAATAATGTTTTGAATAACTTATTCCTAGGAAATAATTAAATAAATAATGATTTATTTAATTAATTTCCTTGTTTTGGGTTAATTATGACTAGGAAATATAGACAAATGTTATTTTACATGGTGAAAGAAATTTTACTTAGGGTAAAATTGATCTTACATGGTGTACTTGGGTTCATCTAATGATAATGGGTTAGATGACCAAAAAAATGGTGTAACAGATTGCCCCCCAACGTACGAGTGTTAGGAGCAAATCGTATGACCGAAGAACGTTGTAAGAACTCAATCACTAGGCATCAAGAGGGAAGTGAGAGAGAGAAATGTAAGGTAGTCTAATGTGCTAAAGGACTAGACCCAGAGGAGACGAGACTTACAGGTGCAACAAGTCTGTAGGTGATGAAGTGGTACCAGCGTTAAAGGCGGCGGGGGAGGCATACCTATGCCCGCCGAGACAATAGTACAAAGAATAAGGCGCTCGGAAAACCACAGAATGCAATAATGAAGCATGTCTGGCCTAAACATGAGCCAGATAAATAAAATGATGAATCCCACATACAAGCGATGCTTGGAATAACCTTCAGGACTTATACAAGAAGATTTCGTACATGAGATACAAATACACCCAAATGCCCCCTACACACGGGGAAGGGCTCGCAAAATCTGACAGATACATGCAAATCGAAGAGGCGCTGCAAGCGGTTGAGGTCGATATCATTAAATGAGAGGAGCTGCATCCAGGGTGGAAATGAAGAAGTCATCCAGGCATGTGGGGGGCTACCTGTAGGGCCACCCCCTCATGAGGGTTGAGACATCTCACACACGCCCGGGAATCACCAATAGCTGCTATTGCATTACTGGAGAATCGAGTGTATAGATCATGATCATGCTAGGAAGAGCTCGAACCAAGGTACACTGCCCCTAGACCTAGCTTCTGGAGTAAATGAGCTGATGTTGACAGAAGTAGGTCCGCCATAGGTGAGGCAATAAGGGAACCCCAACTAAGGCACGAGGGAAAATAGTAGAGCGACGAATAGATAGACACTAATGATGATGATGGAATGAGGGATACAAAGGAGTGGTTGGACGACTTCCCTTGTTAGAGCATAAAGGGCATGAATGGCTTGGCAGCGACTAACACAATATCATGAGGGATAGGGGACAAGGGTAATAAAGGACATAATGTGCGACATGAGAGAGGGACCAAGCAAGAAAGGATGGAAGACTATAGCGGGGTACAAAGGGACTCGGGATAGACTCCATGAATGTGATGATGACTCGACTCAGTTGCTATAAACAAGGGCGACTTGATGGTGTTGCCTCATAGTAAAGGTCTAATGTGGGACCATAAAAGCATGAGTACAATGGGGTAGCTCATGACGAAAATCAACACGAACGAAGATGGGTAAGGAGGAAAAATGGTGCCCCTGGTACAAGTGTTGTAAGTGAAGAAATTCGATTTTGAGAAGAGGTGAATAGACCCTTCATGGAAAAAGTGTGTCCTGGTGAAGTATCAAAACATGAAAAACTGAAAGATACCCATTTGAGTGCTTGGTGAGAGCTTTCCAACGGTGCTGACAGTGTGTCAAACAGGGCTATGGTTTGGTCGCAGTGAGCGAAAGAAAAAACAGGGGCTTTCTTCTAATAAGGCGTTTTCCCTAAAAAATCATTCATTTTCTTGTGTAGCTGTGGTGAATGTGGAGAGGAGAGAAGGCCCTAGATCTTGCGGTGATCGTAGCGGGCAAACCGACTATTGGAATCGTGATCCGTCAGTTGCAGGTAAGAGGCCTAATCCTACTCTTTATTTTTGATGGATTCAAATTTTAGATTAGGGTTTTGAATCTCAGTAACTGCCCCTACTTCATCATTACAGTTGGGTCGCACTTTTTCGGGAAAAAGCTGCGACCTGGGATGCAGGTTTTGGCCTGAAAAGTGCGACTTGGCCCAGGATTTGCCCAAAAAGTGCGACCTGTTAGATGTGGGAGGTTTCAATGCTGTTATGGGCTGAGATTCAGTTTTGGTATAAGTTAATGCAGTTTTTCTGATCTGTAGACTAACAAAAATGATGGTTTTGTGCAGATATGGCAGATATACGGATCAAGTGGAGAGAGAGAGACTTAGGTACGTTACGGATGGAAATCCAAGCAGATCAGGGTGTCCGTCGTGCACTGGCTAGGTATGGTGTTCTGAAATTTTTGAAGAACCCTTTGATGAGGGCTGGAGAGCCCTTGTTGGCCCGGATTATCAGTTATTGGGATCCAGATCATGAGGCATTTATAGTGTAGGGGCACAGGATCGAGCTGATGATCTAGGATCTGTATTTCTTTACTGGTCTCCCACCATTAGGGATGGTGGGAAATACACAACCAGTGTTACCACGGGGGCGTAACATTATGGAGTTTGTTGAGCGAAATTGTCGACCAGGTGTCCGAGTCAAAGGGACTCGGATATCCATCTGGGATCTAGAGAGGTTGCAGACCCGGGCAATGGCCGCAGCAGTGTTGCGGATCCTAGGTAGCCAGGCATTCCATCACATCACTGGAGGGAATATGATGATTGTAGAGAGTGTGTTGGGGGGGACCTACTATGGGTGGGCCCAGATGATGTTGGTTTCGGTGAAATGACAGATGTCGCTATGCAAGCAGCAAGTGAATCATGATTCTGCCTATGGGACAGTTTTGTGCTCTTTCTTCTTTAAGAAGATCCCGACCTTGCGACCTCGTATACAGTTACCTGATAGAGGTCCGAGAGAGCCCCGGATGCGTCGGTGGGGACGAATACTGTGTAGAGGAGGGGGAGGGGCGATCAGACGGGTGTTCCGACCAGATTTCTTTGCCCATTGGGATCATATGCCATTATACATAGGCGATTATCCCTATAGTGGGATGAGTTATTGGGGAGATCCGAACTTGCCGCTTCCGCCTGGTCGAGTGTGGGGGCCCGATGGTAAGTGACAAGCAACTAATCTGTTATGTGCATTTTAGAGTTGGTGACTAGTATTCATGGTACTAATCTTTATATTTTTTGGAATGAAAATATAGCTTCGGTAAAACCGGCCGGATATATGGGATGACCGGCAGTAGCAGGAGCTACAGGTGCAAGTGGATCAAGGACAGCACAAAACGAGGATATGGCCACTCTGTTGGAGGACATCCGTCGTATATGTGAGGGGCTGCTGACCGGTGTGTCAGGGCGTGGTTGGCAGGATTTAGATGACCAGTACATAGAGTTATGTATTGGGCTACCCTCGCAATGGTGAGGTATTATGTGACGCATGGCGATGGCCAGTTAGACGGTGCATGATCTACGAGCTGCGGGAGCAGAGCCGTTGGCTCGGGATCCTCCAGAGAGTGAATAGATGTAGGGCAGGTGGTGCCCCCCAGCGTTTCTGTAGGGGCAAGTGGTGCCCCCCATTTTTGTAGTTTTTTTTTTGTACCATGCTATGGGCATGTCATATTTTTCAGAGAAGATGGACTCTAAAAACACATGTTATATGATATATATGATTTATGTACATTTTTTTGATGATGTGAAATGTTATTGTCTTGTGTGTGACAAATGCCAGTTTAGAACATGATTTGCAATTTGATCTACGTAGTAATTTTGACGTCGAGGGATATGGTTGAAAGTAATGAATCTAAAGTCACGTATCAAAAGTTTCACTCGTAAATATTGTCTGAACAGGATAGGGTTATGCACACGATAGACACCATTAAGTTGTAAGACAAGAAGCATGGAATCTAAATGAACATGCAGATGGAGGATGTGATGAGAGCGGGCATCGGCTAAGAGACCACGTACTGCATCATATTCAGCCTGATTATTGGTGGCATTACCAATGCAGACCCCATTGGCAAGAACCAGGGTATGCAAGGGAGTAAAGATGGCCTATGTTGCCGAAGCGAGATTCCGGGAATAGAGACTTGCCCCATTGGCATAGCCAAGATAATGTGTGGACAAGAGGGTCGGTGCAATAGTGTCACAAGGCAAGAAATGGGAGAGATGGGAAAAAGGATGGCAGCGCGAGTAGAGGATAGACATCCACTGACGGCTATGGGAGGGAGCAGTCCGGATAGGAAGTCTAGGACTCATAGATCGACCAGAGGGAGAGGAGTGCGAACTATGGAATGAAGAGCGGGAACTCAGGCTACGAAGAACATCGAAGATACGGATGGTATGATCGGAATTATGAGAGGAAATGGAAGGGTCAGGGAGACCATACGACGCTGCAAATCTACCTAAATCATCAGTATGGGAAGAGAGGCGCAGATACGGGTCATCACGGGGAATGACAGAAGAACAGGTAAAAATATGGTCAAAGCATGGAGAGCCCGAGAATTTGTCTGAAGGAGGATCAAGCAGAAAAGATGGAGTGGATTCAGAGGGAATGTACTCCGATGGTCGTGCGGATGATGATAGGTATAGGAGGGGAGCAGCAGGTTCCGACATCTCAACATCAGGGGGAGGAATTTCAATGGTAGCAAGGGGATCCTCGAGTAGCCCTGACGCATATTGAGCAAGGATGGGAGAGGCGGATTGATTTTTTTCAACTTCGTACTTGTGAATGACCTCTAAAGAGGCTCGGTAATGCGTGAGGTGAGGAAAATGGTGAGAGCAATGGCCATGGACACCACACAGAGCACAGGGTTTGTTGGTGCGAAGAGTCTTTGGGTTCTTAACTGCGGATGAGGAAGAAACAGAGGTTTCAGGGACCATAGATTCAGGGAATGCGACTTTAACCATGGGTTGGATACGAGGCAACTCAGGACAAGTATGGGTGGGATGACCGATACCATCACACAAGGCACAAGGCTGTTGGCAGTTTTTCTTTTCTTGCACAGCCAGAGTTTGTCACAACATGAGGAGAATTCTACAGAGGGGCTAGGGGCACTGTAGCGGTGGAAGGAGAAAAGGGAATCGGTTGCACGGGTGTCACAGCAATGTATGGTTTTGGGTGGCCCAGTGGGGTCTCAGCTGGAGGAGTAAGATACCATACTGGTATTCCCAGGGTTAAATTAGGGAGGGAAAGGGTGGCCATGACGGGAACCGAATAGACGTCGAGGGGGAGTACCAAGGAAAGGTATCTGACCGGCGGGGTAATGACCAGGAGGGACGGCTTCCATATGATGGAGACCTGAGGGAACCGACTCAGGAGGGTAGGGAGGTTCCTAAGTGTGAGGTGGATGGGAAGGTCCAGGTGAAAAAAGGTCAGTCGACTAAAGCGAAGGGCTAGGAGTAGGTTACGGTGGGAAATATTGAGGTTGCTGACTAGCCGAAGCGGGCTGTGAAAGGCCAACCTGAGACGATTGCATCATGAAAACATTCGCTAAGCTAGGGTCAGAGACAGGAGGAGGAGGAGGACCAGGAAAAGTTCCGAGCAAGGAGGAGTCTTTGTAGACGCCAGGGGAAACACTGGTCAAAGAATCAACAGTTGGCTTATTGGTGACAGAAGAGATGGTGGACTCAGGGGAGGTCTGAGATTTTGGTTCATGGTAAGTCAACTAGTCAATCATGACAATTTTCCAATTATGAGGGAAAACATCTTGCAGTGGACTGTGGATGGGACGGCAGACATGGCATAGGTGTAACTACGCCCCAAAATAATGTTGTAGTCAAGAGGGGCGTTGATAACTTCCACGTCGACGCAAATAGTCTTTCCTTCAAGGGTGATAGGACAGTTACGAAAGAGGCCGATGGGCTGGGAGGCATGGCCATCCCACGCACGAAGGGTGATTGTGGAAGGGGCCAACTTAGGAGATCCAAGTTGTTTCCAAACCAAAGAAGACATCACATAGGTAGATGCCCCCTCATCAATAATACACCGAGCGACATTGGTATTTCCGATTTTGACTGGGATTTGGAAAGCAACAGAAGGAGGAAGAGGGGGATGGTCTGACTGACGGGCGTCGAAAACAATCAATTGGTCATCAGCAGGATCTACAACACCCACAACAGATAGTAGAGCCTTCTTTTGAGAAGGACACGACTGGAGGAGTTCGAGCGTTGAAATGGATTGTGCAATATCATCTACTATGTTGTATGAATGGGCAGCCCGACTAGAGGCAGCATTTCGGCGTAATGGTCCCTTAGGAGTCTTGGGATGAACCTCAGCTTTGGGCGGAGGGAGTTGCAAGGGATCATTGGGTGTCGATAGAGGCTCTGTAGGACCTGAAGATGGAGACTCGGAGACAGACGGAACGGGAGGCGTGGAATACTGATGGGACCGAGTTTGAAGGTTGAGGTCAATGGTGAGAGGTGGGTCAGAGGCCATCATGAGAATCTGGTAATCAGAGGAACCAGAAGGGGAAGGTTGAGTGGTTACCGGGGCATGAGGTGGTTGAGTGGCCATGAATCCTTGTTGAGGGAAAGGATCGGTAAACACAACAGGTTGAGAAGTAGCTGGGGTGGGAGGGACAGTAGGGGAGGAGTGTTTTCCCTGCACAGTGGCCTGAGACTCCCACATCTGCCGCATTTGTGGTAATAAGGGACAATCATGAGTGTAGTGACCATAAACACCGCAACATGAACAGGGCTTATTGGTGCGAAGCGGCCTGTCCGGCTTGGGCTGAGAGCCCTGTGGCTAGTTGGCAGTGGTAGAGTCAATACTGGAAGGATTGGATCCACGATTACCAGAAGCGGATTGATTTCCTTTTCTCTTTCTTTGAGAAGGAAGAAAATTAGTTGCCCCTTGCTATGAAAATACTTGCCCTGGAGGGGGTAGTAAGTGCGGTTGCGAGGGTGGAGAAGGCAAAGGAGTGGGAGGTCCAAATGCTGGAGGAGCTGGGTCACCAGGTTGTGGATACGGATAAGGGATAGAATGGGCAGCATTGAGGTAAGCAGGAGTGTGGAAAAAAGGAGGAGGTATGCCATATCCTAGGTACATGCTACCTGGAGGGGGAAAAGTGCCAGAGGGGCTGGCCCCTCCAAGAGGGAAACCACAGTCCAAAAAAGGTTGAGTAGAGGTATGTGATAGGGTTCCAACGATACCGTCGACAGAGTGAGATGCCCCCGAGACATTGGGGCCACCGGGCTTGGGGAGGTCAGGAAGGACGGTATAAACATAACCAGATTGGGCATAGATAAGGTCATATTTCAAGGCTATTTGGAGGGCGGCTTCTTTGGTTTGGGGAAAATGGGAGGCGAAATCTTTGCCAATGGGAGGTAAGAGAGAGCGAAGGAACCAATCCATGTAAACCCGATCTTCAAAGGGGGGAGCGCGACACAAGCTCTGTCTTCGTCGCCATTCCTGGAAATGAGCAGAAAGGCGGGTCAAAGAGGATTTATGGAAAGAAGTTAAGAGTTTAGTACAAGTGTTGTATCGGAGAGGGAGCTGGAAATAAGATAAAAAGGCTTGGGAAATGGTCGCAAAGGTGGTATGGGAAGAGGTGGCTTGATCAACATACCATTTAGAAGCTTCGCCTGTAAGCGTGTGTTGGAACAATCGAAGATGGATGGAGTCATCGGTGATGGAATTAGAGGAACACCACATGTGGAAAGATCAAATATGGTTAGAGGGATCTGCAATAGCGAGGCCTTCAAACTTGGGAATGTCGGAGGGGAGCTTGGTTGGCATAGCAGGCCAACTGACATCGTGGCGGATAGGATCGTTAATCAGCTAATTGAAGTCGGGGAGACTGAGGCCTGCCATATAAGGGAGCGAAGCGGCAGTCGAGGTAGGTCCCGTAGTGGTTCCACTGGAAACAGACCCAGCAGTAGAACTGGGGTTGCTGCTGGTAGTAGGCCCTGAAGTAGACATGGTGAAAGTAACAGGGGGAGAACTAGGAGTAGGGGGAGAACCCGAACAATCAGAAGAAGAGTCGGAGTGCGGACTCGGGGGAGGACTTACTCGATGACGACGGGAAGGAGGAAGTCGACCAACCGGAAATTGAGGGTGAAGGCCAAGAAGTCGCCGGGATAAACGCCTTGGAGGCGCAATGATGACGGGAAGAAGAAAACCGACAGGGGCAGGGAGGGGTAAAATCAAGTGAGATCAATGTCGAAACAAGGGCAGAGAGGTGCAGTGTCAATTGATTTTAAAGGCTTTGCCAGGCGGTGTTAACCAGGCACTTCTTCACTTAGGGTCAGTGTGTGGCATGCGTTAATTTTAATTGTTTAAACCCAGACGTTTTGAGAGTAAAAGAAAAAGTGTGTTGCGTAACTGAAAATAAATCTGCAGTAAATAAGACTAAAAGAATAGAAATTTAATAGCTACCAATGCATCAATATAACCCAAGAAGGCGGGTCTCTCAAAACTACTCTATAAGAGGGAAAAAACTAAGCAAAGCATGCTAAAAAGAGGCCAATAGATCTAAGGTTGGGAGGGATGGGGATCTAAAGGAGAAAGCTACTAAAAAGAGGTGCAGAGAACAGCAAAGAGGCAGAGGCAAGGTTGTTGCTAAAAAGGAGGAGATCGGCTAAAAATAGAAGGGACAAGGAGGCGGCCCTAGAAATGAACCCAAACAAAACTATATGAGGTGATTTGAAAGGGAGAAGAGTTGATCTAAAGGGATCTGAAAATGAGGTATCAGATCTGGAAGCAAAAAGGCTGAAACCCTGGAAATTCAGACTTCTGAAATAGAAAAAAATCCCCCACAAAAATTGGAGGGTACCAGAGCCCTAAGGGGCAATATTCCCACTTAGTTGAGTGAAAAAGATCAGAAACAGGTCTAAACGGGCGGAGACAGAGGCTAGAAAACCCTGACAGAAGCTTCAGACAAGCCCAGAAAAAGTGCTGGAAAATTACAGAAAAAAGTGCAGGTCGCAGGTTCTGACTTGTTTGCAGTCCAGGTCACAGATTTGGGGCAGAAAAGTGCGACCTCAAGGCCAGGTCACACTTTTTGGGCCGATAAGTGCGACCTGCAGATCCGGCTCTCTCGACGGCAGATTTCAGAAAAATTTGTCGTCTCAGCTGCAGCTGATGTCTGTCACCTGCGCAATAAGGCCAGAAACACACGAAAGTTAAAAATTTGACTGTTTGAGGGTTTTAGAGGTGTAAAGCACCATAAAAATAGGAAAAAAAGAAAATGGAAGAGAAACCCTAGGGTCTGAAACAACTGGATATGCAAGAATATATAAAATGACAGCGGTCGCAAAAGAAAACCTGTGTGGAGTCGCCAATTGTTAGTATGAATCTTTCGTCGTAAAAGATCACTTTAGCTACGCATAACAAATAGCCCAAACATCGATTATGGCTGAAAAATATCCTTAAGTCTGCAATGAGGTGATCCAAATAATGCTTCACAAATCCAGATCTAAGCACAAAATACATTAAGCAGATAAAATACAATATGGCTCCATGCATCCAACAGACAAGACAAGAACAATGTATTTAAAAGAATGTTTTATATTATATTAAAAAATGGGGCACCTGAGAGGAAAACAAGAAAGTTGTTTTCTGGTTCTCCTCAATGCGATGGGTTCTTGAAAGTCCTCAACGTTTCAGATCTAAAATTCCTCTCTCTTATTGATGTAGAAAACCCAGACAAACATAGAACTCAATGGGAGCTCACAAGGAAAAAATGGAAAATGGTGACCAATAGTAGATCCAGAGTGATCTAATGCAATGGAGGTGACTAATGAATGGGGAAAACCGTTCCATTTATAACAAAATATTGGGGTGTTCTAGAAATCGGTGCATGAATAAAATATTATTAATCAAATTCTAGAATCACCCTTTAGGAATATTTTATTATATTTGTTGGAGGGAAAAGGTCTTTTGACTTGGGTCAATTCCTTTATTTATAAACAATAAATAAATAAATGATTTATTTATTATTTTAGGGAGATGGTGGGAATATAATTAAATAAATAATGATTTATTTAATTATTTAAAAATGATTTAGTCAAAATTAACTAGGAATATTATTTAAATAATGATTTGAATAACTTATTCCTAGGAAATAATAGACAAATGTTATTGGGTTAAATATGACCAGGAAATATAGACAAATGTTATTTTACATGGTGAAAGAAATTTTACTTAGGGTAAAATTGGTCTTACATGGTGTACTTGGGTTCATCTAATGATAATGGGTTAGATGACCAAAAAAATGGTGTAACATTTAGAACAAAATACATTTGTATGGTATTGATGGCTTTGCTCCCGTAAAAAAATTGTCACTTGGTCAACTTTTACAGAGGAAATGACAACACATTATGAGGATACAAAGAGAAACACCTTCTTTAGCCAATTGATAAATCTCAAACAAAAGGGTTTAATGGAGGAGCACATTGAGGACTTCCAAAAATTGAATATAAGGGTAACTGATATTCCAGAGGAACACAGGATTGATCTCTTCATAGGTACTTTAAAGGATAACATCCAACGTGAAGTTTGTGTTTTGGAACCTGATTCATTGGAGAAGGCATTCACGTTGGCAAGAAAAATAGAATGTAAAATTATGGCGACAAGGAAGCCTACCACTCACTTCTATAAAGAGGGAAGTGTTGCTACTCCTAGATTTCCACAACCTACAAGGTTGACACCACAACAATTGGAAGAAAAAAGAGCAAAAGGGCTTTGCTACAGTTGTGATAGAAAATATACTAAAGGTCATAAGTGTGTTGAGAACAAATTATTTAACATAGATTGTGAAGAGGAAGAAGAAAATGAACAAGAAGAGGATATACACCAGGAACCAACCCAAGAAAAGGAAGAAATGAGTCCAACCATATCGTGTAATGCATTGGCAGGAATTACCACTCCTAAAACTCTCAAGATAGAAGGACATATCAAGAAGAAAAAGGTAATAGTGTTGATTGATTCAGGAAGTACCCATAATTTTATTCACTGTAAGGTAGCCAAGGAATTCAATTGTTTCCTATACCCATCACCAAAATTTCAAGTGATGGTTGCAAATGGAGGAACTATAAATTGCTCTAGAAAATGCCATAATATCAAGCTAACCATGGGGGAATATGTATTGAATATTCCAATGCTTTCAATTCCTATGGGAGGTGTTGATGTTGTACTAGGAGTACAATGGTTACAATCTTTGGGGACGGTAGCTTTTAATTTTCAAGAACTTTTCTTGAAATTTTTTTCAGAAGGAAAGGAAGTTGAATTACGGGGTATTGCAAGGAAGCCGGGAAAGATAATAAGCTCTAATTTCATGACAAATATTCTAAAGAAATAACAACGAGGCATAATTTCACAATTATGCTCACTAGAAGTTCCAACATAAAAATCATTTATTTCTACAGATCTCAAAAAAGTCTTAGACAATCATTCCAAGGTTTTTGAAACTCCAAAAGGACTCCCACCTATTCGTGATCATGATCATGCTATTCATTTTATTCCAGGAATTGTTCCTCCAAACATCAAGCCTTATAGATATCCTTATGTCCAAAAGAGCGAAATCGAATGTATGATTGCAGAAATGTTAGAGGCAGGTATAACTCAACCTAGTCAAAGTTCTTTCTCTACTCCTATATTATTGGTACACAAGAAGGATGGATCATGGTGCATGTGTCCGGATTATAGGGAACACAATAAGCTCACCATTAAAGATAAATTTCCTATTCATGTGATTGATGAATTATTGGATGAATTACATGGAGAAATTTCTTTTACCAAATTGGATCTTTGTTCAGGGTATCATCAAATTAGAGTGAAGACTGAAGATATTCTGAAAACAACATTTTGAACTCATGAGGGTCATTATGAATTTTTGGTCATGCCTTTTGGCCTTACCAATGCACCTTCTACATTTCAAGGGTTGATGAATTCCATTTTCAAACCCTTCCTTAGAAAATTGTGCTAGTATTTTTTGATGATATACTAATCTACAGCAGGTCTTGGAAGGATCATGTTGAACATGTTGACAGGGTGCTCAAACTATTGCAGGAGAAACAATTATATGCAAAAACATCCAAATGTTTCTTTGGAGTACAAGAGGTGGAATATCTGTGTCATATTGTATCTCACGAGGGTGTTAAAGTAGACCCTAACAAAATTAAAACCATTAAGGAATGGAAAGTCCCCACAACCATAAAGCAGTTGCGAGGATTTCTCGGGTTAACAGGGTATTATTGCAAGTTTGTTAAGAATTATGGGAGAATAGCAACACCTCTCACAACATTATTGAAGAAAGATGCATTTTCATGGACTCCTGAAGCAACTAAGGCCTTTGAACATCTTAAAGAGGCAATGTGCCTAGCACCGGTCTTAGCTACGCCAGACTTCACAGAAACCTTTATTGTGGAATGTGATGCCTCAGGAAATGGAATTGGTGCAGTTTTAATGCAGGAAGGAAGACCCATTGCTTTTGAAAGTCGTCCAATCAAAGGAAAGTATTTACAGAAACCTATTTATGAGAAGGAAATGTTAGCAATACTGCATGCACTAAAGAAATGGCGAACTTACCTAATGGGAAGAAACTTCAAGGTAAAAACTAATCATGATAGTCTTAAACACTTTTTGGAACAAAGACTATCTTTAGAAGAGCAGCAAAAATGGGTCACAAATATGTTGGGTTGTGACTTTGAAATAATATACAAAAAAGGGAAGCTAAATGTTGTTGCAGATGCACTCTCAAGAAAGAATGAAGAGGTGGAAGCATTGCTTTGTGCCATTTCTATTATCCAACCAGATTGGATAACTGAAGAAAGAGATGAATGGAAGAAGGATGAAGAAGTGTGGACACTCATTCAAAAGTTGCAGCAAGATCCTAGTACATCTGATACATTTAGTTTGAAAAATTATTCCTTATGGTACAAAGATCGCTTATATATTTGTAAGAATTCCGAACTAAAACAAAAGATTCTTTTGGAATTGCACACTTCTCCTTTAGGAGGACACTCAAGATTTTTATAAACTTACCACAGGGGGAAGAAAGAATTTTTTTGGGATGGCCTTAAATCTGATATTCAAAAGTTTGTGGTGGAATGTTTGGCTTTCCAGCAGAATAAAGTTGAGATAATTAATACCCCGGGTCTTCTACAACCTTTATCCATTCCAAGTCAACGTTGGGAGGATATTTCAATGGATTTTATCACTAGTTTACCTAAGTTCGAAGGAAAGAGTGTCATCATGGTGGTAGTTGATAGACTTACCAAGTATGCACACTTTTTTGCATTATCTCATCCATTTAAAGCAAGTACAATTGCCACTACATTTATGGACACAATTCAAAACCTACATGGAAACCCAAGGGTTATTGTGAGCTTACGTAGATCCCATTTTAATGTAAAATTTTTGGACTCGAGTTATTTTCTTGTTTGGGTACTCAATTAGCTCAGTCATCTTATCATCCTCAATCCGATGGTCAAACTGAGATAGTAAATAAATGTTTGGAAGGATATCTTCGTGGTTTTGTATCTGATAAACAAACACAATGGGTCAAGTGGTTACCTCTAGCTGAATGGTGGTATAACACTTCCTTCCATACTGTAGCAAAAATAACCCCATTTATGGCACTTTATGGATATCATCCACCATCCATCACATCATATTTAATAGAAAATTCAAAGGTTCAAGTAGTGGAAGATCACATCAAGCATCAACAAGAAGTTCTCCAACTCTTAAAGGACAACCTAAATTTGGCACAAAATCGAATGAAACAACAGGCAGATCAACATTGCAGCGAGAAAATTTTTGATGTAGGAGACTGGGTATTTTTACAGCTACAACCATACAAAAAAATGTCTCTCAAACAAGCTAAGAAGGATAATAAATTATTGCCAAAGAACTATGGTCCTTAAAAGGTGTTTCAAAAGTTTGGTACTATGGCATACAAATTAGAGCTTCCTTCTTCTTCACGAGTGCATCCAATTTTCCATGTTTCATGCTTAAAGAAGGTTATAGGTGAAAATCTTCCAACTCAAACAATATTGCTAGAACTTGATGAGGAAGGAAAAATCATATTGGAACCTGAAGCGATCACATAAACAAGAACTCGACAACTACAGAATTGATCAATTTCAGAGTATCTCATCAAGTGGAAGAACTTACCCATTGAAGATTCTACATGGGAGGATGGGAATTTTATACAGAAGCACCCAGAGCTACTCAAGTGTTGAGGACAACACTTTTTTGAAGGAGAGGAGCATGTTAGGTCCCTATATTACTAGTATAGTCCCTTATTGTTGTTAGTGTAACCCCCTTATTGTTATTATTGTACCCTTGTAAACCCCATATTGTTATTATTCTGCCATTAAATTATTATTGTTAGATCAGCTAGGATTACATTGTGGCCCCACTAGGATTACATTATGGCCCCATGGACTCCTATATATGGAAAGGAGGTTTTGTAACTTGAATCATCCAAGAATTGTTCATTCATGTAATGTATTGGAGGTTTCCCCCTCGAAGTGGCTTATTTCTAAGGTGTTGCTATCTCTTTTATTCTCTTTTTGGAGCTAGTATCACAACATAAACTTGTTTACCCATTGATTGGAGGTGATTTACTATTTTTGGAAACTCATACTTGAAATAGTAGGCATGACTTTCTATTTTTAGAAATTCACTCCAAAATTGTTAGGAATGAAATTTTGTTAAGGAAATTCATCTGTGAGTTGCCCATAAGTGGTATTTTTCTTCCAGATAATAGCGATTCCGCACCCCTATTGTATGCATCTCCGTGCCTTAGTAGATTGAGGACTCCGCGCCCTGATCTACTCTAAAGATCCAAGATTCCATACCTTGATATTTTTAAATATTCAGGACTCTGCACCCCAAACATTTCATTATAGATTCAAGGGTTCATGTCTTTATATTTCATGGATTCAGGACTCCACGCCCTAATCCTTTTATTATATATCCAAGACTCCACGTATTTATATTTCATGGGTTTAGGACTCCGCACCCTAATTTTCATGGCTTATCATCTACTCTTCTTTGAAACTCCGCGTTTCACTTTAAGGTATTGATTGTGAGCTCATACCCATCTGATGGTTCGTTGGTAAGGTCTTCTTCCAAGACTTGCACACATCACAATCTCATTGATCAAATAAATCAAATGAATTTCATAATTAACTTATTCAAATTTTACCAAATATTGTGCATGACTTCCACAGTCATTTTGGTTTTGGAGAAATGACTTCCACAATCATTTATAACTTGAGAATACATGTTGGCAATGACCAAGTCCCCTGCCACATCATGCTTAGTACGATATTACGCACATATAATCATACAAATCATGTATCATCCATAAATCATAAGTAACCATATGTTCCATATAACCATGATCATCCATGGATCTGTATCTCAATTCTGAATCACCATTCATGTCATACACCTATGTCCAAAATAGGATGCCAAAAGAGAAAACATCGCTAATATGCTCTTAACCAAATCAATTATTGTGCACGAAACCATAGATATTATCATAAGCACACAACAACCAAGTGACCCAAACTAGGTCATAGCATATAAGCATGTACATAAGTCTTTCATACATAATATTATATCATTATATCAAAATCACCATATCTAAGTGTCATCAAAGCTATCTCACCAAGAAGGGACACTACAAATATGAAAAAATAAAAAAATGAGAAGAATGAAAAAAATGAAAATACCCCAATATAAAAATCAGTGTGCAAGTCCAAATGCCACTTTAAAAATTAGTTTCAGCAATGTTTTAGAAAAATTCAAATAATGTGTTGCTAGTTAAAATGCCACATTTCAGTTTGATAGATAGGATTAGAATCTTAATCACACATTGTAATCGTGATTAAGCTTGATTAAATATAATTAGTATAGACGAGTAATTTATTTTTTTAAAACACACGGTGTAATCATGATTAAAAATATAATAGTTAAGATTGAAAAAATTAAACAATATTGTTTAAACATGGTTTAATTAGATTAAATGAATTGATTATTTTAATAATTTGAATTAGATTAATGTTACAAATCCACTTTGTATGGTATTAGCGCAAATTTTCATGAATAAAGGTGGACCCGAAAATGTTTTTCGTTTACCGATAAAGTGTTTGCAGCTTTTGACCGCTAGGATTCGGTCCGCCCGAATCAATGACGAGTCATCCAATTCGGACCCCCTAACCCCTCCTATCATTAACCGCGAGGAGGAGGGGGAGGGGGGCGTTGGGGATCCGAAAAGTGATTTACCGCTCTATGGTGTAGAAAATGCAAATACGGTTCACACTCCCCTCCCCCTCTCTAAAACTTCCTACCACCCCACCACCCCTCTGAAAACCACCCTTATTACTCCTGAATATCAAAATATTCATTCACTCTACTACCACGTCTCCTCCTTGCGACCACTCACATACTGCCATGTATCCTCCTCGCGACCACTCACATATTGTGACATATCCTCCTCACATCCACTCCCCTACTACCCAATCTCCCCCTCACATCTATTCCACAAATTCCTCCACCACTCCCTTCCCAACACCTATCCAACCCACTCCAAAGACCGTTAAAGTACTCATTCACTATGTGAATGTTGCCCCTATTAACAGATATTCCTCCATAACTGTTACACTCTAACAGTCGATTATATAAATTTCTACAATCTTGACCGGTGGCCCCCTTTTGCACTATGTTCCCAAGACATCCTATAGGCAGTTAGTCATCAAAATCAAGCCATTGTTGCATCCAAACAGCCAAACCAGGGCTCATGTTGCGTCCGATCAACGAAATTACCATTCATAATCATAGAACAACTACCGCAATTCAAATTTCCAAGGTAATTAAGAAATTCCATTCCTCTCTCTGAATTATCATGGCTCCTAAAGGGAAATCAAATAAAGGAGAAGAAAACCTTATGCTACATCCCAATGTTGACCTGATTCACCTACCCCTAGTTGATAAACACTATAAAATCCTTGAAATTGCTTGTGAATTTGATTTACATGAATTACGTAATTGGTTAAAATAGAACCATATGGATCATAGTGATGCATTAGGGCTATGGGACTTCCTCCTGCCCCAATTCATGTTTCCCCAAACCCACCATTTTCCAGAGTTTGTAATATGGTGCCATTCCAAGTACATTCTAAGTCAAACAGCCATTGTAGCCTAGAATGGTGATGTTATGTTCACCATTACTACTGAATCAATCAATCGAATGCTGCAAATACCAAATAATGAATCCCTCAAATCATTCTCAGAAGAATCCCTCATGAATTTGTATAAAAACCTTACTTTCCCCACTAGATCTTAAATATTTGAAATTTTCCTACTAGAAGATGCCTAATTACCTAAAAAGAATCCTCCATATCCATCCTCCATGTTTCCTGAGATGACAAAACAAATCATATCCATAGTTTCCTATCTCTTAGGTTACCAATCAGATCAATGGGAAAATGTATTGTTTCTAGGTTTCTTATCAATATTCGCCATGGACAAAAAGCCTTCCATTTTATTTAATTACAGTGAATTCCTGGCTAATACTATCAATGATCAACTGTTGAAATTTTCTAGAAAAGGCAGTTTCAAATATGTTTCAGTACTAGTTTATTTCTACATGTTTTACCATGCAGAAAAATTTCAATTTGCATTACAGAAGTTAGATGAGCAGGGAGAAGCACAATCAGTGATTCATTGGACCTCCCTAGTGAGGGAGAATACTACTAAGTTCACCTATAATGATTTTATTGAACAATTTATATATAAATATTATTTCTTGTTAAACAATGAAATTCAAGAAAGGATAGGGCCAGAGATAAAGAGATATATGCACCTTACTAATCAAACCAAGACAGGGGACTGGTACTTGTACCATAACTACACATAAACTAAGGTGTATTTTTGTCAATTGCCTCCATATAGGCTACCAAAATTTTTCCATGTTAGGATATTTTCATTAGATTATATAATTCAAATGATCAATATGGATGATCTATGTTTTGTGGCAGCAAAGAAGAATTCACATTTCAAAATAAAAACACAAATTGGACCATTCATTTTTAATACAAGGGTAGCAGGAAAGGAAGTTGAATTACTTCTAAAACAGATGAATTTTAAGTTCAATTTTACTTGGCCATATGACCCTTTTGGTATCATTTACAAGCTCTGAGTATATCAAAAAACTACTCCATATTCCCACACTGCAAGGCCAGAAATAGAGAATTTCATGAATTAAGAGCAGTGGGAAGAAAAAACTCTGCAAGAGGTAGAAGAATAGGTGTTATCCAAAACAACTTCAAAAACTCCAGTGTCCCAAGAGAAACGGGAAAAAGTACAAGAGATGATCTCTCTCCTTCAATTACAGAGATTGGGGCAAAGGAATTTCATGTCTACAAGAAAAAAGAAAAAAAGTGTTCTATTAACAAATTTTCTATGGGAAGGAGATCAACAGTCCACTATAGTCTTGACAGGTACTTGTGCTACCAGTTTCACAGGCACTGAGAATATTTTCACGGGATTCACATCCTCCTTGGTCTCTCAAGAGACTTTTTACACATATCAACCATAAAAATTGGTTCATGATCAAGCTGTGCCAAAATTTTTTGCTAAATACAAGGATATCAAGAAAAGAAATGAAATGCTCAAAGCTTCTACTTATGCACAATTTTGGAAGAAAACAACAACTTATAAACATAGGCTTCTCTCATCCTTTGATACATAAAAAGGGCAGATGCAAATTTCCTTTCTTCAAGCAGCAGTCCCTTTTCCCCAGACACCAGATGATTACAAGAAATTCGTCTTCACCTTTGATGCTGATCAAATTCACCCTATTGATTAGGTAGATATGTACAAGAAAACATGAGAGATGTTATAATCAGCATTGACAAATACTGCCATGACAACCTCAAAATTGCAAATTTTAGTTAATAATATGCAATCCCAGCTCAAGCTCGAAAAGGTATCCTCCTTGGCAAAATACAAAAAGATAAAATATTTGGAGTATTTAGTGATAAAACTAGGATATGATCTCAAATATGTAATGGCAGTAGAAGAAATTATAAGAAGAAAAAATGGAGACATTGCAGCACTCCGCAAGCAATTGAAGCTTCCATCAACAGAATAACCTCAAGCAAAGGAAGTTGGGGATTTCGAACAACAAAAAGAATACATATTTAAAATTATTATTTAACAGAATACTCAGATTAGGTAGATGAAATTTGAGATGGAAAAAATATTGAAGGAAAAAGAACAATCTTCTCAATTGGTTGTTGTTCCATTAAAAACAGTTCCTATTGCAGGAACAGTTCTAATTACAGGTACAACAGAGGCATCTACTTCAAAAAAAACTATAGGAGGTACACAATCTAAATATGCATCAGAATATTTGATCAAAGCCATGGATGACCTGTCTATTAGAGGACATGAAATTGAGAAATTGAAGTCCCAACTCAAAACTTTGTAGGAACATAAATGAAGAGTAGATAATTCATATATAGTAGAACTGAAAAAATCTCATAGGTTAACGCATATAATTTATCAGTTAGAGGATAATTCTACAATGGCTCAAACATTATCTCAAGAAAAGGAAAATATTTGGATTGAAATCAATCAGGCTATTACAAGGATTTGGCCTTCAATAGAGATTATTTTTGAACAAGAAGAACTAGTACAGAGGTAAAAATAATTAGTTGAGCAAGCCAAAATGATCCAGGTGGATATTGGTGGCCACCCGCCTATTCCACTTGGACCCCCACCATTTTTTCTTTCAGTTTTTCAATTTTCTTAATTGTAGCACAATTTACTATTTTTAGCAGTTTTTCAGGTCCTGAACTTCTGGAGCCGTTTTGAAGCCCTAAACGATGTTTTTTGGCATGATACAAACACAATTTTTGTTGTGAGAGGTTTTATTCCTTGGATATATATTTATAACGATGTATCATGTGCGTCAAACGGAGATAGTATGCCAAAGTTACGACCTCGGGAAATTGATGTACCAATTTACCTCGACGGGGCCCATAGTCTGGCATTTCATCTCCTAGGATCGGGTTTTTGGATATTTAGGGTTTTCCATTGTTTCTAAATAATGTATAGGCCTTTGAGCCTCATTTTAATACAGATTTCATAGGCATGTAGCCACCACATCTCTTCTTAGAGGTAAGCTACCAACGCCCTAGCTAATTTATTTCCATTATGTTTGTAAACAAATTTCAGTTCTTTGATATTAATGAAATGAAGCATTATTTTCACTACATCTTTGTATTTAAGGTTATTTGTGTATTATGTTGCATTCCTACATAAATTATGATCAATGGTATCGGAGCGGTCTGCTCTTTCTCGATCCTTCTTTGCATGTCCCCAATGAGGTTGGGGTATAAGGAGTTAGGGCTCGATCTAGTTGAACCTTTGCAAGATCAGACTTGTAAAACCCGACATCCTCCTAGGGGGACAAAAATAAAGACAAGGAGAAGGAGATCCTATCAAAATGTTTCTTTAGGAGGCTCTCAAAAAACAAAGGGACGCAATGATGAATAACTTTGCCCAGATCCTTCAACGACTGCCCACTGGCGGTGCATCTGCATCCAACGGCCACTCTAGAGGCACAACCCCTTTTAAGGTACAAGTAAACTTTAACATTCCCATATTTTATGACCAAATAGATGCATACGTCATAGATAGATGGTTCAATTATTAGAAAGATATTTCTCGGTTCATGACTTGTCCCACCGGGAGAAGATTATTTTTCCACTCCTCAAAGTCGTCCCCATGTTAAGGAGTAGTGGGATACCTAATGTGAGAAAAAGGATGAGGGGGACCCCTCTCTGTTTTCGATATTACCCACTTGGAATTATTTCCGAGACACCATCAAGGAACAATATTATCCTGTGGGGAGATATGAGGACAAGTACATACAATGGACTATGTTGCGACAGCAAAGGGATCAAGATGTGCATGAGCTGACGAATCTGTTTCATACCCCACGCACAAATTTTGGTATCAAATATTCGGAGAAACATTTCGTGTTGAAGTACCATATTTTTTTGCATTGATACATTCAGGAGGAAATGGAGTTCCTTGACATCTCCTTGCTTGGTATGGCATGCCTGTATGCTGCCAAGATTGAGCAGAAATTCAAACAGAAGAAGCGAGACTTTGGATTTGTGAATCAAAATAAAGGGAAAGGTGCCCCTAAACTACAGAACAAAGCATAAATCCAAGGCATGGCAGCCCAAGACAACCTGCCAAAGCCGCAAGCAAAGAGAAACACTTTGAAGCCGAAGAAGGACACGGGAATAGGTGTGAGTTCCATAAGAGCTCCACTCACAACATGAGAGAGTGTCGGGCCAAGCAGTAATTGGTAGCCGAGATGAAGGATTCTGAATCAAATGCATGCTCCGAATCTGAATCAAAACCCAAGAAGGGGATTGATAAAGGGAAGAAGAGTATAGATGTGAAGCCGAATGCCATTGTTACCACCACGAAGATCAAAAAGGAAGAACTGGAAGATCTAGAGGAGGAGGAGCATCTCTTCCACTCCCACATGTTGGTAAAGGGTTCCACGCTACAGTTAATTATTGACAGTGGGAGTTGTTAGAGATGGAATCAGCACTTGTATTGTGACAAGCGCATGAAAAGACACATCTGAAGCTCAAGGGATTTCCTTATAACTTGATTGATTTTTTAAAAAAGTGGTTGGAAATCACACACCCTGAAAGTGGTTTTGTGAAAATAATAATCTCTCATACATATGAAGGCATTGGTGCATAATTTGGTAGCAATATTGGGTTTGTGGCTTTATGGTTATAAAAATGGAAGAGAAATAGTATATGTGTAAAACAAATGTCCACTGTTAAGAGGAAAGGATGACACAAATTCTAAACCTAAAATGTATAGTGAGAGAATTATTTAAAAATACTTACAATAGTCTCACTCTACATTTAAATGATCCCATTACATAGAATGATTCGATCTAACATGACCACATTAATCAAGAATGCTTGATAAATCAAGACTGACAAAAACATATCAATCATGTATGCTAGATCAAAATACCTATAATAGTATGAGACAGGATTTAATTCAACCTCAAGGAATGCTTATGAACTATCTTCAATTCATATTGTATCGGGAATGCTTGATAAAACAAGACTTATAAACACATATTAATATGTCATTAAGGTTCGCAATACTGATAAAAACATGAGATATAACTATGTAAATCATAATCTGGAATGAACTGCAAATTATGGAAACACATAAGGAGGTAAACAATACACACACAATACAATTTGTGAGTCCTCAAGGGTGCCTCTAGATATATTATATGTTCAAAAATTTACAACACAGTATGCAATGAAATAGACAACCAACGAACCCTTTCTTCCTTGACTTACATAGTATATATACAAAAAAGGAGTTCTATTAAAGCCTCCATAAAAAGTGCAATTTTGTTTTTAGAGACCTTATTACAATCCTCTACATATAGTAGAGCTTATCTTAAAAATCATCAAACTAAAATGAAATAAAACTGAAGACAAAACATGACAGTATGGAGCTCGAAATGGATGAGTTGAGGTGGTTGAGTGCTCCTCATTTCTTGGAAAAATGCCTCCACAAAAAGTGCAACTGCCAACTGAAACGGACACCTGGACCCTTATCTGAAAAAGTGTAGGAGTATCCAACTGAATTGACATCTGGAAGATAACTTTATTAGATGACACTTGGAAAAATAACATTACCATTGAGGTTGCATTCACTTCATCATCATTTAGTGTCATTCTTTTGAAAACTAAACAAAAAAGCAACCTTTTCTCCTCCTTATAAAAAATCCGAAAATAATAGCTACTTTTCTGAAAAGTGTAGCTATATCTGAAAATACTTCGTATAAGCCAAAAATGACATGATTATTCATATTTTCATGGTTTTGTACATTCAATCATCAAATATCTAGTACAGAAGAAAAAATCCTTATAGCTTCTATCTTGGTTACCCTCTTGTTTGGCTTTCTCTTATGTACTTTCTTTTTCTGCTGAGTCTTCTTCTTCCTTGGTTCATTTTCTGGGCTTTCATCTATGTTTATTATTTCATCCCTGAGAGCAAAGTTGGATATGAGTTTTCTTGCTAGTCTGAGCTTGTTCTTTGGTCTGGTGTGAGGCCTTTGAATGTATGGGTTTGGAATGTATGAAGGCCTCTTTCTCCCATGTATAACTCTGCTTGACTATCCTTCTTCAAACTCTGACTCACTGAACTATGTTTCACTGCTACCTCCTCAAAAGATGAATATGAGTGAATTATATTTTTATTCTTCCCTTTGGCTGAAGAACTAATAGATGAGTAAATTTGAGCTATGGTAGTTTCTTCCACTGTAATGGTCTTTGAAACTTTGATTTTCTCCTTTTTGAGTGAGGAAAAGACTTGTGCAAGTGTAGGCTCCTCTAGTGTTAGAGTAGTATTTTTTTCTTGATTCTCCTTTCTCGCTTCTAGAAAAGGGCTTGGTGTCAATATTTCAAGGCTGACTTCCACTAAAGGTCCCTCTGTCATAATAAGTTTTCTCCTGCATTTTCTCCTACGTTATGAAGAGAATAGTCTGGGGTTCTCTGTATTTTTCAAGGCATTGACAACAAAAATTTATGAAGTAAAAGTGGTAGATTCATAGGTTTAGAGCTTGAGATGTGAGCTAGAAACCTCATCCGGTATTAATGAAAATTAGAAAACCTACTCTCCCAAGATATATAACGTTGTAGAGTGGTAATTGCATCTTTCCACTCGGGCCCAAAATATGAAATATGAATAGTAGGGGTCCAACCAATATTTTCATGTTCATGCTTTAAATATGGATTGGAATCAAATTTAAGAATAAGTTTTTTCTTGTGCCAGGACTCACCTGTAGCTGATATTTGAGTGGCCCTTACAATGATATTCTATGTGATCCTGAAGGTCTGAGACCCCGGCTTGACCTGTTCTCTATCGAATGTCTCAGAAAATGCCTAGGCCAATGCCACATTTTCACCTGAAAACTTCTTTAAAAACTAATACCACCCTACTGCTTGGAATTGAGGCTTATCACAATGGTCAAAAAAACTGGTATTGGTCGGTTCTGAACAGTTCACCTTACCACCCTTTTCCATCTTGTTAATATTTAACCTAACCACTAATGCACACATGTAAGACAAGGAACAACAACCCTCCATGAAGCCCTAACTACTGCCACAAGGTAATAAAATATTTTGCTGGAGGATAACAACAATTTGTTGTAGCTTTCACAAAGGTAAATGGTTTTTTGTAGCTTTTCATTCCCTAAATCACGGTCAGAGGGAATGACACGAAAACAAAATAATTTAAATCTGTAGCCAAATCATCCCACCGAACCTTTCACTCCATCACCTTATTTACTAATAGCTACTCGCACTTCAACTTTAATACATTTCACTTTAATGAGTAGCAATAGATTTGAATAATCTTAGTAAATAAAATAACCAACCTCCTTTTGATGAATCCTCCAATCACAAATAGCCACCTTTCATGTGAGTAACACCTCTTGTTTTAAAAAACCTTCAATATTCAAAGCGCAGTGTTTGTTTCACCTAAGTAATGCTTCTTTTATCTCCTTGCACAAATTTCGCGGGTCATAGCTACTTTTTTGAAAAAGGCAGCTATTCTTGTGTTGCTTGTAAAACCAGATCTTCTGAAGAAAATAGCTACCTCTCTAGGAAAAGTAGTTATTCCTGTGTTATTCCTAAGAAAAATGATGACTTTGACATTTTTTCTTTAACCTTCGATATAAATATCATGGTGAATGAATAAGACTTCTCAAGCTAAACCCATGACCTTAACTACTCAAAGCAATTAAAAGACTTATTAAAAGAAAATTTACCCTAAGAATTCTATGACACAAAAAAACTATTGGACTCAAAATTCTTTTGGATTTTGGTTAAAAATTGATAAAAGAATAATACATTTTAACCCTCTAGGGCTCTCCACCATAGGTTAGGAGACAAGAGAGGATCAAAGACACAACTTACAATGATTACCAAACTTTGAATTTTTTTGAAAAATTGCAGTGCTAACAGTGGAAGTCCTCCCTGTGAGGCTTCAAGGACTGTAGATTCAGTGCCTTAAACTTTCAAGAATTTTAAATCCCACAAGCTAATGATAGAAACTGACTTTTATTGACTGATCTGAAAACTGACTCTATTTACAAACATAAATACGATTGGGCATGGAGTTTTATTTAAACAGAACTTTGGATATTTGCAATGGAAAGACTGACTGACTCAAAAAACAAATAACTTTTTGAGATAATGACCATTTAATGGACCTACAGTTAATTGATCATCATCTAAATTCTTCAGCATATGTGTGTTATTTTCCATAACTTGAGCAATTTTGAATGGCCCAAACCACAAGTTGTCAAACTTGCCATGCTTTCCATGATCTTCTCTTCTTGCATCCCAGCGTAATAACAAATCATATTCTTGGAATACCTGTTGTTTTTCTCTTTTTTCAAAGACAACTTTTACTTTGGCTTTATACTTCTGTGATTTTTCCATCAGGGATTCCCAAATTTGATGAGCTTCTATTAGTTGCATCATCATCTCTGAATGGGATTTGAATTATTAGTTTCATCTTGTAAAAAATTAATAACAAGAAGGGCCAACTGTAATGGCATCACAGTATCAACACCATAAACAAGTTGAAAGGGAGAAACTCCAATTGATCTCTTGATGCTTACCCTATCTTCCCAAACAGCATGAACTAGCTGAGTAACCCAGTTTCTTTTTTTTATGTCATCATCTTCTTTATTATTCTTACTAGGATTTTATTTAATGACTCAGCTAATCCATTACCTTGGGGGTAATAAGGTGTAGAATGAGTCAAATCAATGTTATACTTCTGCATAAATTGTTCATCTTGGAAGATTTAAAATCCATTTCATTGTCAGTCACCAACTTTTGAGGATAGCCAAATCTAGACAAAATATTTTCCAACATAAATTTAATTATTACCGTGTCAGTGGCGTTTCTGGTTGGAATGGCCTCAATCCACTTGGTGAAATATTCCGTGGATGTAAGAATCCACCTGTGCTGCCCTGATGATGGTGGATGAATCTCACAAATGAAATCCAGCCCCCACTGCTAGAAACGAGCATCTACTGAAATGGGAAATAGAGGTAGTGGGAGTAGCTTCTGCTTACCAGAAAACTTTTGGCACTCAGTGCAAGCTCTGACTTTAGCAAAAAAATCAGAGAAAAGAGTTGGCCAATAATAGCCAGCTCTTAGAATTTTGTTTTCGGTAGCTTTCAAATATAAATGTCCACTACACACCCCTACATGTATCTCTAACATAACTTTCTGAGCTTCAGCTTCATCTACACATCTCAACAAAACTCCTACAGGGTATTTCCAATAAAGATGATTTTCCATTATGCAATACTTGAAAACCTTCAGTTTAAAAGCCATTCTCTTTGATTTTTCCATTTCTGCAGCACAACTGAGATTTAATAAAAGGTACACTATGTCCTTATACCAATTGGAATAGAAGAGTTCAGCATAATCATATATACCTTCTTTATATGTTTCTTCAGCTACCTCCATGTTTAGATTTAGAGTTTTACAATTTGATTATGTCATCAAGTGGGCTAAACCATGTCCCTTTAGCAACTTAGTAGGTCTAATTTCAATGTCAAATTCCATAATATTTTTCAACCATCTTCCCCTCCTGCCATATGTGTTTGGCTGCAACAATACATCCTTGACAGCAATATTTGGCACAAAAGCAATGACTTTAGAACGCAGAACATAAATTCGAAAAGACTTCAAAGCCTTTATCAATGCATATGCCTATTTTTCAACCAAGCTATACTTTAACTCAACATCTCTTAATGTACGACTGAAAAAAGAAATTGGTTGCACCAAGTCTTCTTTGTTCTTTTGAAGTAAAATTGTTGCAATAGTTTCCTTAGAAGCATATGAAAAGGTCAGAAAATCCCTCTCAAATTCAGGGTTGATTAACACTGGGGCTTCAGTCAAGGCAGATTTTATTTCTAAGAAAGAGTTTTTTTCTTCATCTTGCCACCTGAACTCTGCATCTTTCTTGAACAAGACATTTATATGTTTAATTAATTCTGAAAATTTTGGAACAAAATGCCTCAGAAAATTAGTTTTACCCAAAAATGACTGTAACTCTTTCTTATTTATGGGTAAACCAATTTTTAGTATAGCTTCAACTCTCCTTGGGTCAATGCAAATACCATTTTCTGTTACTGTATGCCCCAACAGTTTTCCTTCTTGAACAAAAAAGCATGATTTCTTTTGGTTTAAATATAAACCAAATTTTTTGCACTTATCAAACACTTGTTGCAAATGTTTTAAATGATCATGATCATATTTTGAAAAGGCCATTATGTCATCCAAATAAATGACTACAAAACTGTCTTTTTCTCCTGCAAAGGCAATGTCCATTGCTCACTGAAATGTTGCACCTACATTCATTAAACCGAAAGACATCTTATTGTACATTAAAGTTCTCCACGGTGTAGTGAACGTTGTTTTCTCCCTGTCTTGTTTGTCAACTGAAATTTGATTGTATCTTTAAAATCCATATATCATTGGCGACCTCTTTGACCCTACAACCTTCTGCAAAATATGATCCATTTTGGGTAAATCTTAAAGGCAGAATTATTTTGGCTTCCCAATTTTTTCTGATTTCTTTTTCAATGAGAGGGAGTAGCATAGGATTAATATGTCTTATCTTCTATGCCACGGGCTTTGCTTCTGATTTAAGAGGTATTTTATGCTCCATTATACTTTTTTCATTTGTCTTCAAATCACTGTAATACCAAAAAAAGATGTCGGCATACTGCTTCAACAACTTGACATATTTAGTTCTAGTTTATTGAGGAATAAATTTAGAAACTTTAACATATCTAGGCTGATTTTTAGTACAAATATTACAGTCAATTGTATTCTCTTCATCTGTCTTACTATCAGGATTTAAAAATACATCATTATTGCCAAACAACCTCTCCAAATGAACCAAGCCTTTAGGAATGAAGTTTGTTTTTAGATCAATAATGTCTTTTCCAGCTATAGTATTTTTGAATGGCTTGATGTTCTGACTTTCAGTTGTGTCTTGTTCATTATAAATTTGAATGTTTGAAAACTCCTCCACACATTCCAATAATTTCTGAATTTCTTTATCATCTTCAAATACTTTCTAGTATTTGATATTGTCAGGAATGGAAGGTATGTTTTTAATCTGAATATCATATGTTGCTTTAACATCAAGAGGAATCTTAAAACTACTAGCAACAATGGCCAAATGAATCTGCCATTTCATTTTCTTCTCTGGAAACAAAATTAAGATTGAATGCTGAAAAATAATGTTCAATCAAATCCCACACTTCATTTTCGTAATTCTTCAATTTTGAATTTTTTAATTGATAATTATCTCTCACCTACTGTACCACCAACTCTGAATCACCAAAAACAATTAATTGTTCAACTCCAAAATCTTTTGTTGCCTTCATTCCCAAGATAAGTGCTTCATACTCAATAGTTTTATTAGTAGTGACAAATTGTAATTTGTATGATAAAGTCACTACCTGCTGAGTGGGAGAAATAAGAACTACACCAGCTCCTGATCCCTCTCTTGATGAGGCTCCATCAAAATACAATTTCTAGATCTGCCCTGCTTCTAAATCCTGCTCTTTTGTAACCTGCAAATGTTGTTTTTTACTAATTTCAGGCTGAAAATTTCTGTCATCGGCAGCAAGGTGCAAAATGGATGACCCTAACTCCTTCTCCTCCACATATATAGGATGATTTGTGGTATTTTTTTGATCACTTATGATATAAGCCATCTGCGTTATCCTATACAGTATCCTAAACTCTCCTCCAAAGATTGGGATAGTGGCGTATGTCATATCCATTTGAAAGGTGCCTCCTAGCTTTTTGGACCAAGATTTGGAAAGAAGCATTCCAAATCTAGAAGGTATGTCTGCAACCACTATGTACATCACTAGACTTTTCATGGGGAGTTGGGTAAGATAAATTACCATGTCTTTGATCACTCATAAACACTTGACCCTTTTGGAGTCAAAAGTGTAGAGTTCATGGTATTGTTTAGTGATTTCCAGTCCTAATTCATCCATCACTTTCTTAGGCATCAGATTATGAGAGGCCCCAGAATCTAATAGGCAGTTATGTAGAAATTTGTTATGAATGTTGAGTGAAAGATAAAAAAGTGGAGAGTTATCATCATTCTGATCTTGAACATCGTTGCCCAAGTAAATGGTAGGATGTTCATCTTCTAAGTTGATTGGATCAAGAGAAAGAGATGGATGTAACAGACTTTTAAATGACTCTCTGTAGGATGGATTTTTCAACAATTCAAGGAGAGGAACTGGAATCTTGACTTTATTCAATTCTGACTTGAAACTGAAATTGAGTGGAGTCAATTTTTTTATTTTCCGCAGCAGTTTTAATGATAGGGGCAAGGTTAGGTGATGGAGGAACATCATTAACCTTTGTCTTTTGTTTGGAAGCATGTTTTTCAGCATCTTGTTTTTTTTTAGGTTGTTGGACAACCCATTTTGACCTCAAAGGATAATTTTTTGTCTCATTTTCAGGCTGCTTTTTCTCATTTTGAACATGAATATGAGCATCTTCATCCTCTGAAAATATATTTATCCTAGAATTATCTTCATACTCTTGCAAAATCAAACAAGTTGATTGTGATGTCTCCCCAACAAGATTTATATCTTCATCCTCCTCTTCTTGTTCTTGTTGATTTTCTTCAACAACATTATTCAGTGGAGGTTGAACATTTTGATCATCAGGATTTCTTCTTGAGCGTTGTGAAATTTGTTGAGGCTGAAAGGATCTCCTAAAAGGAGCCTGATTTATGTTTCCTTCATTTTGAATGGGCCTAGCAGTAGACCTATTTTCTAACTCCAATTTTTTCATTTTGGAAGCAATATATTTAATCAAATTAGACATTTGATTGAGATTTTCTTCAGTTGTGAAGAAAATCTCCTCTTTCATTTTATTTTTATCCTTTTCCCCCTTCCCCTTTTCAATTTTCAGCTTGTTTGAGGCCATAAGATTGGACTGCACTCCAGTAGGAGCCTCCTGCATGCCTACTAATGTTTGTGGCTTCTCAGCTCTCAACCACAGTGCAAACTTGGAGTCTAAGGCATTGGAAAAGGGTTATCATGGTTGTGGTTTCAGGACGTTTGACTTCTACAGGAATCTTTTGATAGAATTTATTGAATCTCTTTGTAAAATTTGCTAATGATTCAACAGTCTCCTTCTTTAAATATCCAAACTCTGTAAGGTACTACAAGTAATCCTTATGGTCACACCATTGCTTTACAAACACTTCCTCCAAAGCATCTATTCCTGTTATTGAATTTGGTGGAAAAATTTTGAACCACTTACGAGCTTCTCCATCCAAGCTCTGAAAAAAGAGTCTTGACCAGACATCTTCATGTTCAATGTTTTGTTTATCTGCATAACTGTAAAAGGAAACTAGGTGTTCTTCAGCAAATACTCCTTCTCCTTCCCCTGTGTATTTGGGAAAATATTTCAGTTAATCTCCTTAAGGAAGAGTATGAAAAGGTTGAGGAAGAGCTAGTGGTGCATATCTTGCAGCCACAATCTTCTGCATCCTTGTAGGAGGAGGCTGAGCCATGATTTGGTGAGGTAAAAATAGTGGAAAACTTGTTGATGCAAATGTTTGAATGCTGGAAATTACAGTTTGTGGAGTTTGTACGTGTTTTGGAATTGCATAAAATGGAAATTCTTGGGTTGGTTCTTCAGGATTTGGAGCTGAAAACAATGGATTTTCAAATAGATGGATAGAAAAAGGCTTAATTTCAACCTCTCTAGGAGAATTAGATTCAGATGTGGATTCTTGAAGGATGCGTGTAGCTTCAACTTTGTTTTGCTGAGCTAAAAAGTCAGAGATATTAAAAGTTAAGTTTTCAAGAAGGTTACCTTCTCCTTGATGAGAAGAGAATGAACCAATAGCTAGGTTTTGAGACGAAGGAAAATCCTCATGTTGTGGGCCAAAAGAGGATTGATATTCAGGATGAGTTTGAAGAAAACTTAGAATTGTTTTAATATCTTCTTCAGTTAAGATAGCCCTATCTAGGAAGGGTACAATTTCCAATACTTCTTCTAATTCCCATTTTGTTAAGACAAAGGCTTCTGATTTTTCTTCTTTCACTGGAATAATACTTGTTTTTTATTTACTAAATGATGGCTAGGAGATACTTTCAGTTGAATCTAGGCTAACATCGTCTAATTTTCCTTTTATGGCAGCAGTTTCAACTTGAAATATTTCAAGAGATTATTTTGAAAATGAAACTTCTTTATGTTCTAAGATATATGATGGCACCTTTTCTTTTGGAATGTACTTTGAATGCATCTTTTTCATTGAATGTGATGTAGCTTCAGCTACTTTATGTTTCTGTCTTGCATCCTTTATAATCTTCTCTAGGTCAGAAACTGGAATCACAGGAGGTGATCTTTGATTTCTTCTTGTGGTAGGCGGTCTTGAACCCCCTCGTCCTCTTTGTGAAATCACCAGGTGAACCAATTACAATCAGAAAGAGTGACTAGTCTTTATTCACCTTTAAAAAATAGTACTAGGTATTCATGAAAAAACTTTGGGAGAATATTGCGTTCAGAATCTTCGTCTCCCAGCAAACGCACCGAAAAATGTTAGCACTGGAATCAACTCTTAGATTGTGACAAGCGCCTGACCAGACACATCTTAAGCTTGAGGGATTTCCTTATAACTTGATTGAGTTTTTTGGAAAGTGGTTGGAAATCACACACACTGAAAGGAGTTTTGAGAAAATAAGAATCTCTCATGCATATGAGGGCACTGGTGCATAATGTGGTATAAATATTGTGTTTGTAGCTTGATGGTTAAAAAAATGGAGGAGAAATAGTAGATATGTAAAACAGAAGTCCACTGTTAAGAGGAAAGAGTGACACAAATTCTAGACCTGAAATTTGTAGTGAGAGAATGCTTTAAAAATACTTACAAGAGTCTCACTATACATTTAAAGAATCCCATTACATATAATGCTTCCAACTAACATGACCACATCAATCATGAATGCTTGATAAATTAAGGTTGACAAAAACAGATTAATCATGTATGCTAGATCGAAATACTTATAAGAGTATGAGAAAATATTTAATTCAACCTCAAGGAATGCTTATCAACTATCTTCAATTCATACTGAATCAGGAATTCTTGATAAAACAATACTTACAAAAACATATTAATATGTCATGAAGGTTCACAATACTGATAAAAACATGAGATAAAACTATGTAAATCATAATCTGGAATGAACTACAAATTATGGAAACACATAAGGAGGTAAACAATACACACACCATAAAATTTGTGAGTCCTCAAGAGTGCCTCTAGATATATTATATGTTCAAAAATGTACAACACAGTATTCAATGAAATAGACAACCAACGAACCCTTTCTTCCTTGCCTTATATAGTATATATACAAAAAAAGGAGTTATGTTAAAGCCTCCATAAAAAAGTGCAATTTTGTTTTTAGAGACTTTATTACAATCATCTACATATAGTAGATTTTATCTTAAACATAACATCAAACTAAATTGAAATAAAACTGAAGACAAAACATGATAGTATGGAGCTCGAAATGGATGAGTTGAGGTGGCTGATTTCTCCTTGTTTCTTGGAAAAACTGCCTCCAAAAAAAGTGTGACTGCAAAATGAAAAGGACACCTGGACCCTTATATGAAAAATTGTAGGAGTAACCAACAGAAATGACATCTGGAAGATAGATTTATTAGATGAAACTTGGAAAAATAACATTACCATTGAGGCTTCATTCACTTCATCATCATTTAGTGTCATTCTTTTGAAAACATAACCAAAAATCAACCTATTCTCCTCCTAATAAAAAATCTGAAAATAATAGCTACTTTTCTGAAAAGGGTAGTTATATCTGAAAATACTGTGTATAAGCCAAAAATGGCATGATTCTTCATATTTTCATGGTTATGTACATTCAATCATCAGAGATCTAGTATAGAAGCAAAAATCTTGATAGCTTCTACCTTGGTTACCCTCTTGTTTGGCTTTCTCTTCTGTACTTGATTTTTCTGTTAAGTCTTCTTCTTCCTTAGTTCATTTTTTGGACTTTCATATATGTTTATTATTTCATCCCTGAGAGCAAGGTTGGATATGAGTTTTCTTGCTAGTCTAAGCTTGTATGGGTTTGGAATGTATGAATTCCTCTTTCTCCCATGCAAAACTCTGCCTGATTGTCCTTCTTCAAACTCTGACTCACTGAACTTTGTTTCACTGTTATCCTCCTCAAAAGATGAATATGAGTGGATTATATCTTTCTTCTTCCCTTTGGCTGAAGAAATAATAGATGATTAAAGCTGAGATATGGTAGGTTCTTCTACTGTAATGGTCTCTGAAACTTTTATTTTCCATTTTTTTGAGTGAGGAAAAGACTTGTGCAAGTGTAGGCTCCTCTGGTGTTGGAGTAGCATTGTTTTCTTGATTCTTCTATCTAGCCTCTAGAACAGGGCTTGGTGGCAATATTTCAGGGTTGAATTCCACTGAAGGTCCCTCTGTCATTATAAGTTTTCTCTTGCATTTACCCTTTGAAGAGGAAGCTACCTTTTCCTTTCTTTTGGACATTGTATTTTTGTCAAGCAGGGTAGGTTTTTGTTTGAGTTTGCTTGCATAGTCCTGCCTAAAAGACCCCAACGTCTATGGTTCCTTAGGTGATCTTATAGTGTAAACTTCCTTGGTTGGTTTCACTGTAGGTTTCGAAGTGATGGTTGGTGTAGGAGTGGTGGTTTGAACTCTAACTCTCCTAGCTGACTTCCTTGTCTGTCTGCTAGATGATGTGGAAGATGGACCATCTTGTGAAGGGGTCAATGTAGGTGTAGGGCTTGATTGTTTCTCTTGGTTATTTATCCTTCTAGGCCTTCCTACCTTTATCCTTGAGTTAATACTGCTAAATCCCTCATCTGCTAAAAAAATTTCCCATGTGGTTATTTTCTTTCTCGGATGATAAACCACCAGTATTTTGATCAAACCTCTGTGATAGAGATTATGAAGAGAATAGAATGGGGTTATTTGTATTTTTTGGGACATTGACAACAGAGATTTATGAAGGAAAAATGGTAGATTCGTAGGTATAGAGCCCGATATGTGAGCTAGAAACATCATATGGTATTTATGCATAGTAGGAAACCTACCCTCACAAGTTATATAACGTTGCACAGTGGTAATTACATCTTGACACTCAGGCCTAAAATACAAAATATGAATAGTAGGGGTCCAACCAATATTTTCATGTTCACGCTTTAAATATGGATTTGAATCATCTTTAAGTAGAATTTAGTTCTTTTTCCAGGACTCACCTGCAGTTGATGTTTGAGTGGCCCTTGCAATGATAGTATCTATGATACTAAAGGTTTGAGACCCTAGCTTGAATTGTTCTCTATCGAATGTCTCTGCAAATGCCTGAGAAACTGCCACATTTTCACCTGAAAACTTCTTTAAAAACTGATACCACCCTACTTCTTGGAACTGAGGCTTAGCATGATGGTCAACAAAATGGGTATTGGTCGGTTCTAAACGGTTCACCTTACCACCCTTTCCCATCTTGTTAACAGTGAACCTAACCACTAATGCACACCTATAAGACAAGGAACATCAACCCTCCATGAAGCCCTAACTGCTGGCACAAGGTAATAAACTATTTTGCTAGAGGATAAAAATAGTTTGTTGTAGCTTTCATGAGGGTAAACAGTTTTCTGGAGTTTTGCATGCCCTAAGTCACAGTGAGGGGGAATGACACGAAAACAAAATGATTTAAATTTGCTGCCAATTCATCCCACTGAACCTTTCACTCCATCACCTTATTTACTAATAGCTACTCATACTTCAACTTTAATACATTTCACTTTAATGAGTAGCAATAGATTTGACTAATCTTACTAAATAAAATAACCATCCTCCTTTTGATGAATCCTTCAATCAGAAATAGCCACCTTTCAGATGAGTAACACCTCTTGTTTTAATAGACCTTCAATATTCAAAGAGCAGTGTTTGTTTCACCTGAGTAATGCTTCTTTTATCTCCTTGCACAAATTTTGCAGGTAATAGCTACTTTTTTGAAAAAGGCAGTTATTCTTGTGTTTCTTGTAAAACTAGATCTTCTGAAGAAAATAGTTGCCTCTCTAGGAAAAGTTGCTATTCCTGTGTTATTCCTAACACAAATCATGACTCTAAAATTTTTTCTATAACCTTGAATAGAAATATCATGGTGAATAATAAGACTTATCAAGAAAAACTCATGACCTTAACTACGCAAAGCAATTAAAAGACTTATTAAAAGAAAATTTACCATAAGAATTCTATGACACAAACAAACTATTAGAGTAAAAAAAAATGGAATTTGGTTAAAAAAATGATAAAATACTAATACATTTTAACCCTCCAGAGCTCTCCACCATAGGTTAGGAGACAAGAGAGGATCATAGACACAACTTACAATGATGACCAAAATTTGAAAATTTTTGAAAAATTGCAATGCTAACAGTGGCTCCTATTGGGGATGAAGTCCTCCCTGTGAGGCTTCAAGGACTGTAGATTCAGTGCCTTAAACTCTCAGGACTTTTAAATTCTAGAAGCTAATGACAGAAACTTACTTTTATTGATTGAACTGAAAATCGACTCTACTTATAGACACAAATACCATTGGGCATGGAGTTTTATTGAAACAACATTTCGAATATTTACAATGGAAAGATTGACTGACTCAACAAACAAAGAATTTTTTTAGATAATGACCATTGACTAGACCTCCATTTAATTAGTTAGCATATAAATTCTTTATCATAAATGTGTTAATTTCCAGAACTTGAGCAATTTTGAATGGCCCAAACCACAAGTTGTCAAACTTACCATGCTTTCCATGATTTTCTCTTCTTGCATCCCAGCACAATACCAAATCATCTTCTTGGAAAACCTGTTGTTTTTCTCTTTTTTCAAAGAAAAATTTTACTTTGGCTTTGTACTTTTGTGATTTGTCCATCAGGGATTCCCGGATTTGATGAGCTTCTATCAATTGCAACATCCTTCTCTGAATGGGATTTGAATTATCAGTTTCATCTTGTAAAAAATTCATAACAGGAAGGGCCAAATATAATGGCATCAATGCATCAACACCATAAACAAGTTGAAAGGGGGAAACTCCAATTGATCTCTTGCTTCTTACCCTATCTTCCCAAAGAGCATGAATTAGTTGAGTATCTCAGTTTCTTTTTTTTTTTTTTGTTATCATCTTCTTTTATTATTCTTACTAGGATTTTATTTGATGACTCAAATAACCCATTACCTTGGGGGCAATAAGGTGTAGAATGAGTCAAATCAATGTTATACTTCTGACATAAATTTTTCATCTTAGTAGATTTAAAAGCCATTCCATTTTCAATCACCAACTTTTGAGGACATCCAAATCTAGACATAATATTTTCAAACAAAAATTTAATTATTACCTTGTCAGTGGAGTTTCTAGTTGGAATGGCCTCAATCCACTTGGTGAAATAGTTTGTGGCTGTAAGAATCCACCTGTGCTACCCTGATGATGGTGGATGAATCTCACCAATGAAATCCAGCCCCCACTACTAGAAAGGAGCATCTGTTGAAATGGGAATGAGAGGCAGTGGGAGTAGCTTCTACTTACTGGCAAAATTTTGGCACTCAGTGCAAGCTCTTACTTTAGCAAAAACATCAGAGAAAAGAGTTGTCCAATAATATCCAGCTCTTAGAATTTTGTTTGCGGTATCTTTCCAATATAAATGTCCACCACACACCCCTGGATGTATCTCTGACATAACTTTCTAAGCTTCATCTTCATCTACACATCTCAACAAAACTCCTACAGGGTATTTCCAATAAAGATGATTTTCCACTATGCAATACTTGAAAACCTTCAGTTTAAAAGCCCTTCTCTTTGATTTTTCCATTTCTGCAGGAAAATTGAGATTTAATAAAAAGTAAAATATGTCCTTATACCAATTGGAATAGAAGATTTCAGGATAATCAAATATACCTTCTTTATATTTTTCTTCAGCTACCTCCATCTTCAGATTTAGAGCTTTGCAATTTTATTCTGCCATTAAGTGGGCTAAACCCTGTCCCTTTATCAACTTAGTAGGTCTGATTTCAATGTCAAATTCCAGAATCTTTGTCAACCATCTTCCCCTCCTGCCATCTGTGTCTGGTTGTAACAATACATCCTTGGCACAAAAGAAATGACTTTAGAATGCATAACATAAACTCGAAAAGACTTCAAAGCCTTTATCAATGTATTTGCATGTTTTTCAACCAAGTTTCACTTTAACTCAGCATCTCTTAATGTACGGCTGAAAAAATAAATTGGCTGCTCCAAGCCTTCCTTGTTCTTTTGAAGTAAAATTGTTGCAATAGTTTCCTCAGAAGCATATGAAAAAGTCAGAAAATCCTTCTCAAAATCGGGGCTGATTAACACTGGGGCTTCAGTTAAGGTAGATTTGATAGCTAAGAAAGAGGTTTTTGCTTCATCTTGCCACCTGAACTCTGCATATTTCTTGAACAAGACATTTATGTGTTTAATTAATTCTGCAAAATTTGGAACAAAACGCCTCAGAAAAATAATTTTACCCAAAAATGACTGTAACTCTTTCTTATTTCTAGGTAAATAAATTTTTTGTACAACTTCAACTCTCCCTGGGTCAATGCAAATACCATTTTATGTTACTATATGCCCCAACAATTTTCCTTCTTGAAAAAAAAAGCATGATTTCTTTGGGTTTAAAGATAAACCAAATTTTTTGCACTTATTAAACACTTACTTCAAATATTGTAAATGATCATGATCAGATTTTGAAAAGATTGTTATGTCATCCAAATAAATGACTACAAATTTTTCTTTTTCTCCTGCAAAGGCAATGTCCATTTCCCACTGAAATCTTGCACCTGTATTCACTAAACCGAAAGGCATCTTATTGTACATAAAAGTTCCCCAAGGTGTAGTGAAAGTTGTTTTCTCCTTATCTTGTTTGTCAACTGAAATTTGATTGTATCCTGAAAATCCATCTATTATTGACAACCTCTTTGAGCCTACAACCTTCTGCAAAATATGATCCATTTTGGGTAAAGGATAGTTATCCTTCAGCGAACATCGGTTCAATTGTGAAAATCAACACAAATTCTAATTTTTCCATTCATCTTTTGAACCAGGACTATATTAGCTACCAAATTGGAAAATCTTAAAGGTAGAATTATTTTGGCTGCCCACATTTTTCTGATTTCTTTTTCAATGATAGGAGCATCATAGGATTAATATGTCTTATCTTTTGTGCCACGGGCTTTGCTTCTGATTTAAGAGGTATTTTATGCTCCATTATACTTATTTCATATGTCTTCAAATCATTGTAACACCAAGAAAATATGTCGGCATACTGCTTCATCAACTTGACATATTTAGTTATAGTTTCTTGAGGAATAAATTTAGAAACTTTAACATATATAGGCTGATTATTAGTACCAATATTACAGTTAATTGTATTCTCTTCATTTGTCTTACTATCGGGATTTAAATTGACATCATTATTGTCAAATAACCTCTCCAAAGGAACCAAGCCTTTAGGAATGAAGTTTTTTTTTAGATCAATAATGTCTTTTCCAGATATAGTCTTTTTGAATGGCTTGATGTTCTAACTTTCAACTGTGCCTTGTTCATTATCAAATTGAAAGTTTGAAAACTCCTCCACACATTCCAAGAATTTATGAATTTATTTATCATCTTAAAATACTTTCCAGTAATTGATATTGTCAAGAATGGAAGTTCTGTTTTTATCTGAATATAATATGTTTCTTTAACATCAAGAGGAATATTAAAATTACTAGCAGCAATGGCCAATGAATCTGCCATTTCATTTTCTTCTATGGAAACAAAATTAAGATTGAATGCTGAAAAAAAATGTTTAATCAAATCCCACACTATTTCTCTGATTCTTCAATTTTGAATTTTTTACTTGATAATTATCTCTCACCTTCTATACCACCAACTCTGAATCACCAAAAACAATTAACTGCTCAACCCCTAAATCTTTTGTTGCCTTTATTCCCAAGATAATTGCTTCATACTCAGCAGTGTTAATAGTAGTTACAAATTGTAATTTGTATGATAAATTCACTACCTGCTGAGTGGGATAAATAAGGACTACACCATCTCCTGATCCCTCTCTTGATGAAGCTCCATCAAAATACAATTTCCAGATCTGCCCTGCTTCTAAATCCTGCTCTTTTGTAACTTGCAAATGCTATTTTTTACCAATTTTAGGCTAAAAATTGTTGTCGTCAGCAGCAAGGTGCAAAATGGATGACTCTAACTCTTTCTCCTTTGCATATATAGGATGATTTGAGGAATTTTGTTGATCACTTATGATATAATGCATCTGTGTTTCCCTATACACTCTCCTAAATTCTCCTCCAAAGATTGGGATAGTGGCGTATGTCATATCCATTTGAAGAGTGCCTCCTAGCTTTTTGGACCAAGATCTGGAAAGAATCATTCCAAATCTAGAAGGTATGTCTCCAACCACTATGTACACACTATAATTTTCATGGGGAGCTGGGTAAGAGAAATTAACAAGTCTTTGATCACTCCTAAACACTTGATTTGTTTGGAGTCAAAAGTGTAGAGTTCATGGTATTGTTTGGTGATTTCCAGTCCTAATTCATCCATTACTTTCTTAGGCATCAGATTATGAGAGGCCCCAGAATATAATAAGAAGTTATGCAGCAATTTGTTATGAATGTTGAGTGAAAGATAAAAATTTGGAGAGTTATCATCATTCTGATCTTGAATATGGTTGCCCAAGTAAATGGTAGGATGTTCATCCTCTAATTTGACTGAATCATGAGCAAGAGATGGTTGTAACATAATTTTAAATGACTCTCTATAGGCTGGATTTTTCAACAATTCAAGGAGCGGATCCGAAATCTTGATTTTATTCAATTCTCACTTGAAACTGAGATTGAGTGGAGTCAAATATTTATTTTTTTGCGGCAGTTTTAATGATTGGGGAAACATTAGGTTCTGGAGGAACATCATTAACATTTACCTTTTGTTTGGAAGTATGTTTTTCATCATCTTGTTTTTTTTTAGGCTGTTGGAAATCCCCTTTTGACCTCAAAGGATAATTTCTTTTCTGATTTTCAAAATGATTTTTCTCATTTTGAACATGCATATGCTCATCTTCATCATCTGAAAATAGATTTATCCTAGAATTATCTTCATACTCTTGCAAAGTCAAATAAGCTGACTGTGATCTCTCCCCAACAAGATTTATATCTTCATCTTCCTCTTCTTGTTCTTGTTGATTTTCTTCAGCAAAATTATTCAGTAGAGGCTAAACATTTTGATCATCAGGATTTCTTCTTGGGCGTTGTAAACTTTGTTGAGGCTAAAAGGGTCTCCTAAAATGACCTTGATTTCTGTTTCCTTGATCCGAGAGGATCTTGATCAGTACAGATCGACAGAGTTCCAAGTACAATCGACGTCCAATTCAGTCTCCAATCCGCCAGTTTCGTCAGTGTCGTCCTCAAATTGATCATGGTTCAGTTTCGCTAGTGAAAGCTCCTTTAGTGTCATGGTTGTCATGTGTGATGAGAAGGTGAAAAATGGTTTAAGAAAGGTCTACAAGAGGTGAAATACCTTATTATGTAAAATTTCTAATGTTAAAACTAACCTAGATCTTAAACCCTAAAACCAAAGTCTAAAACCCTATATACATGATTTAATACCTATTCCTAAAGGCTATGGTAAAACCTTAAGTCCTAAAACCTAAGCGCTTTGGTATTAAAACATTAAAACTAAGTCTTAAACCTCTTAGCGCAAAGCATATATTAATGTTATAAAACCTTTATGCTAAGGTTTAAGGGTATATAAAAATTCAAGGTCCTGAAATGGGTTGAAAACATTACATAAACCTTTAAATGTTAAGGTTTGGGTGATATAAAGTTTAAAAACATTATAATAAACTTTATAAAAAAACCCACAGCGCTTCCTAACTTCCAACATAGACCGCATCGGAAGGATTGCACATGTAGCAGGTCTATACACCGCGGCTGGAATGTTTGTGTTGACAGTTGTAAACCCACGTTTCAAAACTGTGTCGGGTTTTGTATACAACATGTGACAAGTATCGCAGTGGATAAAGCTGAACCGTCGGGAGTTAAACCATGACTGCTAGAGCTAAGCTGCGATTTTCGGCAATGCTATCACATGCAGTTGTCTGCTAACCTATCGGAGCAACCGCCGGAGCTAACCTATCAGGTTTAGAGTTGTTTCGCCTGTTCACATGCCGACAGTTGTCGGTTTCGCCCGGTTAGGCTGACTGCCAGGGTTAATAGCCTATCCTATGTTTATTTTTGGGTTTTAATATTTATTTTCAGCACCAAAGGTTAAGGTCCTTTTTCCTAGGTATTCAATAGGAGATACGGTTCGAGACCCTTTTACAAATTTTACTCAACCACAAGCTAAATTGAGATTTCAGAGGTTCGAGTCCAACTTATAAAAACTATGACAAAGCTTCATGAAGGATATGGTGTATTTTTTGAGTTCAGTTTCAGAAGGACATAGGTAGAATTGTTTACAGCATTGCTCAGCCGTCAGGTGTCGGAATTGAGTGCAGAGATAGGCGTCGGAAAGGCAAGAGAGGGTACTTTGTTTTTATAGAGTCTAGAAGTGCCTACGATCATAGTCATTATGATTCATTTCTATGTAAATAAATTCCTCAAGATCAATCCTAATAAAACAGACGCCCACTTGAAAGCGAACCTGGAGATGTAGTCCAACAGGGACGAACTCCGTCATCAAATGTTTGCATCTTCTTCTCTCTATTTATTGTTGTGATTTAAATCATTTATTTGTTGCTGGTTGATGTCGTTTTTCATTAAAGCGTACTTCAGTTAACAATCAATCTAAAGGACAAAATAATCAAACTTCTTAAGCACTTTATTCGATCATATTTGGTATCAGAGTAGGTTGTTCTTTGTAGTTTGTTCGTCAGTGGATGTTAACCAGGTTGGGATTGCAACGTCGAAAAGGCGAGCTTAAGGAATTCTATCCAAAGATCAGAAAACAGAAATTCTTTCATCAATCAACGATGATAGGGACTGAGAGCATTGAGACTCCTGAAGCTACTGAAAAGAAACCTATGGATGAGAATCAAATCCAACAGATGTTTCTAAACATGCAACAAATGTTGGCAGAATTATATGAAGACAAGAAGATAAGAGATGCAGCCTCATCGTCGAAGGCATCAAAGAAGGAAAAGGGTAAAGGCAAGGCAGATAATTCTCCTTCTCCTCCGTCATCTCCATCATCTTCTTCATCATCTTCTACTTCTAGTTCTGAATCATAAAAATACAAGAAACCTAAGCGTCCACTTTTGAAACTTGATGTTAAGTTCGAATTACCTGTGTATGATGGTGAAATAAACCCTGAGAAACTAGATAATTGGGTAAAACAGTTAGAAGTCTATTGTCGTATTCAAGATATTACTGATGATAAGACAAAGATCCAATTAGCTACTCTTAGAATGGGGGGTATTGCTTTGATCTGGTGGGAAATTAAGACACAGATAGATTTAAAGCATAAATGAAAATTTATTACCTCATGGACTAAGTTTATTAAAGCTCTAAGGAAATAATTCTATCCGTTGGGTCACACACAGCAAGCTGTAATGGATTGGCAGCGCTTGCGACAAGGTAAGGGATAGAATGTTCAAGAGTTCATACAGGAATTCAGAAAGAAAGCGTTAGCACCTGGTATTTCTTTGGACACAAAAGAAACTTTGTTGAAGTATATTGGCAGTTTACATTCATATTTTCAACATACATTATTAATGTCCAATCCTAATGACTTTGATGAAGTTTGTGTTCAAGATATTCATGTCGAATCAGGTGGTAGACCATTCAAATTTACACCAAAGACATCCAAGCAGATGGAAACTAAAGACAGCAAAAAGAAGGGCAAGTCAAGGGGAAAGAAGACTGCCACAGCTTAGAAGGAAGAATATAGACCTACATGTACACATTGCCAAAGGATCGCCCATGATGAAGATAGGTGTTGGAAACTGAAAATTCATCCTAAGCCAAAGAAGTTCCAAATGAAGAAGGGTGAAAAGAAGGCTGAAACAACAATCCAACAATGCTTGGACTTAGGATCTGATTTAGGTGATGAAAGCAAAATCACTGCTATGGTTACAACAGGTAAAATTTATGATGCTATTACTTCTGCTTCTTCAAACATCAAACAACAGAATGAAGATAAAAGAATCAATTTATTTCATATAAGGGTAACTTCAAAGCATACTAAGATAGATACATTGTTCGATACGGGATCACAGGAAAATTTGATTTATGAGTCATTGGTTAAACAATTGGGTTTGAAAACACATAATCATCCAAAACCATATCCTTTAGGGTGGTTAAAATAAAAATCTCAAATTCATGTTACCAAATAGTGTCAGTTAAAATTTGCAATCACAGCTAACTATATCGACGAAGTGGATCTAGATGTGATACCGTTAGACATTTTTTGAATTGTCTTAGGTAGCCCTTATCTCTATGACCGTGATGCAGTATTTTTTGATCAGCGGTTGTCATTGATGTCAACCCAAGCAGCACCAGGGGCTAACCCAATATTGCATGGGAATTTTTACCTACCAAATTAATATATTCTAGGCCAATAGTGCTTTTGATGGTTTCTACTTGTCGAGATGTTTCCGTTTATATATGGCATGCCATGTAATTCTTCACGGTTTGAGAGATATTCATGTTTGAAGCTTGTACCCCCAGTTAGTGGGCTAAAACCCCATGGGGTTGGGGCATGGGTCATTGAAAAGTCATAATTAATATTTTTTAAGCTCCTGGGGGCGTGTTCCCGAAGTTCACTTATTGAAGCCCTCTCAACCTAAGCATTTATATAAATTGTGATCTTCATTTCCTCCTTAAGCAAGGGATCTTACTATCCGAAACAAAATATCGGCCATTTTCCTCTAAAATTTTTTCTACAAAGGCTCAAAAGCTGAATACTTTATGAGCCGAAGCCGAAATCCTCGAGGAAGATGTCAGAAAATTTTAGATCAAGGTGCACAAATTTTTTGAAATATGATCTGTGGAAGTGAGGGTTTTTGCAGGCTCCTGAAATTCATCTCAAAGAAGTGACCTTGGTAAATTCGTCATAAATCTCTGTCTGAGTATTGGATTGGAATTTTGTAAAAATTGGTGGATATTGCATAGTTTTTAATTGTCTCTCTATCAATTTTAGAGCCAAATGAAGAAACAATGACATGTGGCATGCCGTACAAGTGCGCTCTGCTGAAATAGTCCATAATTAGGGCATTGTGAGAGATTGGTTATAAATCTCTCTTGAAGAATCCAAATTGGGTCAGACCTATGGCATTGGAAAGACGACTCCGAGGACTACTACAAGACCTAAAATCATATATTGAGGATCTCAAATAACAGAGATACACCAGATTCAATATCAAGCTCCTAGAAGGCAAGAAGAAGCTAGATCATGTGTTGTCAAGAGTTGCAAAGGACCAAACTTTCTATGGCAGAAAATCAAAGAAAGGTGCAGCAAAGGGTAGGATGAAAAAATAAGCAACCAAGGTGAATAACAGAAGCAAGAAGTTCATCATATGAAGTCTTCAAGTGAGCAGCACTGCATACAATCATTGTAAAGGTATCACTGTACTTAGTCATTGTAAATACATTATTGTACAAATTGTACTAATGTCTATCTACCAAGGGTTGAAGAGGTAGTGTTGGGAGGTCTAGGATCATCATTAGGTGGCTTTGTCAAAGTTGGGGTTATGTTCTTAAAAGATTTTCTTCTACACTATTCTATATTTCATTGTAAAGTGGACCATTTTCCTAGTACCGGAGTCCATTCTTCTTTTATTCTTCTATAGGGTGCTAGGGTGGTGCTAGGGTGAGTCAGAGCTCATTGGGTGTTGGGGAATCCGTCTGGGCCATCAAGAATCTCGTGTGTTGGAGCGTCCATCCAATGGGAGCTAGAGAATAATGCTGATTTTGTAGGAAGTTGGAGCTTTATTTTCAATTGGAGTTGAATATTAAATAATTATTAGAAAAGCATTAGGTGGTTTTTGTCCCGAAGTGGGTTTCCACCTTAAAAAATGTGTGCATTTGTGTTCCTTTTTTTTACTACTATCATTGTACAAACACCGATAATAATTGAAGATTAACTAATGCTCTAATTGAAAGGAATACTGATTCACCCCCCCTCTCAGTATTTCCAACAATTGGTATCAGAGCTTGGTTCCTTCAATAGCAGTTTAACAGCTGGAAGGAGGTCATGGAGCATACCAAGAATGGTGTACCTTTGTTCAATGAAAATAATTATGCACTCTGGAAAGGAAGAATGGAGGTCTATCTCTTGGCACAAGGTTACGAAGTATGGGACACTGTTCAAAATGGATTTACATCAACCACGAATGAACAAGGTAAGAAGAATTTGGTAAATTATGCAAAAGAAAAGAATATTATTATCATTGGACTTATTGAATCTGCTTATCATAAGGTGTTGGGTTGTAAAACCACCAAAAATGTATGGGACAAGATTGAGAATATATATGTAGGTGACTCAAATGTCAAAGAAGCAAAGCTTCAAATCTATAGAGAAAAATTTGAGCAACTCAGAATGAAAGAAGATTGCAACATTGATGCATACTTTCAATACGTTGATGAAATAACCAATACTCTGGAAGGATTGGGAGAGCCAATTGACGAGAAGACTATTATACGGAAGATTCTTAGAACGTTACTAGGGAGATTCAACCCAAAGGTATCGGTCTTAGAATACAGTGAAAATCTGGACAAACTCAGCAAAGAGGAATTACATGGAGTTCTCATAGCATATGAAATGAGACTTGATGAAGAAGAGGGTACTTCACATCTAGAAACTATGTTCATTGCATCTAAGAAAACCAATAAGGATAAACAACCTTCAATTGAAAAGACATGCACCTGCAAGTGTGAAGAAAAGGGAGATGATGAAGAAGGTCTTTCACATGAAGAATATGCTTACTTCACAAGAAAACTAAAAATTGGTAGGGGAAAATTCAAAGGTAAACTTCCATTGATATATTTCAGCTGTAATGAGGTTGGGAATTTTTCAGCAAAATGTCCAAACAGAAGTAATGGAAACTCAAAAGGAAAGAAAGGCTTTAAGAAATTCAACAAGCAAGGATCCAAAAGGAACTTTCTCTCTAAAGAAGATAGCTCATCATCCGATGAAGACAATGACAATGAAGAAGAAGCCAATGAGAGAGTATTGTTTATGGCCAAGCACAATAAACCCAAGCACAATAAACAAGAGGTATCAAACAACGAAGAAGAAGGATGGACCATAGAAGAATTTTATGAGGAAGCAATCAAGCTTATAAAATATCTCAAGGCGGAGAAGATCTGTTCCAAAACTCTTGAAGAACAAGTTCAAGGTCTCAAAATTGAAGTTGAAGAACACAAATGCATTGAAGAGTCACTTCAAAAGAAGTTGGAAGAAATCAACCAAGAAAGGGAAGAATTAGAAGCCGAAGTAGTCTCGCTGCGTGAGGAAGTGAAGAAAGGAAAAACTATCCAAAACTATGCCAATAGCTCAAGGGCATTGGAAGAACTCATCAACAATCAACGATCTTACAACGAAAAAACTAGCATCGGTTACAAAGAAGAAGAAGCAGGACCTTCTACAACAAAATACAATGAACCTATGAGATCTAACATGCATGTAGACTTCATTGGACAAGATTCGCAAGAACAACCTTGGAAGACAATTCCTCGATGAAAATTTCCATCCAGGTACCAACATATTTTTTATGGCTACTGTTATTCATGTGGAAAATTTGGTCATAAAGCTGTAGAATGTCGCACGTACCCTAGGAATGAATACAATTCTAGGAGATTTGTCAAATATGAACCTCCCAGGGCTCAGCGAAACATCAATAGATTTGAACATTTAAGAAATAATATTGAATGTTACAAATGTTGAAACTTTGGACACATAGCCAAAGACTGCAGACTTAAAAATCCTCCAGAAGAATCTTCGAAGCCACAGAATGAACGAACATGGAAGAAGAAGAAGAATGATAATTGTGCTCTCGCTCTCAAGGCTCAAAAGAAAAAATATGTGTGGTATGTTGATAGCGGTTGCTCAACGCATATGACTGGAGATAGAAATAAATTTGTATCTCTGAAAGAGAAGAAGGATGGAACCGTGTCCTTTGGAAATGATGGATCTTCAAATGTTATAGGATCAGGTACTGTCACTCTCAGAAGCAAAGATGTTCTAGCCAAGAATGTTCTATTAGTTGAAAACATGAATCACAATCTGCTCAGTGTTGGACAAATGTGTGATCAAGGACACACAATACTATTCAACTCCATGAAATGTGAAATCAAGAAAGGCGTGTATGGTGAAATTGTGGCTACAACAAGTCGAGCTCCAAATGACATATATGTTCTGGATGAAGCAACTAAAGCATGTCTAATAGCTAAAGAGGATGATACAATAATTGGTAGCAATGATGATCGACTAAGTAAGAAGTTTGCTACAAATGTGCAAAGTGATTTCGAGATGTCTTTACTTGGTGAGCTGACATACTTCTTAGGGCTTCAAATATCTCAGCAAGAGAAAGGAATATTTATATGTCAAGCCAAGTACATCAAGGAAATTCTCAAGAAATTTAAAATGGAAGATTGCAAACCCATTCTTACTCCAATGGTAACAGGTTGCAAATTGAGCATATACGACTCATCTAAGGATGTGGATCAAAGGTTGTAGAGATCTATGATTAGTAGTGTTCTATATGTAACAGCCTCCCGACTAGATGTTATGCAAGCAGTTGGACAAGTAGCAAGATTCCAAGTAGCACCAAAAGAATCACATATTAAATATTCACCAACATTGGAATATCTTCGCTAGAAGCTTGGGATTCTCCCAAGTTCTCATTAGATTTTCCTTTTTCAGAATATAAAGGGGGAGTGGAAGTAGATTACAACTCTGCAGGACGGTTGTGTGTCAGGAGGAGTGGAAGTGTGTACAGGTCCACAGGGTGTTTGTGTTTCAGGGGGATTTACCCTTTGCCATTTATGTCAAAGGGGGAGAGAATTTTGTAGGAAGAGGTGTGATGATCGCAGGGGGAGTACTTGTGTTACCATCAATGCCAAAGGGGGAGATTTTTGATCAGCGGTTGTCATTGATGTCAACCCAAGCAGCACCAGGGTCTAACCCAATATTGCATGGGAATTTTGACCTACAAACTTAATATATTCTAGGTCAATAGTGCTTTTGATGGTTTCTACTTGTCGATATGTTTCCGTTGATATATGGCACGCCATGTAATTCTTCACAGTTTGAGAGATATTCATGTTTGAAGATTGTACCCCCAGTTAGTGGGCTAAAAACCCATGGGGTTGGGGCATGGGTCATTGAAAAGTCATAATTAATATTTTTTAAGCTCCTAAAATTCCTCCCATGTTCACTTGTTGAAGCCCCTCCCAACTTAAGCATTTATATAAATTGTGATCTTCATTTCCTCCTTAGGCAAGGGATTCGGCCATCTGAAACAGGTCATTGTGGAATTTTCGCTCTAAATTTTTTTCTACGAAGGCTCAGAAGCTGAAATTTTTATGAGGTGAATCCAAAATCCTGAGGAAGTTGCTGTAAAAATTTCAGATTAAGGTGCACAACATTTTTGGAGATATGATCTATGGAAGACATGGTTTTTGCAAGCTCCTGAAATTTATCTCAAATAAGTGACCTTGGTAAAAACATCATAACTCTCTCTCTAAGTATCGGATTGGAATTCTGTAAAAATTGGTAGATATTTCACAGTCTATACGTTTCTCTCTACCAATTTTAGAGCCAAATGAAGAAACAGTGACACGTGGCACGTCGTACAAGTGCGCTCTGTTGAAACAGTCCATAATTAGGGCATTGTGAGAGATTGGGTATAACTCTCTCTTGAAGAATCCAAATTAGGACAGACCTGTGGCATTGGAAATATGACTCAGAGGACTACTACAGGACCGAAAATCAGATATTTAGGATCTGAAATAACATAGATACACCAGATTCAATATCGAGCTCCTAGAAGGCAAGAAAAAGCTAGATCATGTGTTGTCAAGGGTTGCAAAGGACCAGACTTTCTACGGCAGAAAAGAAAAGCAAGGTGTAGCAGAGGTAGCATGACAAGAGTGTTAACCAAGGTGCATGAGGTGCATAACAAGAGTAAGAATTTCATCAAATGAAGTCTTCAAGTGTAAGCAAGATCGCATATAATCATTATAAAGGTATCATTGTACTTAGTCAATAGAATACATCATCAGACAAATTGTACTAGTGTCGATCTCTGCCAAGGTTGAAGAGGCAAGTAAGTTGGGAGGTCTTGGGAGGTCTATGATCATCATTAGGTGGTTGTGTCAAAGTTGGGGTTATGGTCTAATATATCTTCTTCTTCTACATTATTCTATATCATTGTAAAGTGGACCATTTTCCCCGGTATGGGGAGTCCATTCTTTTGTTATTCTTCATGGTGGTAGGGTGGGTGCTAGGGTGAGTTGTAGCCATTGGGTGTTGGGGCATCCGGCTCAGCTGACTATCAAGAATCTTAGGTGTTGGAGCGTCCATCCAATGGAGCCTTGAGAAGAATGCTTTTCTAGATTCTAGGAAGTTGAGCTTTATTTTCAATTGGAGTTGAATATTAAAGAATTATTAGAAAAGCAGTAGGTGGTTTTTGTCCTAGAGTGGGTTTCCACCTTAAAAAATGTGTGCATTTGTTTTCCTCTTGTTTGCTGCTATCATTGTACAAACACTGATAATAATTGAAGATTAACTAATGCTCTAATTGAAAGGAATATTGATTCACCCCCCCTCTCAGTATTTCCAACAGTATTTTATAGGAAGGAACATATGTATCATCTCAAGAAATATGGGATTAAGTACATTGTTCGGGCACATAAAATCAAAGATCACTTGAATTTAATTAACGCTAATCAGATGAGCGCTTAATAAGTTCAAGTAAGAAGTACATACTCATGTCGATAAAAGAGCAACATAAGGATCTTAATGAAACTTGTTCAGGTTGTGAAATTCAGTATGAAGGTAATTTGGTTAAAAAGGTAGATTCATTTTAGGATCTAGTTAAAGAACCAAAACATCTACTTCATAAAAAGGAAATATCACATGAGATGCAGTTGATGTTTAATGCCTCTAATAATGGGATGTATCACAAGTCAGTTATAGAGCATAAATAAATAAAGCAACAAATTCCAGGGAAGGTTGGAAAAGAATTAATGCGACACAGTTTAACTCCATACAGTTCACCCATAATTTTGGCTCATAAGCAAAACGGGACATGGGGAATAAGTGTCGATTTTAAAGTTGATTCATTTAAGCAGAAAAATTTCACAGCATTGATAGATCATCAACAACCATATGAAGTTAAAACATATATTAAATGTTATGCAATGGAAACAGTGATTCACATAGATTATCAGCTGCTTCAATACTTTCAATCATATAATAAGTTGCAACAATCTCACTACAGTTGGATGGGATTTCTTTAGCAAATTCACTTAGTAATTAAGGACAAGGAAGGTGTAACAAGTAAAGTAGTTGATATGATGTCTTTGAATGCTTCAGTAGTACCACATAAAATTTCATTGGTTCATGAAATTTATGTAGAAAAGTATAGAATTTATGATGATTTCAAAGATTCTTTTGAAGCACTAACTCATGATGCTCAGATAGAAAGAGTGCAGGTTATTCGGGAAGTTCATCTTTCTCAAATTGCAGGATATTTCGGCGTAAGAAAGACTACGGCACAAATTCAAAGGTATTTTTACTGGCCTCGTATGTATGAAACAATTGTGAAGTACATAAACGGATGTGTAATGTGTTCAACAAGCAAGCCATGCAATCAAAAGATTGGTTTGCACATGCCGCTTCCAGTTCCTTTGCAACCATGGGGCAGCATGGATTTGGTTCAAGGATAGACAGAAATGGGGAAGAGGACTGGGATACATATTCTTCGAGGTAACTACAGTAAACATCCTAATTTGTGGGATGAATTTTTAACTTATGTGCATCAAGCTTACAATCTAGCCTTAAATTTTTATGCGCCACGACAAGCATTGAGTCAAGTCAGGATCAAATTGCGCCATGATAAGCATCAATTTCAGGTCAACGATCAGGTATGGTTGTATGTCATCAAAGTCAAGATGAAAGTGAGAGAGTTGTATTCTCACTTGTTGTCTGCTTAAAATCTATTTGGTCCAAAAGCTTTTAAGTGGAGAAGACTGATCCAGGAGGATCTTGATCAGTACAGATTGACAAATTTCCAAGTACAATCGACGTCCAGTTCAGTCTCCAATCTGCCAGTTTCGTCAGTGTCTTCCTCAAATTGATCATGGTTCAGTTTCGCCAGTGAAAGCTCCTTCAGTGTCATGGTTGTCATGTGTGATGAGAATGTGAAAAGTGGGTTAAGAAAGGTCTATAAGAGGTGAAATACCTTATTATGTAAAAGTTCTAAGGTTAAAACTAACCTAGATCTAAAACCCTAAAACCAAAGTCTAAAACCCTATATACATCATTTAAGACCTATTCCTAAAGGCTATGGTAAAACCTTAAGTCCTAAAACCTATGTGTTTTGGTATTAAAACATTAAAACTAAGTCTTAAACCTTTTAGCGCCAAGCATATATTAATTTTATAAAACTTTTATGCTAAGGTTTAAGGGTATTTAAAAATTCGAGGTCATGAAATGGGTTGAAAACATTACATAAACCTTTAAATGTTAAGTTTCGGGTGATATAAAGTTTAAAAACAATATAAAAAACTTTATAAAAAAACCCACAGTGCTTCCTAACCGCCAGCATAGACCGCATCGAAAGGATTACACATGTGGCAGGTCTATAGACCGCGGCGGGAATGTTTGTGTTGACAGTTGTAAAGCCGCGTTTCAAAATTGCGCCAGGCTTTGTATAAAACATGTGACAAGTATCGCAGCGGATAAAGCTGAACCGTCGGGAGTTAAACCGTGACTATTAGAGCTAAGCCGCAACCATCGGCAATGCTATCACATGCAGTTGTCCGCTAACCTGTCGGAGCAACCACTGAAGTTAACCTGTCAGGTTCAGAGTTGTTCCGCCTGTTCACATGCCAACGATTTTCGGTTCTGCCCGGTTAGGCTGACCGCCAGGGTTAATAGCCTATCCCATTTTTATTTTTTGGTTTTAATATTTATTTTCAGCGCCAAAGGTTAAGGTCCTTTATCATAAATATTCAATAGGAGATAGGGTTCGAGACCCTTTTACAAATTTACTCAACCACAAGCTAAATTGGGATTTCAAAGGTTCGAGTCTAGCTTATAAAAACCATGACAAAGCTTCATTAAGGATATGCTGTATTTTTTTAGTTCAGTTTCAGAAGGACATAGGAAAAATTGTTTATAGCATTGCTCAGTTGTCAGGTGTCGAAATTGAGTGCAGATACAGGCATCAGAAAGGAAAGAGAGAGTACTTTCTATTTACAGAGTCTAGAAGTGCCTGCGAGCACAATTATTCTGATTCATTTTTGTGTAAATAAATTCCTCAAGATCAATCCAAATAAAATGGACGCCCAGTTGAAAGCGGACCCAGAGATGTAGTCCACTAGGTACGAACTCCGTCATCAAATGTTTGCATCTTCTTCTCTCTGTTTATTGATGTGATTTAAATCATTTATTTGTTGTTGGTTGATGTCTATTTTCATTAAATCTTACTTCAATTAACAATCAATCTAAAGGAAAAACTAATCAAACTGCTTAAGCACTTTATTCGATCACATTCAGATCATTCCTTGATTTTGAATGGGCCTAGTAGAAGGCGTGTTTTCTAACTAAAATTTTGTAATTTTGGAAGCAAGATCTTTAATCAAATTAGACATTTTATCAAGCTTTTCTTCAGCTGTGAAATTTTTAGAGGAGGAAGATGGTTTCTCCTCTTTCATTTTCTTTTTATTCTTTGCCCCCTTCCCCTCTTCAATTTTCAGTTTGTTTGAGGCCATAAGATTGGATTGCACTCCAATAGTAGCCTCTTGCATGCCTACCAATGTTTGTGGCTTCTCAGCTCTCAACCACAGTGAAAACTTGGAGTCTAAGGCATTGGCAAAGGTTATCATGGTTGTGGTTTTAGAAGGTTTGACTTCTACAGGAATATTTTGATATAATCTATTGAATCTCTTTGTAAAATTTTCCAATGATTCATCAGTCTTCTTCTTTAAAGCTCCAAACTCTGTAAGGTAATACAAGTAATCTGTATGGTCACACCATTTCTTTAAAAACACTTCCTCAAAAGCATCTATTCTTGTTATTGAATTTGGTGGCAAATTTCTGAACGACTTACAAGCTTCTCCATCCAAGCTCTGAAAAAATAGACTTAACCTGAAAAAATAGACTTAACCAGACATCTTCATGTTCAATGTTTTGGTTATCTGCATAACTATAAAAGGAAACTAGGTGTTCTTCAGCAGATACTCCTTCTCCTTCCCCTGTGTATTTGGGAAAATATTTCAAATAATCTCCTTAAGGAAGAGGATGCAAAGGTTGAGGAAGAGCTAGTGGGGCATATATTGCAACCACAATCTATTGCATCCTTGTAGGAGGAGGCTGAGCCATGATTTGATGAGGTACAAATAGTGGAAAACTTTTTGATGCAGATGTTTGAAAGCTGGAAATTACTGTTTGTGAAGTTTGTACTTGTTTTGGAATTGCAGAAAATGGAAATTATTGGGTTGATTCTTCAATATTTGGAGCTGAAAACAATGGATTTTCAAACAAATGGACAGTAGAAGGCTTTATTTCAACCTCTCCAAGAGAATCAGATTCAGAGGTGAATTCTTGAAGGATTGGTGTAGCTTCAACTTTGTTCTGTTCGGCCACACATACAAGAAACTCTTGGAGGGTAATCGAGTTCCAAATTTTCACCTCCAGGATGCACTGCTATGTCACCTGGGACACCTTTGTGTTCCTTCAAGTGAGCACGCTAAGATGATATGTGAAGCGCACTATAGGCGGGTCGTTGGGCATTTCAGGGTCGAGAAAACAGAGGCAGTACTGCATAATTATTTCTATTGGCCAAACCTTCGATGGGATGTCAGGAAGTACATCAGATCTTGCACTGCTTATGCCATTTCCAAACCGACCATTGAGAAGCAAGGCCTCTAAACTTCGCTGCCTAATCCTAGTCGACCTTGGGAATCCATCTCCACGGATTACATGTTGGGCGTTCCTTCCACTAAGCATGGAAATGACTGTGTTTCCATGGTCATCGACATATTCTCAAAGATGGCCATTATGGAGGCCTGCAAGAAGAATATCATAGCAGAAGCCACTGCTAAACTCTTTTTTGAACGAGTGTGGGTACACTTTGGGATCCCACAGTCTATCATCTCAGATCGAGACAGCAGGTTCCTCAATACATTTTGGTCCACCCTCTGGTCAATGCTAGACACCAAGCTTACCAAGTCCACATATTTCCATCCCCAAACTAATGGCCAGACAGAGGTCGTCAACAGGATGATCGTACACATTTTGTGCGTGTACAACTCAAAGCATCCACACACATGGGATGAGAGCCTCCCCTATATAAAACATAGCTATAACTAGACCCTCCACAGCTCAACCGACCACAACCCCTTTTAGGTGGACTTTGGATTCCAACCACTATGTCCCATTGACGTAGCCATGCCATTTGTAGCTACCCAAGTCGATTCGACTCATGTCTAGTCTGAAGCTTCCAAGTAGAACAACTTCATTGAGTGCATTCAGCACACCCGCCAACAGTTTCATGACATATTGGACAAAGCCAATAGTAAGTACAAGCAGCGGCATGATCATCATCGGGTGCTACACAACTTCCAGGTGGATGACAAAGTGTGGCTACAT